>JASEVX010001730.1:0-10427 GCA_031761405.1 Serripes groenlandicus
GAGAGAGAGAGAGAGAGAGAGAGACAGAGAGAGAGAGAGAGAGAGAGAGAGAGAGAGAGAGAGAGAGAGAGAGAGAGACAGAGAGAGAGAGAGAGAGAGAGAGAGAGAGAGACAGAGAGAGACAGAGAGAGAGAGAGAGAGAGACAGAGAGACAGAGAGACAGAGACAGAGAGAGAGAGAGACAGATAGAGAGAGAGACAGAGAGAGAGGAGAGAGAGAGAGAGAGAGAGAGAGAGAGAGAGAGAGAGAGACAGACAGACAGACAGACAGACAGACAGACAGACAGACAGACAGACAGACAGACAGACAGACAGACAGACAGACAGACAGACAGAGACAGACAGAGACAGAGACAGAGACAGAGACAGAGAGAGACAGATAGAGAGATAGACGGATATAGCGAGACAGAAGTAGACATATATAGAGAGAGACAGAGAATAACAATAATTACAGTTGACATGGAACCGAAAAGAATGCGAAATACGTGTTTGCTCAATTCAATTAAAAGTACGCGTACATCATTCAATATAGTGCTACTATACCTCTATTCTATTTATAGGATTCTCGTGATCACCTGACCTACCGATTTGGATTACTCGGTCATTATGCAAGCAAAATTTAAACAGGTTTAGGCTGCTGTTTTCAAATTAGTTTTTTCTTATATTCAGTCAGCCAGATGGACATATATGAGCTTATTTGGATATATTATTGAATAATCTATCGATCGGTACGTTTGCTTTGTCATTTCGATGTAAAGTAAGGAAGAACTCGACCGTTAAAAGTGCGCACAAAATCCGTGCGCAAATGTCTCATATTTTTTTTTGTGATGGCACCTGTACTAGGATGCGAACAGTCAAAATAAATCAAAGCGCTGAAATCGCTGATGGTATAGGGGAATATGTAAGTTGAAAACATATGGCATAGATCATATGGACAAACATTGTTGAAACAATGAAACAATGACCTTTAAACAAACCAAACCAAAAATGTTTGAAGCAACACATATTGCCTGCCAATAACATATACCTCATTTGTCAAAGTTTTTACCCTTTTCTTGTATAAACAAAATATCGAAGGACAAAAGATTGACAAAAAAAAACGAGCAGCTACCCTTAATTAAAATATTTCTAGTTCAGAAATCACTAAAGATCCACAATGTATATTGTAATCATGCTGATAAATGAAAGACAATCGAAAGCATGATAGAGTTATGTTTCTTTTGCATTGCACAATTGCAGCTCTGAGTTTCCTATACACCAAGTCTTAAATTGATATATTGGACATATATTGAGACAATAACCGAAGAAATGAAAACATTGAGTTTACACCTAAAAAACAGATTAGATTTGACGAAGTACAAAGCTTGGGGAAGCACTCATTAATGAAAAAGGGAATTTCACGGAACGCATGTGTTGCATGCGAAAGTCATATAATAAGTGAGAACATGGAAAGACAAAAATATACACACTCCAAACGCAGCATGCTAAATTTATGTTAATGGTGCACTGCAAATCTGTAGGTCATAAGTTACCTACAAACCAAGTTTGAAATTGATACAATGAAAATTAATTGAGACAATCGCTGAACTGAATAAGGAAAAATGGAGATAACTGAAAAAACAGACCAGAGTTATGTACCTAGTACTTTGCCGTTCTCCTGATCACACAGGTATAATTGTGACCACTTTGAAATAAATCTGCCATACAGAAACAACGTGTTAACCAATACATGCAATCCATGACGGACGGACGAATGCACATTCAGGCAGACAGCCGGCCGGACGCCGGATTATACCTCCAAGCTTTACAGACAGAGACAACTCATAAAGTATTGATTACAGAAGACTGGTTCGATGCGTCAAAACACGTCAGCTTAGATTATGGTATTTGCAATTTAATTGTATCTCCGAAACGGGACCGGACCGTCAAGGTTAATTTTCAAAAATCTATTTAGACTACATTTCTAGTTTATTTGTCAACAGATACATCTAGGACTATATTACACGTTGATGAACGTTGAGTCTTCAATTAACGCAAATGCATATACATTATAATTTTAGTCCCAAAATCGCTAGAAGCGCCTCAATTATAAAATAAATAATGACCTTGCGGTTATAACTCGGATGTGTTGACAATTTCGGCCAAAATTCTTTCCGACGTTTGGCAAAAGTCAATGCGACATGCGTCATTCGTCTTTCACCAATGGGCTAAGTCTATGTGGAAACGCAGCCAGTTGCTTAAGAAGATTGTTGTGAGGAGTACTGGTTTGAGAAAACCAGGAAATACATTTGTAGGTGAACTGGCCGCCGTGATATGACTGAAGAAATGTTAAAAACGGCGTTAAACCCCAATCAATCAATGTTGAAATTAACTTATCTATAATTTATAGATTTAATTTCTATTTCCTAGTAGGGTCTACATACAGCGACACATGAGAATATTCAACACAAAACGTGACCTGTTTTACAACAATTCCCCAGTAGCGGTGAGACCGTTTGTAACATTATTTCATGGCATGTATACACAGTAGGACCTCTCTCTTTGGACGAATTATGTTGTAACAAGTTTGTTTACAGTATTCCTTAACCTTGACCACATAGACTAAATATACAGCAAACAACATTGAACTAAGGCATAACTATTGACCTGAATTAATAAAAGTATGATTTTGAATAGTAATGAAAACATTGTGGAAAAAGACAAACTTGTTGATTATCATTCATCTGTTAAGGTTAGTCAAATGTGTCTAAAAGGGGCAAAGGTTAAAATAATAACTGTAGACAAATGTTTTCGTTATCTAGGTTATAGGAACAAATTGATTCATGTTTCAAAGCATTGTTTGAAAAGGAGGAATTGCTCATTGTCAGCAATTGCTCCGTTTGCAAATATACTTTCAACATTTGTTTGTAACTAAGTAGCTATAACGGGAACGGTTCAACCCTTTCCCGCTTACAGTCGCTTTTTGACGCATGTGCAGCAGACGGCTGCAGAATTGTTTATCATGACCCATTTCCTCTTTTTCCACAAAGGTTTCAACTATATATTTTTCCCATTGATGTAAGGCAAAATTGCTCGTATTATAAATCATTCATCTCTAGCATGTTATTCAAAATGTGTCCGGAAAGGAGAAAGAGGGAAAGAACGTCCATAGTAAAACGTTTAAATATGAAAAGAATTAATTTGAAACGTGTTTGAAAGCATTGTGTGAAAAGGAGGAATTGCTCATTGTCAGCAATAGCTCCATTTTCAACAATATTTTTAAATATTCGAACTGTTATAGTATCACGGAAAGGGTTCCGCTTCCATGGGGAGGATGTAACCATTTTCCGCCTACAGACGCTTACAGACGCATGTGCAGCAGACGACAATCGAAAACATTGTGACAAAAGGGGAAATTGCTTTTCGTAGGCAATTTCTACTTTTGCCACAATGGTTTCAACTCCTTTCAATAATTTTATTTACAGTGCTTTGCACATTTCTCTATAAGTCGACTGTTGTAAACTAATGGGGTCACAGAACGGTCGACGTTACCCCACACTACTGACATTGAGGTCAACCATAGTTCAGAGTGTGTTTCATTCATAGAAACTATTTTGTCTCATAAATTTATGCAAGCGGAGGGTTTCGTGATTCGGTCGAACCAATGAAATCGTTGAAAAGGCAGATTATAACCAATCAAAACTCGATTTTGGTGTAGGTATACACATGTGGACGGTGGTTGCAGCTTTAATCCGACTTTTCGAAAGCAGCTTCGCTATGGGATAGTGGCGAAACGCCCCTATCCCAAAAATCGCATTCCTAGTACAGAAACCTGGACTATTTAAGGGAGATAACTAGTAATTTCGTTTTAAAGTAATCTTAGTTTCACTTGCCGTCTAGCCTTTCAATATGTAGGTTAACATTTCCATACAGTTTTATTCAAATCCATTTACCAATGCCTTAGAAATGGCACCGGACAGACAGACGGACGGGTATCCCATCCTTATTTGCCCATGCATGATTAACAAAATGGTATATAATGTCCATACAATTCTATTTCGTTTAGTTGATTATTTTCATCATATTCTGCCGTGACACTATTACATCTTGTTCAAACTTTGTTACGTAGTGGTAACATTATTATATGATGTGCAAACTTTGTTATGTAGTGGATACTTTTAGCGGGGTGACTTCTGCATCGACACCGGAAATTAAAGCGCGAATGTGAGCCTTTAACAATATGAGCGGGAAGTTAGCATACAATAAAAAAAGAATCAATGACAGGATGTAATATGTAATGGACACAATGTTATGCAATATAGACATGATATAATATGAGTGCACATACAATAATAAAGTATGGAAATAAAATAATAAAGCATGCACAATTGCACATGATATAAAGATGTATATACATAATATAAAGGTTTTAAGATGTTTCTACATACTATCAAGATGTATCTACATAATATATATAGGTGTACCTACATAAAATAATGAAAACTGTTAAAATATAGATACAAAACCACAACATACAATGATGTACAGACATAATATAAATATGTTTGCATAATATATAAAGAACTTCATACATAATATAACACAAAACAAACATAATAATAGAGTTTCATCATTACCGAAGACAGTGCCGGCGTTCCATTGTCTGCTGTAGATTGTATTATCCGTTTAACTGATAGAGTCGAAAATGTGTAATTGATGGTAAAATCGAATACTTTTTGTTTTTGTTTTTATCTTTGTTGCGAAAAGGAGACCCTGCACGATTTAGCAATATATCCGTTTGTTATAATGATTTAAAAAGTCGTCTGCTATGGATTTTATAATCTGTTTAACTGATAATGTACTTAAGAGTCCTCTATTTGTGTTAAAGCGTATGAGGGGAATAGAATAAATTAATGGGAATTGTTTAACTAAATCGTCTTTTTGTAAAAGCATATGCGGGGAACAGGATTGGTTTATGGGAATCTCGAAGACTTTGTTTATGTTTTTATCTTTGTTGCAATGAGACATTGCACGTTTTAGCAATATATCCGTTTGTTATAATGTATTCAAAACTCGTCTGCTGTAGATAGATTGACGTCTGCTGTAGATATATTGACGTCAGCTGTAGATAGATTGACGTCTGCTGTAGATAACTTGACGTCTGATATCGATATATTGACGTCTGCTGTAGATAGATTGACGTCTGATATCGATATATGGACGTCTGCTGTAGATAGATTTACGTCTGCATCATGTTAAGGGTAACGTAAACTATTGCAAAACACATCCTTTTCGACTAGTTCAAAGAGTTAATTGACAGTCAGGGACAAAAACATCAAGTATAGGTATTTATTTCCTGATTACTTTCATGTTAAAAACCCTTTACAACATACGACAAATCTGTAGCAGACGACTTTGAAAACATCTCGACAAAAATATGGAAACGGCCCTGTCAATAAAAGTATATTCGTTTTAAAATAGTTGTAAACATTGTGACAAAATGGGAAATCGATCATAGTGAGCAATTTCTCTTTTTGTCACACTGTTTTCATATTAAGTTTGCTGCGGAGTGTTCATAAAGAGCCTGTATATGGGATATGGTTAGAAAAGGTTTATATTGAGCGTTATATAGTATGAATAGAGTAAAAGTAAGACCATTTCTCTAAACAAACAAGTACAAGCTGTAGGGAATGTGCCATGACTGTCGCGTATCTTTGGTAAACAAACACGTACAAGCTCTAGGAAATGTGCCATGACCGTCGCGTATCTTGGGTAAACAAACAAGTACAAGCTTTAGGAAATGTGCCATGACCGTCGCGTATCTTGGGTAAACAAACAAGTACAAGCTGTGGGAAATATGCCATGACCGTCGCGTATCTTGGGTAACCAAACAAGTATAAGCTGTAGGAAATGTGCCATGACCGTCGCGTATCTTGGGTAAACAAACAAGTACAAGCTGTAGGAAATGTGCCATGACCGTCGCGTATCTTTGGTAAACAAACAAGTACAAGCTCTAGAAAATGTGCCATGACCGTCGTGTATCTTGGGTAAACAAACAAGTACAAGCTCTAGGACATGTACCATGACCGTCGCGTATCTTGTGTAAACAAACAAGTACAAGCTGTAGGAAATGTGCCATGACCGTCGCGTATCTTGGGTAAACAAACATGTACAAGCTGAAGATAATGTGCCTTGACCGTCGCGTATCTTTGGTAAACAAACAAGTACAAGCTCTAGGAAATGTGCCATGACCGTCGCGTATCTTGGGTAAACAAACAAGTACAAGCTGTAAGAAATGTGCCATGACCGTCGCGTATCTTGGTTGAACCAACAAGTACAAGCTCTAGGAAATGTGCCATGACCGTCGCGTATCTTTGTTAAACAAACACGTACAAGCTCTAGGAAATGTGCCATGACCGTCGCGTATCTTGGGTAAACAAACAAGTACAAGCTCTAGGAAATGTGCCATGACCGTCGCGTATCTTGGGTAAACAATCAAGTACAAGCTGTAGGAAATGTGCCATGACCGTCGCGTATCTTGGGTAAACAAACAAGTACAAGCTCTAGGACATGTGTCATGACCATCGCATATCTTGGGTAAACAAACAAGTACAAGCTCTAGGAAATGGGCCATGACCGTCGCGTATCTTGGTTGAACCAACAAGTACAAGCTCTAGGACATGTGCCATGACCGTCGCGTATCTTGGGTAAATAAACAAGTACAAGCTGAAGGAAATGTGCCTTGACCGTCGCGTATCTTTGGTAAACAAACAAGTACAAGCTGTAGGAAATGTGCCATGACCGTCGCGTATCTTGGGTAAACAAACAAGTACAAGCTGAAGGAAATGTGCCTTGACCGTCGCGTATCTTTGGTAAACAAACAAGTACAAGCTCTAGGAAATGTGCCATGACCGTCGCGTATTTTGGGTAAACAAACAAGTACAAGCTGTAGGAAATATGCCTTGACCGTCGCGTATCTTGGATAAACAAACAAGCACAAGCTGAAGGAAATGTGCCTTGACCGTCGCGTATCTTGGGTAAACAAACAAGTACAAGCTGTAAGAAATGTGTCATGACCGTCGCGTATCTTGGTTGAACCAACACGTACAAGCTCTAGGAAATGTGCCATGACCGTCGCGTATCTTTGTTAAACAAACAAGTACAAGCTCTAGGAAATGTGCCTTGTCCATGGGCACTCCGCCATGACCACCGTGAGTGGGGATCGAACCAGGGACGCCCGATTTAAAATTCCCCTATGGTAACCCATCGGCAACAGGGGATTTATCCGTGGCACGTGATCAATGATTAATAAAATAAACAATATAGTTGATATTGGCTATACGTTTGTAATATTTAATGCTAGATAAAGATATCTTATCTTATATTATGTTATGATAAATCATTCAGTCTTGCAGCTATTGATGTTTTTGTTTTTTTAACTAGATGTGTTTGTAATAATATTTCGCTTTGCACTTATTATTATTTTGTTTTTGTTTTCTTCTCTCTGAGACTTTTCATCTTAATCACAGACAAGCTATCTCGAAACAATAAACAAAAACAGCAACAAATAACCCAACGCCTCCACATCAAATCTTTTGAAAACATGATGGCAACAGGATAACTTACTGGAGTTGAACAATTTCTCCGTTCACTAGAATGTTTTCTGTCCTTTCTCTAAATATCGTCAGGTCTCTACGATCCAAATTTCATTTTTAATTCAACTTAAAACCGGTCTAAATTCAAGAAATGTTTTTACTACACGCGCATTAAAACTCAAGAAAACTAAAGTACACTAGATATGATCTTTAACGATACACCTGTGCTCATCAAGTATCCAACAAATGAAAATTAATACTTTGTTGAGAGACAAGAAATATCTGATTGCTGATTTGAATCAACATGAAATACAATTTCAATAAACAAAATATGAGCCGTCCCGCGAGAAAACCAACATTTTGGACTCTGCGTAAAGTATCGACCCTGATAAGCCGAAGCATGCCGCGCAGCTAACCCGGACAGACAAGTTTTCGCCTCCCGTGGATTTTCTGTTTCGGGAATCATTACTCTATACCTCTATCCCCCTGAGACGGAATGTGTCGGCCCGGATCAGTCCTGGAATACCGTATAAAACGGCGTTAGACTACAATCAATTAAACAATCAATTCCAATTGGGTAATACTTTGACCTTTATGTTGATTTTCGCAGAGCAACGCTCACATGTATATTGAACCCGACCTCTTCCAACATACAACAAATCTGCAGCAGACGACTTTAAAAACACGAAGGCAAAACTAGTCGACCTATTGGGAGAAAAATGTATAATTATTATATAAAGTTGAAAACATCATAGCAAATGGGGAAATGTTATCGACAATCGGTTGCTGAATACAATACAATACAATACAATACAATTGTATTACTTAAGTAATTAAGCCTCCGGCCCATAATACAACATATATATGTATACAATTCAAATAATCTTATGTGATGTGTTCGCCGTATATTGAACATATTGACATATCGGTATATAAATTTTAACAATCATGATATGCACAGTTTTACCAATTTGCTTTACCAATTAAACTTTATATACACATGTATTTATTTAATGGATTTCAGATAAGTTATTTAGTTACATTTCTTGCTAATTTATATTTTTTATAAGAGCATGATTCTCGGTATTGAGGAGAGAGCTAAGGGTTTTCTATGCTAGGTGTAGCATTGTACCAACTGTATAGATATTTTCGTCTAGTATCAGCAAATTTGTCACATATTAAAAAAGCATGATATTCATCTTCTAGTACTAGAGCGTCTTTCTTTTTGAATTAGACAATATATACAAATTTTATCATCTCTGACAACATTAAAATTTCAACATTCAGTTTATGATTAGAACATCTAAATATTGCTAAAGAACGTTTAAAATAGAAAGAGATGTCTGTATATAAATATCGCTCAACATTTAATAGGGTTTTAAAATTTGCATAAAAATCACACCTAGAAGACATATTAATATATCCTCATGCCTCTTTTGAGAATAACAATCCTTGAGTCTTTGTTTAACTTGTACTATAAAGTGTGCAGGATTACCGACTTCTTGCGAGATCCATGCAAAACCGAAACCATACATGAATAAAAAACCCTCTAACTTTCGAAACCCAGTTAGTTCTACCGATGTCATCCTGTGATTTCAGCATCTTATAACACTCTTTGGGATACCTAGTATTTTCCATTTGTAATAATCTAAGCCAATATTTGATAAATTTAGTGTGATAATTTATTGCTATGGGGAATCTTCCACATTCTCCCAGACGTTTCAAAAAGGTTTTATTTGAGACAAGATCAGCCTTTATATGAGCCTTCCCGCGAGAAAACCAACATTGTGGACTCTGCGTAAAGTATCGATCAAGATGAGCTTAATCATGCCGCGCAGGCTAACCCGGACAGACACTTTTTGCCTCCTGTGGTTTTTCTGTTTCAGATATCATTACTCTATTCCTCTACACCCTAAGACGAAATGTGTCGGCCCGGATCAGCCTGCGCGGACTGCGCAGACTGATCTGGGTCGATCACATTACGCGGATACCATATTTTTTTTTTTTCGCGAGGTTATGAAACATTGCCATTCTAACAACCGAGTCTGTTCTTTATATCTACGGTGTAAACATATTGACGTTTTCAAGGGATTAGAATTGACAAGGTAGGTTTTTCAGTCCTGCAAAACGTGTCATGACAACTGCTAGTATTTCCTTAGAAATATTGATGCTTCAAATATTTGCCGGAATCGTTATTGACTGCTTAATAAGCCAACATAAACACCATCAATAAATCTTTGTATGCTAGTTAAGTAATCCTAGGAATGTTAGGTTTTGGTTGATTTGGTGTTGAACGCCCTTTCAATATTTTGATAAGTTGTATTTAACCATTTCCCTCGTGGGATTATTTTGGTAGAGTTATCTACTGTAATCACGTGAACATGATGTTTAATGAATAAAATCAATGCAACATCTAAATAACTATACATATAATGTTGACAAAGTTTTGAAAACATTAATTGCTCACTTTCTCACAATGTTTTCAAAAGTGTTCTGCTGAGGTATCACATGTCACCTATATCAGGCTAAGTGTTACTATCATTAAACTATTTGGATAAGTTTGAGGTATTACGTTTGTTACATGAGCCTATGCTGATAACAGCGGGCAAAGATTGACGTTGATAGACACGAATTGACTTATTAACAACTTGAATCTGTTCCGTCATAAGCGTGAAAGAGAGAGAGGAGAGGAGAAGAGAGGAGAGAAGAGAGAGAGAGATAGAGAGAGAGACAGAGAGAGAGAGAGAGAGAGAGAGAGAGAGAGAGAGAGAGAGAGAGAGAGAAAGAGGAGAGAGAGAGAGAGAGAGAGAGACAGAGAGAGAGAGAGAGAGACAGAGAGACAGACAGAGAGAGA
>JASEVX010001731.1:0-10403 GCA_031761405.1 Serripes groenlandicus
GTGTTGCCTAAAGTATGTCAAAATATCTATTATTAAAAGTTATTGATCAGAGTTGTAAACAGTGTAAGAAATTCTTTTTTTAGCCATGCTGTTTTAATATGTTGCCTGCTAAATGCATCTATGTGTATGAAAGGGTTAAATAACCTTTTGTTGGCAAATGGAAAGATTGGAAAATTGTATATAATAATTATATACATTAATGATAATTGACTTTATAAATGTTAGTAATGACTTTCCCTCCTTGGCACTCAGAGTTTAGGGGTGAGCATTATACAGGGCCTTTTAACCTTATATAAGAGACGCCGTTAAACGGTGTCTTCCCAATTGGAAAAACGTTGTTTTTTTCCCAATTGGAATAAAATCTAAAAAAAACAAAAAAAAAAAAAAAAAATTTAAGTGAAGTGAAGTGTATTAATACACTATTAACAGATATATTTGTCTTGTTTAAGGTAATATGATTGTTTAATTGCATTATATAAACCAAAAGTCTTAAGTTATTGTAAAAAAGACTATGTATATAGCCACATGTTATATGTCTAATTTTTCCCAATTTGGCAAAAAATCGCGCTAAAATTTCCCAAAATGAAAGGCTAAGGCCTCTTCCCAATTTCTGGAAAAAAGGCCCTGTTATAACTGACCCGCATGTGCCAAATTAAATGGACAGGTAACTTGGATACTTACACAGAAAATGCCGTGATATAACTGAAAAAATGTATAGAACATGCAAGAAAACTAATTTTATCACATGACAATGCTTGTATCTGATGTAATATACCCATTACGTATTTCTTTATATGTGACATGTGTAATATAACATGACCGAATCACTTTTTGTGTATTCATTCGCAAATGTTTACAAAATGACTGAGAACGTGTTTCCGGTAAACACAAACATCACAAGAGATGGACGAGGTAACGGGACCATTATCGGTCATACAAGTATCTTTCCATTAAGTATCACATGTTGGGTCTAATTTCTGACTGCGAAAAACCGATTTACTTTTTGTGTTTCGTCATGTGATAAAAAGAATCTGACATTCGTTGTCATTTCATAAAGTTTTATTGAACTCATGAAATTTCTTAAACTCGTTCAATAAAACTTTATATAAAATGACAACTCATGTCAGATCCTATATATATTCTACAGGCATGGATGTGTCTAAGTGGTGCCCAAGTCAGAATGGAGAGGAATCCACAACTTTATAAACAGATGCTGGGAGCCAAACACTCCGAGGAGTTAGAGGAAATTATCAACATGGGTGAGTAGACCCTTTCCCTGATATATATATCACTTAAGAAGCCTCTGCAGCTGTCAACTTGAGAAAATATTCTGTGAAATGGAGAAATTCCGTCAATGTTTTCAGCACTGAATTGAAATGAAACTGTAACCCTTTCCCTCATATAGACGCTTCTTTCTGACGCCTCTGCAGCAGAAACAAGCAATTGCAGAGGCGTCAGAAAGAAGCGTCTATATGAGGGAGAGGGTTAATTAATTTGACATTCTTTCCTCCAGGATTTAGCTGGGAAAGGTTAATTAACCCTTTCCCTCATACAGCAATTCTGCAGCAGACGACTTTGAACATATTTTGTCAAAACATAGAAAATCTCCATAATTGAATGGATAACCTATGACAAAAAGTGTAAAACATTTTGGCAAAAGGAGAAATTGCACGTTTTGTGCAATTTCTCCTTTTGTCACTATGTTTTCAAAAAGCCGTCTGCTGCAGAGGCGTCAGAAAGCGTCTATATGAGGGTAAGGGTTAAAACAAGAAAAGAGTTTCCTTAACCCTTTCAGCAAATACAACAACTTTGAAAACATAACAGCAAAAATGTGGAAAATCTCTATAAATGACACTTTAATTATAAATTGAATAGTGTTGAAAACATTGTGACAAGAGGTGAAATTGCTTGTTTTTTTTAGCAATTTCTTCTTTTGATACAATGTTCTTAAAAAATTGTCTGATGCAGAGGCCTCAGAATGTGTCTATATATGGAAAAGGGTTAACTTTCCTTTTTTATCATGCAATGAGCAGATTACGTGAGGTATAACACTGGTATGATAAACTTTTTGTTTACATGTCTACTGGTATGATAAACTTTTATCTTTATCAGTCTACTTATTTTTAGAAATGACGTAATCGCTGGAACTACTTTTCTAAAATATAAATAAGCCGTTCCACTAGAAAACCAACTGTTTTGACTGCGAAAAGTATCGAATTAGATCACCCTAAGCATGCCGCGCAGGCTAAACCGGACAGACACTTTCCGACTCCTGTAGATTTTCTGTTTCAGTCAGACTCTTTAGCTTCCGTTACATGACCTGTGTACACAATGTAATTCGGCGTGTATTTGTGCACGCGCGTGACGTCATTCTATTTTAGGTGACATCATTTATGAAAGGGGTTTTGTTATTGTGAATGATATTTCTTAAAACTAGTAAGAATTAGTGTAGATTTAGCAGAAAATATAATTTTACATGCAAGATAAATAGAATATTACGTCCCTGACCTTCGACATAAACTTTATCAGACTCGGCTGTGAGAAAGGATAATTGTCCCGCCAAAGGCTCGACAATTATCAATTCTCCCAACCTCGTCAGATAAAGTTCATATCTTACGCCAGGGACATAATATTCTCTATCTCCCATACAACAAATCTAGGATGAATGACTTTGATGACCCAAAAAAATAAAAGTAGAATCTTTAGAGTTAAAAACATCACGGCAAAGGTCGTCTTCTCCATCTACTTTTCATGTGGAAAACGGTTAAAAAACAATACCTTTCTTTTTCTATTGTAGATATCCACAGAACATTCCCAGATAACATATACTTTGCAGCTCCTGCTGGTGATTCTAGCAGCCTACGAAAACCATTGTTTAATGTTCTTGTCGCCCTTGGTCACAGGAACTCGGACCTCGGTTACTGTCAGGTAGGTTCAACAATATCTTTTTTATGACTCAACTAAACCCTATATTGTGGGTACTGAAATAAAAAAAAAAAGACGATTCTTTTGAGTACCCACAACATAGGTTTTTAGCGGAATATAAGGATTTGTGGATGTAAAATAATTTTCTTAAGTACTTTTTTTATACTTTCCTACTTGCAGACGTATTCCGATGCTTTTGCAGATGACTTTTGAAAACATTGTGACACAAGGAGAAATTGCTCATGATGCCGATATTTTTCTCAGTCGTCTGCTGCAGAATTGATGTATGGTGGAAAGGGTAGAATAATATCGGTTGTAGAAAAAACAGTTCTTAACCCTTTAAAACTTTTAACAAATCTGCAGCAGAAGACTTTGAAAACGTCTAGACAAAAACATGGAAACTCTCTATAAATTAATGTACTAATTGAATAGAGTTGAACACTTTATCGCAAAAGGAGAAAATGCTCATTATGAGCGATATCTCGCTTTGCCAATGTTTTCAAATGTTATATACTGCAAAGGCATCAGAAAGCAGAAGAAAATGTCTGTATGAGGGAAAGGGTTAAATCTATCAGAACAATATCTGTTGTAGAAAACAACATTTCTTATGTAAGGCACCGTGATCCCCAGTAACGCTTTCTGGATAGGTTAAGATGAAACTGATACATAACTTCCTTCTTTGTAAGATTCGAAAAACTGACGTATCAAATGTTTAACAATAAAAGAGAACTTTGTTTAAGCGTTACGCGCCAAGCCCTCGATATACGCTGCGTATATCGAGGGCTTGGCGTGAAACGGTTGTAACTAAAAACCTATTCTGAAAACCCTGGTTTAGGGGCAATTTTGACCCCTTTGTAAACAATGCAAATTTAGGTGCCATTGCTCTGAACGAGCAATGGCACCTGAATTTCCATAGTTTACAAAGAAAAATTATTTAACGCTTTTAAAGACTTTATGGCGAGGTGATTGACCTTGGTAAAAAAAATACAAATTTTAGTTACAACCGTTATACACCAAGCCCTCGATATATACATGTATGATATACTATTTAAAAAGTCCTTTGCTTTTAAAACATTTGAGAAAAAAATGTAGTCATATCTCGAAAAATGGAAGTATGACATTGAGACAGAATAAAAAATAATGTGGGAAAAGGATAAATTATTTACTTTTTTCCCCCAAAATGTTTTCAAAATCTGCCTCCTGCAATCACTTTATTAAGTCAACTGTATCAGGGAAAGATTTAACATGTTCCCACATACAAAAAACTCTACACAAATACAAATGGCAGTTTAATTTTAAAATAGAGTTGAAAACAATGTGACAAATTGAGAACTTGCTCATCAGTTTGTCCTTTTTGCCACAATGCTTTTTCGTGTCATCTGTCGCAGAGGTGTTGACAAGCTTCTGTATGTGGGAAAGGGTTAAATAGGGCACTTCCTGCTTTGAAAGAAACAAATGTTCAACCCTTTCCCTCATATAGACACTTTCTGACACCTCTGCAGTAGACAGCTTTTTAAAAACATAGTGACAAAAGAAGAAATTACTAGTAATTTCTCCTTTTTCCACAATGTTTACACAATGTTTACAATTTTAGTCAGAGGTTATCAATTCAATTACAGAGATTTTCCATTTTTTGATAAAATATGTTAAAAGTTGTCTGCTGCAGAATTGTCATATGAGGGAAATGGTTAAGAGAACTCTGTTTTCAAACCAATTGAGAACAGAAATGTACAGTCATATCTTTACAGAGTTGAAAATTTTTTTGGGAAAAGGATAAATGATTTTCATCTTTTCCCACAATGTTTTCAATATTTGTCTGCTGCAAACATCTTATGCATTTCCCAATGTATACATTCACTTTCTGACTCCTCTGCAGCACTGACAACTTTTGAAAACATTGTAGCAAAAGAGAAAATAGTTCATGATAATGAGCAATGTCTCCTTTTGTCACATTGTTTTTGCTTAGATGTTTTCAAAGTCGCCTGCTTCAGATTTGTGGTATGTGGGAAAGGGTTAACTCATCTATTAGGTAAAGGATTAATACATGTTATACACTTATTGATCATCACAAGGAGGTGATGATTGATGCATCCTGGGCACTCAAGGCGATCATTGTGTAATGCTTTTGTTAGTCATCTCACCAACTGACTCAGTCTTGTAGTGGTATAGAGCTTAACGCTTTCTGACGCCTCTGCAGCAGACGGCTTTCTGAAAACATACTGACAAAAGAAGAAATTGCTCAAAACGAGCAATTTCTCCGTTTGCCACAATGTTTTCCACTTTCAGTCATAGGTTATCCATTCAATTATAGAGATTTTCCATTTTTTGACAAATTATGTTCAAAGTCGTCTGGGTTAAACGTTGTGGATTCTACCTCTGGCCGGGTCATTTGAATGGCTTTTAAAACGATAGGAATTGGCTTTCCATGTTTGGCGCTCAGGGTTGTGGGGTTAACATTTCGAATGACCAATTGGTGTCGGGATAAACGGACCAGAAGAATAGGTTACTTACCGGGGAAACACTGTGATATAACTGTTACCGGGGAAACACTGTGATATAACTGTTACTGGGGAAACACTGTGATATAACTGTTACAGGGGAAACACTGTGATATAACTGATATAACTGATACCGGAGAAACACTGATATAATAGAAAACATGTTGAAAGCAGGACTGAACATCATACAGACATACTAATGGTTATTCAACTAGAGATCATGGGTAATTGCATGGTTGCTATGATACAATTGTAATACTGTTGTAAACAGTGTAAAAACCCTGTATAGACAAATGATGCAAGGACCATAACTTTACCACATACCAAATATTTTGGTTTAAGTTATTTTCAATTTAACTATTACCCACTTGCAGATGCATTGTGATGTATCTGTATCAGACGAGTTTTGTATGTGGGAAAGGGTCAAGTTTGCATTGGCACGCATTTTCAATGTTACCATTAACTTGGTGATACATATATACATGTTTTAACCCTTTCTCTCATACGACAATTCTACAGCAGACAACTTTGAACATATTTTGTCAAAAAATAGAAAATCTCTTGAATTGAATGGATAACCTATAAAGTGGAAAACATTGTGGCAAAAGGAGAAATTGCTTGTTTTGAGCAATTTCTTCTTTTGTCACTATGTTTTCAAAAAACCGTCTGCTGCACAGGCGTCAAAAAGCGTCTATATGTGGGAAAGGGTTGTATGAAAAATACTGTCTTTCTGACAGTTCTTTGTGCATGTCTGATACTCGCGTATTAATATTTCAGGGAATGAATTTTATCGCTGGTTTACTTTTGCTTGTCATGAAGAATGAAGAAAAGGTGTTCTGGTTAATGGACACCATTGTTAATAATATACTTACAGGTGAAATAATTAATGTGTTAATCCTTTCCCTCATATAGATGCTTTCTGACGCCTCTGCAGTAGACGCCTTTTTGAAAACATAGTGACAAAAGAAAAAATTGCTCAAAATGAGCAATTTCTTCTTTTGCCACAATGTTTTCCACTTTTAGTCATAGGTTATCCATTCAATTATAGATTTTTTTTTTTTTGACAAAATATGTTCAAAATCGTCTGCTGCAGAATTGTCATATGAGCCAAAGAGTTAATAATATACCTACAGCCTGTAGTGTTGGGCCATCGGTTTCATTTTTACAATCGATTATCGGTTACAATCGCTTTGCCTCATTCGATTAGACATCGATTATATAATCGATTCATACAGTATTGTATTAAACAAGCCTCAATATTTGCAATGCTTCTTATTGTTCATGTTTGATAAAAAATACACCGGCTTAATGTCTTGTCTTTACTAGATTGTATCATTTTATTGCCAAAAAAACACTTTGTTTCGATCTCAGGCTGTTGTACTTACATGCTAGCCCACCAAATATGAGTTTTCAAACATAACTGCGAGAGTAATCTTTTTGTGGAAGTGAATATTAATCAAGCATAAATGAAGCAAAAAAAGTGAACCGATTGATAATCGATTGTGGTAAAATGTGGTAAAATGCAATTGATTATCGCCAACGTGATGCATAACCGATCAACTTTTGATTATAATCGATCATTGGCCCAACACTACTTACAGGTGAAATAATTAATCCTTTCCCTCATATAGATGCTTTCTGACGTCTCTGCTGTAGATGCCTTTTTGAAAACATGGTGACAAAAGAAAAAATTGCTCAAAACGAGCAATTTCTTCTTTTGCCACAGTTATCCATTCAATTATAGATTATTTTTTTTTTGACAAAATATGTTCAAAGTCGTCTGCTGCAGAATTATCGTTTGAGGGAAAGGGTTAATAATATAATTACAGGTGAAATAATTAATTTGTTAATCCTTTCCCACTAGTTGATGCTTTCTCGTGCCTCTCTGTTCAATCATTTTACAATCCTTTATAGACAGTTTCCATAAATTTCCCTAGATGCTTTCAAAATATTTTGATATTGGGAGGATACAATTACCTCTCAAACAGGCCTACTATTACCATTTAAGCTATCCCACATACAATAAATCTGCAGCAGACAACTTTGAAATCATAATGGCAAAAATGTGAAAATCTCCATAAATGAGAGTTTCATCATTAAGTCCTTTGCTCTAGAGGCATCAGAAAGCGTCTGTATGTGGACAAGGGTTAACATATTTCAGTATACTTCATAGCATAAAATGGGGTACAATATACAGTCACTAAAAAGTTTTTATACCCCCTGCAAACAAAGTTTTGGGGGGGTACATAGGATCCGAATCACCCCGTCCGTCTGTCTGTACAAATGTCTTGTAAGCGCAACTCCTCCTTAACGGCTGGACCGAGTCTGATGAAACTTTACACAGTTGCAGTACACAACCGTAGGATGTGCATGAAGTAAGATTACCCCGGTGGGAAATATTTCAAGGGAGATAATTGCCATTACTTAATCCAATATTGCAATATGTGGCAACAGGTCTCGTAGGGGGGTATCCTTTTGTGAGTTCACTCACAATTCTAGTTTGAATCTGGTGAATTTGGCAACCATTGCATATTTTCTACAGGCCTCAAAAACACAATTGATAGATAAAATTATGACTAGTAGTTATTATACCCCCAAAAAATAAAGTTTTGGGGGAGTATATAGGAGTCACTGTGTCGGGCTGTCTTTCGGTTGGAAGCCATATTTTGTCCGGCCTATTTCATACAAACCACTGGGTGGAATTCAGTAAAATTTTACATGAAGCTTCTTTACCAAGAGGAGATGTGCATATCCTAAAGGGGTTACAATTGCCTGTTATTTTACAGAGTTATGGCCCTTTTACTTATCAAGTAAGCCATATTTTGTCCGGCCTATTTCTTACAAACCACTGGGTGGAATTCAATAAAATTTTACATGAAACTTCTATACCAAGAGGAGATGTGCATATCCTAAAGGGGTTACAATTGCATGTTATTTTACAGAGTTATGGCCCTTTTACTTATTAAGTAAGCCATATTTTGTCCGGCCAATTTCTTACAAACCACTGGGTGGAATTCAATAACATTTTACATGAAGCTTTTATACCAAGAGGAGATGTGCATATCCTAAAGGGGTTACAATTGCATGTTATTTTACAGAGTTATGGCCCTTTTACTTATTAAGTAAGCCATATTTTGTCCGGCCTATTTCTTACAAACCACTGGGTGGAATTCAATAAAATTTTACATGAAGCTTCTATACCAAGAGGAGATGTGCATATCCTAAAGGGGTTACAATTGCATGTTATTTTACAGAGTTATGGTCCTTTTACTTATTAAGTAAGCCATATTTTGTCCGGCCTATTTCTTACAAACTACTGGGTGGAATTCAATAAAATTTTACATGAAGCTTCTATACCAAGAGGAGATGTGCATATCCTAAAGGGGTTACAATTGCATGTAATTTTACAGAGTTATGGCCCTTTTGTTGGTCGGTCGGAAGCCATATGTTGAATCAAGGTGCTGTTTTGGGGGTATTTATCATCTTCAATGATAGTTCTAGTTATATTTATTTTTAATGTATCATTTATGTAGAAAACTTTATAGAAATAAAAATTATGAAACCGAATAGAGATTATAACGAGGAAAGCAGATCAATTTGTATTTGTATCTGAATTATAGGTGTTTTTTTTCTAAATTTGAAGTTTCAGTTATGTTGAGATTTGTTTTCGAAACATTTTATAATGTGATTTTAGCAGGGTTTTTATACAGATTTGAAAACATTCTGGTGAACAGATTAATTGCTCCAAATGAGAAACATTTCTCCTTTTCCCATAAACCCTTTCCCACATACAATAAATCTGCAGCAGACAACATATGCAAATATATTGGAATTCTCTAAATGATCGTATAATTATTGAATAGAGTTGAAAACATTGTGACAAAAGAAAGAATTGATCATTATGAGCAATTTATCCTTTTCCACAATGTTTTCAAAAGTCTTCTGCTGCAGAGGTAAAAGTGTAAATATCTCCAGATGTAATTAAACCCTTTTCACACATACAGCAAATCTGCAGCAGACGACTTTCAAAACATGGTGACAAACACCCAAATAGTCGCCATAAAAGATAGCTTAAATGTTAAATGAAGTTGAAAACATTGTTTGGCCACAATGCTTTCAAAAGCCGTCTGCTGCTATTGCGTCAAAATGCGTCTGCGGGTGGGAAAGGGTTGATAAATTGTCTGTGTCAGGAAGTGTTTTATGTTGACACTAATGTTGACACTAATGCTGACACTAATGTTGACGATTGTTTTCAGGGTATTATGAACCAGACATGGTAGCTGTAAAAACAGATCAAGAAGTGCTGGGTGAAGTCGTCAAGTAAGTGAATGGCTGGTGGCTATACTGAATCAAAACCATTTACCTGATTTCATATTCTTACAGTTGGGAGACACTCAAAATCCCCTCAGTCAAAATCCCCTCACCCTGAAAATGATAGGGTAGTCAAAATCCCCTCGACCGAAATGTTAGGGTAGTCAAAATCCCCTCGACCGAAATGATAGGGTAGTCAAAATCCCCTCGATGGGATTAGCAGGGTAATCATAATGTATGACATTAGGAGACATCCAAGGTGTCTTAGTCTAAAATAACATTGCACTAAAAAGACAAATAACATAGTAAGTAATTTTAATCATCTTAATGTTTTACATACATAACACAGTAAGTAATTTAATCATTTTAATAAATATTCAGCACACAGTTTCTAGGTCATTTTATATTTTCACAGTTTAACTAACCACTTTCTACCATATTTAGACACTCATGTGTTTATCTTATTCTTATAAGTTGCCCAATCACTGACAATAATTCCTGAAGGGGCTTATGGTTGTGACAAACAGGATTAAAGCAATTATCACCTCAATTCATTTATAACATGTGACTGAATTATCACCAATCATTGGGATTTTGTTTACTTTGCATTTTCAATGGGTACGGTTTTGTCTACTCTGCATTTTCAAAGAAGCATTTTCAATCATATGG
>JASEVX010001732.1:0-10399 GCA_031761405.1 Serripes groenlandicus
GTTTTCCACTTTTAGTCATAGGTTATCCATTCAATTACAGAGATTTTCTAGTTTTTTACAAAATATGTTCAAAGAATCTGCTGCAGAATTGTCGTATGAGGAAAGGGTTAAAGCAGACGGCGTTTTGAAAACATAGTGACAAAAAAAGAAATTGCACAAAACGTGGAATTTCTCCTTTTGTCACAATGTTTTCCACTTTTAGTCATAGGTTATCCATTCAATTACAGAGATTTTCTAGTTTTTTACAAAATATGTTCAAAGTCGTCTGCTGCAGAATTGTCGTATGAGGGAAAGGGTTAAAGCAGACGCGTTTTGAAACATAGTGACAAAAAAGAAATTGCACAAAACGTGCAATTTCTCCTTTTGCCACAATGTTTTCCACTTTTAGTCATAGGTTATCCATTCAAATACAGAGATTTTCTATTTTTTGACAAAATATGTTCAAAGTCGTCTGCTGCAGAATTGTCGTATGAGGGAAAGGGTTAAAGCAGACGGCGTTTGAAACATAGTGACAAAAGAAGAATTGCACAAAACGCGCAATTTCTCCTTTTGTCACAATGTTTTCCACTTTTAGTCATAGGTTATCCATTCAATTACAGAGATTTTCTATTTTTTGACAAACATGTTCAAAGTCGTCTGCTGCAGAATTGTCGTATGAGGGAAAGGGTTAAAGCAGACGGCGTTTTGAAAACATAGTGACAAAAGAAGAAATTGCACAGAACGTGCAATTTCTCCTTTTGTCACAATGTTTTCCACTTTTAGTCATAGGTTATCCATCTGACAACATATGTTCAAAGTCGTCTGCTGAGGGAAAGGGTTAAGGTATACGTTCATATGAGCCGATCCACGAGAAATCTAACATACTGGACTCTGCGTAATGTATCGACCCAGATCAGCCGAAGCATGTCGCGCAGGCTAACCCGGACATTACTTTTCGCCTCTTGTGGATTTTCTGTTTCAGGAATCATTACTCTATATCATTATTCCCCTCCCCCACCCCCCCCCCCCCCCCCCCTCCTCCCTGAGACGGAATGTGTCGGCCCGGATTAGCCTGCGCGGATGCAAAAATGTGTTGACAAGATTTTCCTTCAATTTGGCCTAGTGACCTAGATTTTGAACATACCTGACCAATATTCAAACTTGGCCTGCATATCATCAAGACAAACATTTTGATACAGTTTCAACATGCTCAATGTAAAAATGCAGCCTCCAGAATGTTAACAAGATTTCCCTCCAATTTGGCCTAGTGACCTAGTTTCTAACCCAATATGACCCATATTCGAACTTGATTGCGGGCACCTGCAAAGTGCGATTGGGTGGCATTGGTGCATTGGACCCCCGCTAAATCCGCCACTGCATTTGACATGCTACTTCTTTGTTAGCCATTACTTTTTCGTACGGCCCCTATGGGCCCCGGTAAATCCGCCACTGTATTTTTCACGCGCCTTCTTTGTACTTTTCCGTTTCTCTTCGCGAATGTTAATAATGTTAATAAGCTTCCATATTTGACCTCTCGGTGCATTAATTTCTAAAGAATTAATTAAACTTATATTGGAGTACTCACGCCTTAAGGTTTTCACTGATATTCCAACAATATTATAATCATATTTTTGGGGAGATCTTAACCTTTTAAATGCAGTTTTGTTGAATCCATGATGAACTATTTTTCTCGCGTAGTCTCACCCTAGGCTGCCATCTCCGAACAAATGGTTTTAGTACTATGACCAGGGCTAAAGCCCCAGGCCAAAAACCCAAATAAATTGAGACGGCTTTAAAATTTCTCCGTCAGGTAAAAGGTTTATGACTTTTTTCTTGTTACTAATATTAATAACAAAGTATCATACAAATATACTGATTATTAAGGAAATCATCTAAAAGCAAAACATAACCTCACAATCAAAATGTTTTTATATTAAAGACTCCCGCTTGTTGTTGCAGTGGCCAAAGTGCATTGTTTGGGACTAGGGTTCGATCCTAAGTTGTGTCATGTAATCATATCATTTAGCATGATTGATAGTAATGGCTTACACGATATAGTTAATGTCGGTTGTTTTATTGGTATCATTGGTATCATTGGTATAGATATGTACGTCATAAATAGGTCAGTGTTTCCTTCTAGAATTAATCACAGAGGGAAAAAAGTAATATTACCACTTGGGAGGAATAAACTATAGAAACATCGGAGGCAGCTGTTAAACAAATAAAAATATAATTACTGGCTTGTCTTGGGTGTGCAATACAGTATTGATATTACGCCAGTTATCGTCAAATCAAACTTATAAATTACGGTGAGCAAGGAGGGGGCACGTTTTATTGCCCAAAGCAGTGTTGCTTGCGATAGTCTTCGTATGCGTACAGTCTCATCAAAGCATTTACTGATTGCATGATCAAGAAATAGATACTTAGACGAAGCATGTACCAGAAATTAATAAATGTAAACCTGTGTATTTTCTTGGTACACACTTTAATGTCGTTTGTAAAACAGACGAGATGCGAGGGGTATCCGTTTTTTATGACTGTGTTTTCCTCTACGTCAATGGTGTTGCTTCGATGCAGACAACATTTATGTAATATAGTCTGGAAGTTAAATTATGTTTGTGACAACCGACTCGATAGTATTGCCCTGACTCTTATCTTGGTGAATTGATCCCGTTCATGCGAAAAGGGTACACGTTGGTATCTGTGAATAGTGATACAATTATCTTTTGATTACAAATAAAGTGTTTATATGATATTTATCCTTTTCATCAAATTGATCGCCTCATTCCAACTAGATCTTTTGACCTATGAAGCTGCTGATAATTAAAGTAAAGAGTTTATACTGGCAATCAGGAAAATTAACAAACTACTATGGGATAACATTTCTTGCATCCAATCAACTTATATTTAGCATTCCAATTGACATAACCGATTAGCCCCAAATCAATAGCGATCTCTAGCGACTACTTTCGGAAATCGCCGAATTCATTATGTTTCTTCTAACTTAACATAAAGGTCTATTGAAATAGACACAGGTGGAGTGGCAATAGCATGTCGTATTCGTTTAGGTTTTTCGCATTAGTTATATATGTATCTGGGGCTATAATCATTCGAGTGCATAGTGTAGAGTATGAATAAAGTTGAACCCAGTCTTCACCGTACGCAGATGCAGCAATACTCTAGTTTGACAGTCGCAGCTCATATACATTTATATATTATAACGGTATTGGGACTACAAAGCGTTTTTATTTGAATGGTGTATTATTATATGATTGTTAATTATATTGCCTATAACATGATTACACATATTATCATAATAAATACATATGCGCATTAAACACACCAATCTCCTTTGCAGAGAACAGCTCCACACTCACTTATACCTGAATGTACAGCGCTGATGTAATAGAGATTTTGAACATATTAATAAATTATTATTTTGTTGACGGAAATCCTTACGACTTTAGTGAGTCAATTAACACTGTCTCTAAAATAGTTTATTAACTATAGTTGTAAAGGTATGATGAGAAAACTGAAAAGTTTTATAATATATTTCTTGGCAAGACAAAACCATTAAGCACCTCGGATAAGCAGCTATATAATACCTCTTGAAAAAAACCCTGTTTAACCTCTTAATCCCATTTTAATGTGTTTAATTCTCTTAATGGGGCGATATACCCTTGAGTTAATATGTTAGTGGAGTATTTTACCCGTTATCGTCTGTAATATATTTAATACGTCTTCATTGCAAATCTATTTTAAATAAATATTCAAAATTTTGAAAAATGAAAAGATTATATTCATTTCATTGACGAGCTGAATACGGTGGCACAGAGGTGACATGTGTATGTTTTTATTTATCTCGTGCGCACGAGATACGTAAGTCGTGCGCACGAGATACTATGTCGTGCGCACGAGTTACTAAGTCGTGCGCACGACTTAATTATCTCGTGTGCACGACATAGTATCTCGTGCGCACGACTTAGTTTGTCGTGCGCACGAGATAAATACAAACATACACTTGTCATCTCTGTGCCACCGTAGCTCTAATAGCATTGTGGGAAAAGAACAATTAGTCGTCTCGAGCGATTTCTGCTATTCCTATACTTGTTGGTAATTGTCTTTGGGTCAAATACCGTCTGCAGCAGAAAAATGATAAAATAAAATGCAATGACTTTGCGTTAAACATTCTCATTCAAGGCAGGTTCAATAAACGGAGCCGTCGTGATCTGATTGAAAACGTGTTAAAAATGGCTTTAAACCCCAAATTAATCAATCAACATGCTCTCTTTATTACATATACATGTGATACACTGTCAGTGAATGCTCGGGTGACCTTTGGCAATTGTATACAAATCTATCTAAGTCTTCACTGTCTGCATATTTCTGTTAGGAAATCGATGATTTGTGTTTGTATTAAGCGTTAGGTAGACTCAACTTCAACCGGAAGTATGCTACATTACACGCAACATTCAATTTACAAAAACTATTCAATTTGTAACCATTGTGCAATTTATGACAGCCATTTGTAAAGAGGTACATGTACAACCGTCTTATTAACGATGGCGCATGTTTCATCTAAGATTCCATTCCATTTCAAAGGTTTTCGATAAAGAGTTGTGCCTGTAATAACTCTGACTCATAGCGAATTAATTCATTAATTAATTAACTGAAAGTGTCAGTCTCTTAGATCTAAACAAACCCTCTCCCACTTGCAGATGCACTTTAACTCATCTACAGCAGTCTGCTTTTAACACCATGCTCAGGGGCGTAGCTCCCTATAGGCACTGTAGTCACGTGCCTACACATTTTTTCTAAAAATGCCCCAAAATGCAGCTGCGACGACACACATCTGCGTAATGTATCGACCAGATCAGCCTGCGCTGTCCGCGCAGACTGATCCGGCCGACACATTCCGTCTAAGGGGGGATAGATAGATTAGTGAAACAGAAAATCCACAGGAGGCGAAAAGTGTATATCCGGGTACGCCTGTGTGGCATGCTTAGGCTGATCCGGGTCGATACTTTACGCTGAGTCCACAATGTTGATTTTCTCACGACACGGCCTACACATTGACTATTGCCAAGCTACGCCCCTGATGTTGTCAACACCATCAAATACTCATACTTTCATGTATAGAGATTGTACGCGTGTTTGCCATAACCCTCTTCCTCATATAAACGCTATCGGACGCCTCTGCAGCAGATGGCTTTTTGAAAACATAGTGACAAAAGAAGAAATTGCACAAAACGTGCAATATCTCCTTTTGCCACAATTTTTCCACTTTTTGTCATAGGTTATTCATTTAATTATGTAGATTTTCTATGTTTTGACAAAATACGTTCAAAGTCGTCTGTTGCAGAATGGTCATATGAGGTAAAGGGTTAAGGGTGATCAGTGTCGTCTGCTGCAGTGGAATGCGACAATGTGGAAACAGTTAAGTAGTTAGAATGTACTTTTAAAAGTATTCTAATTATTTATATTCACGGGCAGATTTAAGTGGTTTTAGAAAGGCTTTTAATTGTTATGTTTTATATTAATTGCACCGCAAGTTTTATTATGAAAACAAAATATCCTAGCTGCATCCATGTTTGGCGGGTATACTCATGACCGTCAGAGATCTATATCAGGTTTTAAAGTGTAGCCAATGAGCTGAATGCAAAACTGATAGTTGCAAATATTAAAATATTGATTGATAGGGGTTTAACGCCGTTTTTAACAATTTCTCAGTTATATCACGGCGGCCAGTTCACCTACGCATGCATTTCCTGGTTGTTGTTTTTTCACACCAGTACTACACACAACAATCTTCCCAAGCAACTGGCTGCTTTTCCACATAGACTTAGCCCATTGATGGAAGACGAATGACGCATTGACTTTTGTCAATCGTTGGAAGTTGGACTAGCCGGGATTCGAACTCACAACCCCTGGATTGACAGCCCGCGTCGCTACCGACTGAGCTACCGGAGCTCGGTAAAATATTAAAATACGTTTGGGGTATAATCACGAACGTCGATCGAGGTATATATGAAGTTTACCAGTTAAGCCTACGAGCAGATTGCACAGCTGAAAATTAACCTGAATGAACTTTTATGGCGCTCGTGTTTTGTTTGATACAAATAAAACAATGATTTTTTACTGTGTATAATTCCCTGACACGAATCTCAGTATAATAATAATAAAATCAAAAACAAAAATACACAAGTAAGTTATACTTTACGATTTTGAACAAAGGTCAGGATCGGGTCAATATTGTCCAGTAATAGAAATCCACTTCGAGGAAGTCCATCTAGAGATAGAGAAAAAGAGAGTCTGAGAGAGACTATTTGGTGTAGGAGAATATCCCGTGTGTGTTCTCTATCTTAGAACACTGCTTTAATCAAATCTTGTCTTAAAATGATTTATATCCATATACCAATTATTGTCCGTCTCCGATATGATGTACAATATCGACCAGGTCATCTTAAAACGCCCTCATTTTGTTGGATACTCGGCCGGGTTTGAATTGCTTGTTTGGTGTTTTATGCAACTTTCAACACTTTTTCAGTTATATCACGGCGTTTTCGGTGTCAGTTACTAGTACTACTGGTCCATTTATCCTGAGGCAAGCCAGTCGGTCGTTATGATTTCCCCAAAACACTGCGCGCAAAGGATAACAGCCATTACTACCATTTGTATAGTCTTTGGTATGACCCGGTCGGGATCGAACCCACAACCACTCGAACCAGAGGCGGACGCTCTGCAACTACACCACCGAGGCGGTCTGGCCTTGATGAAAGAATATTGTTTTAGCATTAAACAAGCAATGCAATAAAATAAGTTGACCATTTTTATAAAGTCTTTGGTATGACCGGGCCGGGTATCGAACCAACGTCCTCCCACACCAGAGGCGGACAATCTACAACTACACCACCGAGGCGGTCTGGCATTGTTGAAATATTATTGTTTCAGCATTAAACAAGCAATCGAATATAGTTGATTGATTGATTGATTGATTGATTGATTGATTGATTTATCGATTGACAGGAGTTAAGCACCGTCTTTAAAAGTGTTTACGTTATATCACGTCGACAAGTTAACTTTATCATATGTTTCTTGGCTTTCATCGCACGAGTATTCCTCGCACCATTCTTCAAATATCAACTGGTTACTTTCTATTCATATTTTAGTCAATTCGTGGTAAACGAATGAGTCTATCAGACATATCGCACGGCTCAGACAAACCAAGAATCGATAGCCCTTTACGTTTTAAGTATAATAATAAAACCGCACCTGGTAACAATTCAGCCATGTAACAAACACGGAAACTGGCATTCGGATGAACCAAAAAATATTACAAATGAAATTAAATAGCATACTTATTTAGTCAGTTTGAGCTGTAACCGATCTCCAATGACTACCGGGATTATATCGATAACACGTGGCGAACCGGGAAGATCCTGGGCAGACTGCACGGAGGGGCGATGATCTGGATCCTGAATAACAAGTTTCCAATCACGTGGTTCAACTGGTGTCGTTGTGCATACGACTAGCGAAGAAGTAAAGAAAATTCGTTAAGACGTCATTAAGATCAAACTCTCCTGATTTCAGGAAATTTTCTAGAGTTCTTAAATAGCGTTTAACCCTTTCCCTCATATAGACGCTTTCGGACGCCTCTGCAGCAGACGGCTTTTTGAAAACACAGTGACAAAAGAAGAAATTGCACAAAACGTGCAATTTCTCCTTTTGCCACAATGTTTTCAACTTTTTGTCATAGGTTATCCATTCAATTATGGAGATTTTCTATGGATGACAAAATACGTCCAAAGTCGTCTGCCGTAGAATTGTCGTATGAGCGAAAGGGTTAAAAACCTGATTGTATCTTAAAATAGTTGAACATATCACAGAAAGCATCGGAACAGAATGAACCGTAGTAACCCAGAGGTCAGTTTCTCCATGTTTTTACATATTCTCACGATGAAAAAGTGTGACTTTACATTTATTATTAATTCATTTTGCAGTCACTATTCCCTTTGTTCATTTAAATCGCATTATAACGCATGTACTTCGACGATTGTCCAATATATTCATTAAATATTTAAATTAAGATCTTTATTTCTTCTGTTGATGATCTTTTTAACACAATACTTATCGTACTATGTTTGAAAATCTGCATTGATAAACGCCTTGAACATTGGATACATGTTTACAGTACATGTACAGACTAGAAAACATTATTTGAAAAGAAAAATGTGCTGTTTTTGAAAATGATTTTGAAATCTGTCTCTTGTAGAGTCGTAAAATGTCCCCTATATTCGGGAATGGGTTAAAAGTCATTTGTCATATTAAATAATCTAATACGTTGCATGCATTTCTCTATTAGTCAGCAGTTAAACTTTATATCCAATAAAAAAGCATTGAGAAGGGCAGTGTATTCAAACTTGATGTGCGTTTTACTACTGGTAGTCAAGTCAAACTGCAGCCAGTTTGTCTGAGTTACAATGTTAAAATCACAATGGTCTCTAGATATATTTGTATAATCTGTCTGGTGAGGTACTAAACTGGCAGAGTTATCCATAGATACCAGACACCAGACAGATAAGTCTCATATAAAACGCGTGTTGGGTTACTTATTTCCTGGTTTATCATTTCTTAAAACGCTATATCTTTCTATAATTAAGACAGTTCCTGCACACATCTGATGTGTAGCTCACTGCGATATAGTCACGGAACCTAGGAATGATTTAAAACACGGTAACATTACACATCAGACGAATCAAGTTATGAAAATCATGTCAAAGGAGAATTTCGTAATACAAACGGTTATTGAATCACCTCGTCTAATAAATACTTAAATACTAAATCACTTTAAAAACCCCACTACTCGGCCATTGTTCCAGCACTGCTGCATTAAATGTACCAGAGTAGGACCACTTGAATATTTTAGAAATATTAATCGGACATGACGTTACTTCTCATTGTCAAATATCTTAAAAAACTTCAAAAGCTACGTGTTTAACGTAAAGCAAACTTTTCACAATTTATGACCTTGTGTCTAAGTAATTGTCAAAGTTAACGATATTGTTTTAAATGTCGCCTACTGTTAGGGAAGGCAACTTGACGTATTCTTAAACTTGTTATCTTTTTTCAGATTCAAAAAACAAAGTATTGTGTGTTACCCTTACTTTTCGCTTTAATATAAAGCTAAAAGGCTCGTCTAGATATCATTAGGTAAAGCCGAATACATACCTGATTATATACTACTGATCCAAATGTACACTTTATGACTGACTATTATGAAATGCGTCATTGACTTTTAAGAAACCAATATACACTGATTCTTCGCTGATTGCAAAGACTCTATGGTCAAGTTGTCTGTTGTTTTCCTCATATAATGAAAAGTCGGACTCAAATAACTATGGAGTCATATGAATACTTTCCAGGTAATTATTTTTATCGTAAAACGAAAAAGCCGATTTGTTCTCTTTAAATGGACTGATATTTCAAATAAGACAGAGAAGGAAGGGGACACATAGGCAAGGAAGGGATAAGAGGCAGATAGAGAGAGAGTAAAAAAGTGTGAGAGAGAGAGAGAGAGAGAGAGAGAGAGAGAGAGAGAAAGAGAGAGAGAGAGAGAGAGAGAGAGATATATAGAGAGAGAGAGAGAGAGAGAGAGAGAGAGAGAGAGAGAGAGAGAGAGAGAGAGAGAGAGAGAGAGAGAAAGAGAGAGAGAGAGAGAGAGAGAGAGAGAGAGAGAGAGAGAGAGAGAGAGAGAGAGAGACATACAGACAGAGATATGAGAGTGTCAGAGCGATAGATAGAAAGAGAGACATATAGGCACACAAATACATACAGTGAGACAGAGATATAGATAGAGAGACATAGACAGAATGAAAGACAAATAGAGGTAGACAGTGAGAGACAGACTGACACACATTATTGCAATGATAGAAACAGACAGAGAAAATACATACTCTACCATTAAATTCAATACAAATATAAATGAAAGGAATCAAGAAAACAACCCAGCGGACGTGAACAATTTGTGTTTCTGTCATTAATTCAGAGTAAGATAGACCACGATATACACTGGGAAATTCAATTCAATATCGTCTATCGATGACCGTATCCTTACGACGGACACTGTCTGTGGAGTTCTTACAGTTGGAAAATAAATGCATCAATAGTAGGTCAGAGGGCACGTAACATAAATCTTATGGGATAACCAGTCCATTGCCTTGAAGTTCATCAAACCTCTCTATTGAAGATGTAGATGTATGGATTCGTCCAATGTCCATGGTTCGTTCTCTTATTTGTTATATCAAAGTGAACCATTTTGATTAACAGCCCCGGTGGTGGTGTATATGTAGAGCGTCTGCCTTGGGTGTGGGAGGTAGCGGGTTCTATCCCCGGCCGGGTCATAACAAAGCCTTTAAGAGGG
>JASEVX010001733.1:0-10207 GCA_031761405.1 Serripes groenlandicus
ATTTATCAGTACTACTGTTCCGTAAATTCTGTCGCCATCGATTCAGTCATGGTACATTAGCGCCATTTTTAAAAAATATTTTGTATGAAACGGCCGGGGATCGAACCCACGACATCCCGCATTGGCTAACAATATATATGGAAAGACAGCCAGTTGCTCGGAAAGTCTGTTGTTCGGACTACTGGTGTGGGAAAGCCAGGAAACATATACAAATGAAACAGAGAATTCACAGTACGCGAACCGTGTCTGTTCGGGTTAGCCTGCGCGGCATGCTAAGGTTGATAATGGTCGATACTTTACGCAGAGTCCATATTTTTGGTTTTTCTCGCGAAACGGCTCATATGTAGGATACACTGGCCGAAGTGATATGACGGAAAAATTGTTGAAAACGGCGTTAAACCCCAATAAGTTCAATCACTCACTCAATCAATCAATCAACACAGTCAATCACTCAATCACTCAATCAACACAGTCAATCAATCAATCAATCAATCAATCAACACAGTCAGTCAATCAATCAATCAATCAATCGATCAACACAGTCCGTTAGCCTGTAATAATTATTGATATTTAATAATACGTTCCAATAACGTTTAAAGTAATAAATATATAAAAAAAGTTGTAATCTGAATTCCGCACTTCCAATTAGTACATGAGAAAAATAGAAGACTTTTAAGATGGAGGTATTTTTCCATGTTCTGGGTAACACCTGTCAATATTAAGTATTCAAGTGAAAGAAGTTTAAAACTTCAGGGATTTTTTTTAATTCAAAAAATAAATTTGATTATTATCTAAAAAATGCTTCATCCGGGACTAATTCGAATTCCAATGTATAGTAAGTAATTCGGTATTATATTAAACAAGTCACAGTAAATTATCAAAACAAAAACATATAAAGCGATTCAAGCGTCTTTTCACAATTGCATCGTGTATAGTTTTATATGCTAAACCATCAAGTAGTAGTTGTAGTAGTAGTAGTTGTAGGTAGAAGTAGCAGAATTGATAGTAGTCGCAGAAGTAGTAGTAGTCGCAGCATAGAGAAGAATACGAGTCGAGTACATGTAGAGTAAGAGTACAGGTGATGAAACAGTAGACGTAGATATACATGAAGAGTATATGTAACAGTAGAGGTAGTGTGAGGGTAGATGTAGGAGTACATGTATAGTATATGTAAGCGTAGAGGTAGTGTGAAGGTAGATGTAGGAATAGATGTAGAGTATATGTAACAGTAGATGTAGTGTGGGGGTAGATGTAGGAGTAGATGTAGAGTAAGAGTACATGTAGAGTATATGTAAGCGTAAAGCTACATGTAGTGTGGGGGTAGATGTAGGAGAAATGTAGAGTAAGAGTACATATAGAGCATATGTAAGCGTAAAGCTACATGAAGTGTGGGGGGTAGATGTAGGAGAAATGTAGTGTAAGAGTACATGTAGAGTATTTGTAAGCGTAGAGATACATAAAGTGTGTGGGTAGATGTAGGAGAAAATGTAGAGTAAGAATACATATAGAGTATATGTAAGCGTTTAGCTACATGTAGTGTGGGGGTAGCTGTAGGAGTAGATGTAGAGTAAGAGTACATGTATAGTATATGTAAGCGTAAAGCTACAAGTAGTGTGGGGGTAGATGTAGGAGTAGATGTAGAGTAGGAATACATATAGAGCATATGTAAGTGCAAAGCTACATGTAGTGTGGGGGGTAGATGTAGGAGAAATGTAGAGTAAGAGTACATGTAGAGTATTTGTAAGCGTAGAGATACATGAAGTGTGTGGGTAGATATAGGAGAAAACGTAGAGTAAGAATACATATAGAGTATATGTAAGCGTTTAGCTACATGTAGTGTGGGGGTAGCTGTAGGAGTAGATGTAGAGTAAGAGTACATGTAGAGTATATGTAAGCGTAAAGCTACAAGTAGTGTGGGGGTAGATGTAGGAGTACATGTAGAGTATATGTAAGCGTTTAGCTACATGTAGTGTTGGGGTAGATGTAGGAGTACATGTAGAGTATATGTAAGCGTTTAGCTACATGTAGTGTGGGGGTAGCTGTAGGAGTAGATGTAGAGTAAGAGTACATGTAGAGTATATGTAAGCGTAAAGCTACAAGTAGTGTGGGGGTAGATGTAGGAGTACATATAGAGTATATGTAAGCGTTTAGTGTGGGTAGATGTAGGATAAAATGTAGAATAAGAGTACATGTAGAGTATATGTAAGCGTAGAGCTACATGTAGTGTGTGGATAGATGCAGGAGTACATGTAGAGTATATGCAAGCGTAGAGATACATGTAGTGTGGGGGTAGATGTAGGAGAAAATGTAGAGTAAGAGTACATGTAGAGTATATTCAAGCGTAGAGATAAATGTACTGTGGGGGTAGATGTAGGATAAAATGTAGAGTAAGAGTACATGTAGAGTATATGTAAGCGTATATCTACATGTAGTGTGTGGATAGATGCAGGAGTACATGTAGAGTATATGCAAGCGTAGAGATAAATGTAGTGTGGGGGTAGATGTAGGAGAAAATGTAGAGTAAGAGTACATGTAGAGTATATGTAAGCATAGAGCTACATGTAGTGTGTGGGTAGATGTAGGGGTACATGTAGAGTATATGTAAGCGTAGAGATACATGTAGTGTGAGGGGATATGTAGGAGTAAATGTACAGTAAGAGTACATGTAGAGTATATTTAAGCGTAGAGCTATAAGTAGTGTGTGTGTGGGGGGGGGGGGGGGAGATGTAGGAGTACATGTAGAGTATATGTAAGCGTAGAGTTACATGAAGTGTGGGGGTAGCTGTAGAAATACATGTAGAGTATATGTAAGCGTAGAGCTACATGAAGTGTTGGGGTAGATGTTGGAATACATGTAGAGTAAGAGTACATGTTGAGTATATTTTAGCGTAGAGGTACATGTAGTGTGGGGGTATATGTAGGAGTACATGTATAGTAATAGTACATGTAGAGTATATGTAAGCGTAGAGTTGCATGCAGTATGCGGGATGATGTAGGAATACATGTAGCGTATATGTAAGTGTAGAGCTACATGTAGTGTGGGAGTAGATGTAGGAGTAAATGTAGAGTAAGAGTACATGTAGAGCATATGTATGCGTAGATCTACATGTAGTGTGGGGGTAGATGTAGGACTACATGTATAATATATGTTAGCGTATAGCTACAAGTAGTGTGTGGGAAGATGTTGGAGTAATTGTAGAGTAAGAGTACATGTAGAGTATATGAAAGCGTAAATGTGCATGTATTGTGGGGGTAGATGTAGTAGTACATGTAGAGTAAGAGAACATGTAGAGTAAATGTAAGTGTAGAACTACATGTAGTGTGGGGGGTAGATGTAGGAAAACATGTAGAGTATATTTTAGCGTTGAGCTACATGTAGTGTGGGGGTATATGTAGGAGTACATGTAAAGTAAGAGTACATGTAGAGTATAGTTTAGCGTAGAGACACATGAAGTGTGGGGATAGATGTAGGAGTACATGTAGAGTACGAGTATATGTAGAGAATATGTAAGCGTTGAGCTACATGTAGTGTGGGGTATATGTAGGAGCACATGTAGAGTAAGAGTACATGTAGAGCACATGCGTAGAGCTACATGTAGTCTGGAGGTATATGTTGGAGTACATGTATAGTAAGAGTACATGTAGAGTATCTGTAAGCGTAGAGCTACATGTAGTGTGGGGTTAGATGTAGGAGTAAATGTAGAGTAAGAGTACATGTAGAGTATATGTAAGCGTAGAGCTACATGTAGTGTTGGGGTAGATGTAGGAATACTTGTAGAGTAAGAGCACATGAAGAGTATATTTTAGCGTAGAGCTGCATGTAGTGTGGAGGTATATGTAGGAGTACATGTATAGTAAGAGTACATGTGGAGTATATTTTAGCGTAGAGATACATGTAGCGTTGGGGGTAGATGTAGAAGTAGATGTAGAGTAAGAGTACATGTATAGTATATGTAAGCGTAGAGCTACATGTAGTGTGGGGTATATGTAGGAGTACATGTAGAGTAAGAGTACATGTAGAGCACATTCGTAGAAGTACATGTACATGTAGTGTGGGGGTATATGTTGGAGTACATGTAGAGTAAGAGTACATGTAAGCGTAGAGCTACATGTAGTGTGAGGGTAGATGTAGGAGTACATGTAGAGTATATGCAAGCGTAGAGCTACATGTAGTGTAAGGGTAGATGTAGGAGTACATGTAGAGTATATGCAAGCGTAGAGATACATGTAGTGTGATGGGAGATGTAGGAGTACGTGTAGAGTATATGCAAGCGTAGAGCTACATGTAGTTTGGGGTAGATGTAGGAATACATGTATAGTATATGCAAGCGTAGATATACATGTAGTGTGAGGAGAGATGTAGGAGTACATGTAGAGTATATGCAAGCGTAGAGATACATGTAGTGTGAGGGTAGATGTAGGAGTATATGTAGAGTAAGAGTACATGTAGAGTATATGTAAGCGTTGTGGTAGTGTCGGGGTAGAGGTAGGAGTACACGTAGACAAAGTAGGGGTTACGGTTGTGATGTAAGAAAAATGTATCACCCGGTTATTAACTCATTCGAATTAACCTGTTCTTTTTAAACAAATATGCATTTGCTTACTAAATCGAAGCTTGGAACTGTTTACCATGTTTATATAAAACGTACCTTCATACACCTAAAGGTTGTCCTTGACAACGTGTTTTAGTTGTAACGGACATCAGAAAGCAGTATCTGAATGATTTTACCTTTACTGGTCAGAAAAAAGGGGAAATCTTTGCTGACAAACGAATTGGAAATATTGAATTATTGAGCATTTCGGTCTATCTAGAAGCACAGGTGATATATCAGGATGCATAAAGCAACTAATAAAAACATATATATATATATTAAATTTGCAGATGTCATGAAAAATATATCTTTACTTTTTTATCCTTTAATGTGTCCATCTTGCTTCATTTACTCGTAAAAACAATATTAAACATTTAAAACTTGTCGCTGTCGAAGTTTCAATAGGCTCTTTGAGAATGTACGCTTTAGATTTAATTGCCTCAAGCCCGAAAATGACGCCAACTTCAATTGCGCTTTTCTCTGTGACGTAATTATTGCAGCATTGTTGGAAATCAAACGAGGCGGCATATATAGCAAATTATATCACAACGGAGACAAAAACAATCTTTGGAAATGATAATTCAGTAGAGGTCACCAGGAGGACACTTTCTTTCATGGTTGGAGGAGATAAATCAGTGGGAACTTCATGTCACTCGCACGAGAGCCAGTTCTGACGTTGAAAGGAACAGTTGTCACTGTCGTATTTCACCATGCGAATTGTCATTTGTCACTCGTCATATGTTACACATTTCGGTTAACGGTGATTATGGAATGTCTTTTAGCAATGGTTACTGGGGGAGTTTATGCAAACATTTTATTGATAGAACTGTTATTTTAAAACCTATTCACATTTTACAACCAACGTATTATGTATTAAAAGGCGATGTCAGAATGACGTTACTAGCGTGGCCCCCGCACCTTTGGTACATACAGTTTTTCAAAATATAACAGAAATTATATGTTTTCAACCATTTATCCAAATATTTGTCATGTGTGTAAGAGAAATGTGGACTTTAGATAAAATCTGGTTTGATTTGTGTCGAAATTATAACAAAAGTCCTATTACTTCTGGATCACCCCTCGTATATAAGGCAATCTTATGCTAGAAATTATTGGAATCAAAATTCCTTGTAGCATCTTGTTAAAACATTATAACGTCATAATACACCAGTTAGATCATGCCAGTTTTATTTCGCATACATTGAATGGAACACGGGATCGATATGATATTTGGTAAATGCTGTACATCTAATACGGCTTGGATCGAGTTGAAATCATCTTTATAAGACGTCTCTATTGAATCATCCTGTGATTCTTCAAAATAAATTAATACCCAAACTTATTATTGGTCGAGCCTCTGCTTCACATGCGGGAGGTTGCGGATACGAGCCTCGGTCGAATCTCACCATTTATTTAAAAAAGGTAGTAGTAGCTTTCCTTCCTTGGTATGAGGGTGAACTGAGCAGTAGTACATGTAAACCATATAGGAAACGCCATAATGTAACTACTAATTGTTTAAAGCGGCGTAAAACATAATACGAAACATAACGAAATAAAACATAAAAACCAAAAACATATTATGAAACCAGAGAGAATATATCATAGCCACATTAGTTCCGTTGGTAAGGCAGAGGACGGTCATGTTAAATGAGCGTATACGAATCCAAATTAAGTTCGACCATTATTCTTTCCGATGATTAGCCAAAATGCATACTGAGTGGCGTCATTGGGCATGCGAATTAAAACATGGACAGATCCAGGTACCAACACATGGTAGCCTAATAACATGCATATCTTGATTTACAGTCATATTGAGTGGCGTTATTGGGCATCCGTCTTATAACGTGAACAGATCCCGGTACCAACAATTGGTAGCCTAATAACATGCAACTATAAGATATACAGAGTTAAACAGAAATCGACTTGCTCCTTTTCCAAAGACCGGGCTCAATAATACATTAATTTTACGGACTGGTTCTAGTTAAAGTGACCCGATACGGAATGACCTAAGAGTGCGTTTTAAATGGGTGGTCTTTAAACATATGGTGGACTGTAATACCAAGATATGGACACCAATACCACTAGTGCTTTAAGGGTTTTCTATAAAGTTGAACGACTCCATTACAGGAATCAATTGTCACCTCTCACGCAGTTTTATTACTTCTATAACAGTTCCTCTTTCATTTTAATCTCTCCCATGGCTCGTTGTATCAACTCAATTCCGGGAACGGTCTTACACATATAAACACGGAACTGTTGTTTGTTTTCCCAACATGAAGACGCATGTTCACGCATTTGCAACAGGTGCCTTTTTGATAATTATGGTAAGAATAAAACATTTTCAGTATGAGCATTCTATTCAATAAGCATGATTTCGTTAATAACATTTTTTTCCTAGATTTAGCGGTGTTCTCCTGCAGATTTGATGTATATTGGAAAGGGGTACTCAATCGGATTACTTCGGCTAAAGTCGGAAATACCTCGGGCGTCGTTCATAAATATACCCCAAATAAGGACAGTGAGTCAGTTACCTGGCTCTGTGATGTGGTTTAAAAAAAAGTTACTCATCGACCCGGGCTGATAGTACAACATTCCGCAGGAACTTAATGGACTTAAAACGGAAATTCGTCACTTAAATGGTGCTTGTTTATTCTCGAGGACTCGACCTGGAGTGTGACCTGTGACCGCCTCGGTGGTGTAGTGGTTTCGCCTCGGTGCGGGAGATCGCGGTTTCGATCCCTTGCCGAGTCATACTAAATACTTTAATAATGCTAGTAATGGCTGCCCTCCTTGGTGCTAAGGTTTGCGGGGTTATAATTACAACTGACCGGCTGGCGTCAGGACAAATGGACCAGAATTACTGGTAACTTACCAAGGAAACGCCGTGGTATAACTAAACAATTTTTGAAAGAGGCGTTCAACAACAAAACAATCAGCTAATCAAGTAACCTCTCGGGCTATCAAATATATAGTGAAATTGGCTATATTTTGACATCTGCTGATATTTACCAAGAGGGTGCACCTTTTAGGCTCTTGTTTTGAATAGATCAGTCATTGTTCTCAGAAGATGGGCAAACGAAGGCATACACATAGCCCTTAAGTAGTTCGCTATTCGAAGGGTGAATATTTCTGGATGGAAGACATCGTTCATTGTAGACGTCGGGCATCACAAAATAGTCCTGCATACAAATTAACACTAACAATTGGTACAGGAATGCTGAAACTGCAAGCAAATAACTCAAAGTACCTCTGTGATTTCTCATCTCAATAACACAGCTGATGCCAGTGACCATATTTGACACGTCGCGCATGCGCATCAACTGCATACTGCTTTACCGATGTTTCTCGAAACCGTCTATGGCTATTATGCCAACAATAATTATAGGGCCAGAACAAACTGCACGGATCAACCAACCGTTATGGATCTACAAATATCTCAAATTCCTTCCTTACGGTTTTGTAGGGCGGCGCTCACATAATTATTGGTATATTCGTAATGAAATCTCGTCTTATTACCGTCTGAAGTACTCTGAAGTACCGTCTATTAAAGTGTGGCATTTTGAAAAGCATACATCAGCTGGCTCCCCGATTTCAAACAAAAATACATACATAATTCGGGAGCCAGAATCTTAAAGTATCTCGATCTAACATCATACATATTAGAAGTACCAAACATCAGTCAAGATATCTAGAAAGAAAAAAAGGTTTACGCATTTTTAAATATGCGTTTGAAATATGCATTTCTGCCTTCATGTTAAATTATTTGCAATCAAACAACTCTGTTGTTACCCACAGAAATGCAACACGTGACCAGCTTTACCTCACTCATATCCGTGGTACCGTCCCACAGCAGTTTCAGTGCTTTGATTATTTCTGATATGACAACAGTAGCTATGATATAAAATAAATATCATCTTAGGAGGTAAAAACTTATCTCCTAGGGGAACTTTAATTACTCATATTAGTTTCAGGCGATCACACTAATATTCTATATTAATAAAATCCGAAATATAACCATACTTTTGCAATTACGCTTGTCTCGGTAACGAATTCATTTCTCTTAACTCTTTTCCACGTACTATAAATCTGCATCTAACGACTTTAAAAAGATTTTTTTTTTTTTTAAATGAGAGTATAATTATTGAAAAGTGTTGAAAACAATGTTGCGAAAAGAGAAGGTGCTTTTTTCGAGCTAGTATTCATTTTGCTACAATGTGTTCGATTGTATTCCGCTTCAGAGGCGCCAGAAAGCGTCTGTATGTGGAAACGGGTTGTACTTATTGCTACCATTCGAGCTTTCTAGCATATTGTGTTGATCCCTCACTACCCGGAGTTGTAATACGTATGTTGACAAAGATCAACCTGCATATTCGAGACATTTGGTATTGATCAATATCGTGCCGTTCTCATTTTGAAATTTAAAGTTAAAATTAATTCAAAAATGTAAGAAGAAATCTTTAACCGCTTTCCAGATAAGATGTTAATGTTTATTCAATTAATTGCAATTGCGACCAGCCTATTCGGGGCTTATACATACTAACAAGAAACAATGATAAATAGTAAACGAATGAAACAAAATACAGTCAAACCTGAGCTAAAGACCACCTTTGTTTAGCACTTCCCTGTCTTTAGCAACCACACTTTTAATTTCCCAATGACTGATTTCCTGTATGACCCTGTAATTAAAGAGCACCTGCGAACAAAGACCAGATAATTCTCATCCCATTGGTGGTCCTTAAACACAGGTTCGACTGTATATATAATAAACCATTTTATCGACAACATGACGACCAACTTGCAACTATTGCATGAAACTGACCATTCATACACCAACAGTATTTCCATTTGTTTATTGACAATCAATCACCTACAAAGGTAACAACATATTTTGGGCTAGTGCATAAGAAAATGTAAAAGTGGCATTTCTAAACTTTACTTTAAACATGTTTTATTGCCCACAGCATATACATACAGAATACACTTTAGACTTTTACAAATATTCATGTTATAGGCAAACGGGTCTGGCCACAAGTTCTCACAACTTAGATACGGCCATCCGGTTAGCCTGCGAGGTTTGCTTAGACTGATCCGGATCGATACTTCATGCAGAGACCACACTGTTGGTTTTATCGCGGGACGGCTCAAATATTATTTTTAAGGTCATGAGCTTTGAAAAACATTATATTTTTGGTATTCGCTGTTTAAACTCCCACATGCAAGTCGTCTTCCAAAAAAGCGTATATTGTCACGTGCATTAGGAAAAATGTTAATAAAGTGATACCTGAATGGAATAGATAAAAGTACATGATTTCAACGTTTATGATTATTTCCGTCTACCTTGGCTAATGCATCTTAATGTAGACTGTATGTCATTAAAGGTCTTGTAAAAGATGCTTTAATGTACAAATTATGAAGGTTTAACGCTGCCAAAGGGTAATATGACAGTCAGCCGTCTAGCCGCAGTCTCCTTTTTAGCGCCGACAGCAAATCAAACTAATACCACGTGGGTAGATTTGCAATAAGATACAACTTAGCAGTTCTATATCTACTTATCTTAACACATGTATATTTAAGAACTAAATTGACATTAACCTCTTTTCACATACAACACACAT
>JASEVX010001734.1:0-10195 GCA_031761405.1 Serripes groenlandicus
GGCGGCTTTCAATAATGGATTTGAAACAGTTGGCTTGCATGAATAACACAATTCAATTAATAGAACAAAGGTTACTTAGTCACAGCACGGTAAACTGTAGTTAAACTAATGGGGCTACCGTTCTAGTGTTTTCGTCAAAATATGCAAATATGTCTGAATTACATACATGTAAAAAGACAGTGAAGGATCTAGTGATACTGTATGATACTTTCTCATCTGAGTCAGGGGCGTAGCTTTGCAATAAACACTTTGTAGGCCGTCTCGTGAGAAAATCAACATTGTGGACTCTGCGTAAATTATCGCCCCGTATCAGCCTAAGCATACCACACAGGCCTACCCGGATAGACACTTTTCACCTCCTGTGGATTTTCTGTTTCAGGAATCACTACTCTATACATCTATCCCCCTAAGACGGAATGCGTCGACCCGATCAGTCTGCGCGGACAGCGCGGACAGCGCAGGCTGATCTGGTCGATACATTACGCAGATGTCTATCGCCACAGCTGCATTTTGGGGCGTTTTGAGAAAAAATGTTTAGGCACGTGCCTACAGTGCCTAAAGGGAGCTACGCCCCTGTGAGTCTGCCATGTTCGCAGTTGCATTTTGGGGAACTTTGAGAAAAAAATGTGTAGGCACGTGCCTACAGTGCCTAAATGGAGCTACGCCCCTGTCAGTCTGCCATGTTCGCAGTTGCATTTTGGGGAATTTTGAGAAAAAATGTGTAGGCACGTGCCTACAGTGCCTAAAGGGAGCTACCCCCTCTGTGAGTCTGCCATGTTCGCAGATGCATTTTGGGGAATTTTGAGAAAAAATGTGTAGGCACGTGCCTAAAGTGCCTAAAGGGAGCTACCCCCTCTGTGGGTCTTCCATATTCGCAGATGCATTTTGGGGCATTTTGAGAAAAAATGTGTAGGCACGTGCCTACAGTGCCTAAAGGGAGCTACCCCCTCTGTGAGTCTTCCATGTTCGCAGATGCATTTTGGGGCATTTTGAGAAAAATTGTGTAGGCACGTGCCTACAGTTCCTAAAGGGAGCTACCCCCTCTGTGAGTCTGCCATGTAAACAGTTCTCAGCTTTATCTCTGCGGTCTGTTCAACAATTTGCATGTACTGTACAGCTCATGGGGATTTTCCAAAAAACGCTCGCCCCCGCGGGCTGATAAGGCAGCCCCACGGCGTTCCCGCTCACCTGTAAGCAGGGTATCCCCTGCAATAACCCAGAGTTCCCGCTGAGGTTGATCATTTACCTATTACAGTCCGCGGAGCGAAATCCGATAAGGAGTTATGACGTCACGATGATTGACAGATGGGATTTGATTTGATTATCATTCTGACTCGATATATACTAGTTTTAATGCGTATTCCCGATTCTTATATTAATCATTTAATCCTGCATTTATTATTTCAATGGGTTTTGTTCATATAATGATGCCGCAGAAGTGCGTTTAAGCACATCTCATTTTTCAATTACATACAAAAACATCACACAATTGGAGTAAACTGTTTCAAATCAAGAGGGATTTCCCGATCAGTAAGCCAGACGCGACACATAATAAGATCAAGATACATAGATAACCATAATAAGTGAATAGTTTACTATAGTATATGTTGTGCTTGCTCGAGTATAACAGATAAGTATACTTATAGGTTATTTAACAGTGTTCTGTACAATACGGATATATATTTGGACGAGTACACAGCTTGGAAAATCATTTTGGACGAGCCGCTAGGCGAGTCCAATATGATTTTCCAAGCTGTGTCCGAGTCCAAATATATTCCGTATTGTACAGAACACTGTTAAATGATCTTTTTATTCTATACCTCGACTTTTTCCCCAAAATATATTTTGTATTGTGCAGAATAATGTTAAATGACCTTTTTATTTTATACCTTCAAATAATTTATTTCTGACACAAAAAGTGTTTTTTGGTTTCTGTTCAATTACAAAGTCATCTATTTCAGAATCGGATAACATTTTAGTTTCAGTGTTACTCCTTGTTTGCAAACGACAATAATGATCCGGTGACAACAGGAGCTTTATCGTAACGCTTTATCTAGAGCGCCTGTCGATTCAGACTTTCATTCGGAACCTTTTCACGTGTTTCGGTCTTTATCATAGGTTTAACATGGGACCTGTGAATCGTACAATACGAAAAAAATACGGGTTATTTTGTACGCGCGTGCGTCCCGATACGGAAATATATTGTACGGTCACATGATTCGAATGAGCGTCTACGATTGGACGTATAAATTAGGTATAGAATAATGTTTATTACCACGCAGTGACGTAACAAGAACCTTCCCTGGAACAAGAACTGGAGGACCTTCCCCTTATTACTGCCTACTATCATAGGAAGTCAGGAACCAGACTATATTTGACGGGCCTTTTTTCGGTTCCCGGTTAGAGTTACTATTGAAACTATAAAGCGTATGAGGCAGGTACCATGTTCATTGAAATGGTTCACTATTTACTGTTTAGACTAGATTATTAAAATCATTTCGCCAAAATGTCTTGTGCTATAAAACAATAAGAAATACTTGTATTTTTGTATCGGTAACTTATTATTATTTCTATTATCATATAATTGAATGATGCAGTATGAATTTCGCTAAACTGAAAGTAAACAGACATTGAATTAATATACCGGCCTTGGTCTTTTTTTTTAATCTGTAGTACTCACACATGTATATACAGTGTAAAACAGATGTTTTAAAAGTCATTTATCTTAAATTAATATATTTAATAAAGACAAAGAGAAATCCCGATATGGGGTCATACTGGCAGGTCTATAAATCTCCTTGTCCTACATTCCAAGGCATTCCTACTGAAAGCCGCCTCCTGGCGGCTTTCAATAATGGATTTGAAACAGTTGGCTTGCATGAATAACACAATTCAATTAATAGAACAAAGGTTACTTAGTCACAGCACGGTAAACTGTAGTTAAACTAATGGGGCTACCGTTCTAGTGTTTTCGTCAAAATATGCAAATATGTCTGAATTACATACATGTAAAAAGACAGTGAAGGATCTAGTGATACTGTATGATACTTTCTCATCTGAGTCAGGGGCGTAGCTTTGCAATAAACACTTTGTAGGCCGTCTCGTGAGAAAATCAACATTGTGGACTCTGCGTAAAGCATCGCCCCGTATCAGCCTAAGCATACCACACAGGCCTACCCGGATAGACACTTTTCACCTCCTGTGGATTTTCTGTTTCAGGAATCACTACTCTATACATCTATCCCCCTAAGACGGAATGCGTCGACCCGATCAGTCTGCGCGGACAGCGCGGACAGCGCAGGCTGATCTGGTCGATACATTACGCAGATGTCTATCGCCACAGCTGCATTTTGGGGCGTTTTGAGAAAAAATGTTTAGGCACGTGCCTACAGTGCCTAAAGGGAGCTACGCCCCTGTGAGTCTGCCATGTTCGCAGTTGCATTTTGGGGAATTTTGAGAAAAAATGTGTAGGCACGTGCCTACAGTGCCTAAATGGAGCTACGCCCCTGTGAGTCTGCCATGTTCGCAGTTGCATTTTGGGGAATTTTGAGAAAAAATGTGTAGGCACGTGCCTACAGTGCCTAAAGGGAGCTACCCCCTCTGTTAGTCTGCCATGTTCGCAGATGCATTTTGGGGAATTTTGAGAAAAAATGTGTAGGCACGTGCCTAAAGTGCCTAAAGGGAGCTACCCCCTCTGTGGGTCTTCGATATTCGCAGATGCATTTTGGGGCATTTTGAGAAAAAATGTGTAGGCACGTGCCTACAGTGCCTAAAGGGAGCTACCCCCTCTGTGAGTCTTCCATGTTCGCAGATGCATTTTGGGGCATTTTGAGAAAAATTGTGTAGGCACGTACCTACAGTTCCTAAAGGGATCTACCCCCTCTGTGAGTCTGCAATGTTCGCAGATGCATTTTGGGGCATTTTGACAAAAAATGTGTAGGCACGTGCCTACAGTGCCTAAAGGGAGCTACCCCCTCTGTGAGTCTACCATGTTCGCAGATGCATTCAGAACACAAATCGCCAGACGTGACTCACATTGGTTCTAGATATACATACAGACGTGTATAAAAAACAGTTTTGCAACATGGTTAAGCTAATTAGAAAATTTCTTTGAAATTTAGATTTTTCTTCAAAATTAGAATTAAAATTAATTTAGAATACCGGATACAAATATTTTTTTATGCCGCAAGGTCAGCTGCAGATGCAACAGTAATCAGTTCTAAAGAAGACAGGTTTAAACACGATTTGAAAACAATCAAAAGGTCATTTCTTTAATAAAAGTCAATACATTTAATAGTGTTGTTTCCCTCTTCCAAACGACTCGGAATAGCTGTACAGCAGACGACATTTGTTCACACTGTTTTCAACATTCCATGTAGTATACTTTAAATTCAAAACAGACTAATTTAGAATTATCATATAACGGAAGGGTCGACATTCTCAGTGTTATCAAGAGCACGCACTCGCTCTTCTAACTCTCCTATATATGCTCATCAGCGTCTTCCGGTATAAGAGATCGAAGCGCTTTAGCAAGATTCAATAAATAGTCGATGTTTTTTACCACTAGGTCCAACTGATCTATAAATCTGATTGGCTATATCGTCAAGTGACGCTGGTCCGAGATAGCTGGGGTTATCCGAAGTGCCTATATATAGTTCAACATCAAACATTTGTTCTGATTGGTCCACGGGATTAAACGTCACATTTGATAAGGAGTAACCTCCCTTTTCTCTGTAATCCAAATGTTTCCTAACATTTTCTTCGTCTTCCGGATGAATCTCATATGCAACGCCCCAAACCACATCCTGAAATAAAATAGTACTAGATATAGAATGTATACAATCCAACATCTTTGTAAATTCATGTTGCATGGCATGGTCGAGTAACGACCCTTTTACGGAAGAGTTGGCACATTATTTAGGTTTCAAAACATTTGCTTTTATCATTTATATGAAATATACTTTTAAAACATAGAAGGCGCTTTCTTACGACTCTGAATAAGTGAATTATTGAAAACATTGAGGAATCCGCCGTGGTCGAGAGGTTCATTGTAAGCGTTAGGAATTCATAATTGGGTCTCGGGTTCGATCTAAAGTCGCGGCGGTCATGGTGAAGTACAGTAGGGCACTTCACATTTCCTAAGCTAGTACTGGTTTGTTTAACAGGGCACTACGAAATATGGACTGTCGCCGTGATCTGCGACACTCCACACGAAAGCAAACATTTGCATGTTTTACCTAATCTCACATATATACGCTTAAAGAAAACCCATTTTCTGAATATCTGTTTTCAAATAAGAGTTGTCAGTATTGGCTCATCTATATCATACACACACTTATGGATACTTTCCTGTGCATATAAGGACGGACGAAAATAAAGCACAGTTTGTATTGCGGTAGAGGTTTAAAGCATTTAGGGAAACAGCCTTCTTTTTTAAGTTCTGTGTTCTTTTCAAAAATATACGTTTATGGTCTCTTTCTTATGGGGCGATCACACTGGCCCGAATGAGCTTCCGTTTGTTTTCCGTATACGAAAGTGATGTGCTTTTTTTATACTGGCCGAATGTCCCTACGAATGTGTTTTCCCCAAAGTATCACCGAATGGTTTCCGTTTGCTTTCCGAAAGTTTTCATTATGGTTTCATCCAGGGGTTGTGAGTTCGAATCCCGGCTCGGCCCAACTTTCTTTCCGACGTTTGACAAAAGTCAATGCGACATGCGTCATTCGTCTTCCACCAATGGGCTAAGTCTATGTGGAAAAGCAGCCAGTTGCTTGGAAGATGTTGTTGTGTGGAGTACTGGTGTGAGAAAACCAGGAAATACGTGTTTATGTGAACTGGCCGCCGTGATATGACTGAGAAATTGTTAAAAACGGCGTTAAACCCCAATCAATCAATCAATCAATCAATCATTATGGTTTCAGAATGCTTTCAGAACAGACCGAATGCTTCCCTTCCCACATGTTGATTTCAAAATGTTTTCTTTCCGAACGATTTCCGTATGATTTCAGAATGCTAACAGAACACGGCGAATCGACCTAGAATGGACCGAACCTTTTCCGCGTCCATTCCGTTTGCTTTCCAAATAAGAATTTGGGGTGTTCGGTGAGCGGATCATATTCGGTGTGTTCTATGAGCATACTGCCGTTCCGTATGCATCCGTACGGAGCCGAACAGCCAGTATGCTCCTAGAACACACCGGATGCTTCCCGAATACGATCCGTTCGCTCCCCGAACACCTAAATTCCTATTCGGAATGGAATTCGGCCCAATGTGATCGAGCCATTAATTTCTTTGACATATTTTGAGAGTCGTAATAAGGGTACGTGCAATAAACAGTTAATTTACAGAAACATATTGGGTTTTCGTGATCATATTTCGGTTTCAGTTTCATTCCATTAACCTTTTCCCACATGCGGATGCAATTTGACGAATCTGAAGCAGGCGATTTTTGCGCAAAAATATACAAGGAGTTATTGAATATAACAGAAAACATCATTGTAATAGGAGAAATTGCTCATTAAAACGACTGCGGAAAACGCGTGGAAATGTGTCTATAAGTTGGAAAGGGTTTACATACCTCAGGCGATGCAGGGATGAGAGTCACAACGCGTCCAGGCTGAAAGAGTAAAACTAACATTTTATTTTAGTCAACATTTAAATCATATGATATCTACATAATAAAGAATCGTCTGCTTCGAACAAATCCGGGACAATGGACGTTTAATTGGGATACATATTCCGACACTTATGTAGCAAAGGAGTTACAACAAGAATGAGGAAAATGAGTCCCCCCTAGACTATTTTCGAACATATTGTTAAGTGTTTTACGCCGCAATTTCAACACGTTTTCAGTTATATCACGGCGTTTCCTTGGTAAGTTACCAGTACAACTGGTCCATTTATCCTGACACCAGTCAGTCATTCGTAATGCGAACCCCACAAACATGAACGTCATTTTAACCCTTTCAGCGCCGAATTGTTTAAAGTAGACTCTTCCATGTTCAAACTCGGACGACTCTATTTTAATTGTATAGGATTTTTGGAATATTTTTATAACTCACAGCCAAACAATGCAGGTTTCAGGTGAGACAGCTCGTTACGAGCTGACTCACCTGAATCGGCATTGTTTGCAAAAAGCTCAATATTGCCTTTGGCGCCGAAAGAGTTAAGGTCTTATTATCGAACATAATTCAATGGAAATTCCATTTCAGCTAAATGTCTATCGTAAACGGTTAGTTATAACAGTGAAATAAAATTCCCCATTATTGTATTGTAGAGTTTTGAAGAACAAACGCAAAGACGAAGTTTAAGATCTAAAAGTTATGGCCTGACTCGCGTAATAGCAGACTGCATTGGCTGTAACTCACGGCTCCATTTAGGCGGCATACGAGTTTCTCCGTGGATTGACATTTACATGTGATACTGTACTAAGCTATATGAAAACAATATTCTATACAGATGTTAACGCTTATATTCCCTACTCTTTTTGGCGCTTAACTGTAAACAGAAATGGTTTGAAAGGTTATTTAGGAGCGCATGTTGTGCACACAGGTCTATTATTCTGCACTTTGTTCTAAAACTCTTCTTTTGCCACATTATTTGGACAGTGTACATGTACATATCATATTAAACATTTCCTTAATAAAGATGTTTTCTGTTTCCTTAGGTAACATGTTGTAGATAAATCAAAATTGAAATGGTATCTTAGGAGCAACGTGTTCAACAATCTTATTAAAATCAGAACCAAAATACTACGCTTTGACGTCGCGTCAGATGATGGCGTACGCTAGGAAAAAGCAACACTGAACGATATACAATATTTTATAACTTTGTGAAATTGATATAATAGGATTTCAGAGTTAACATTGTTATCAGACTACAGAGGTAAAAATGGGCATTTGCATACTCTAAACACTATACATATGGTAATTTAGTAAATCATATGTTAATGACGTAAATTTCACTGACGCCGCACATTTTTTGCGGGTGAGGTGTGCAATAAGCGTTTGTACTTGCAACATTAAAATATATATACGAGTAGGCGAGGTTTATGTCTGGTTTTAATAAGATTACGTGTCAAAATTATTAACTATCTCAGCTATCAGTAAACATCATTTACATGGCGCTCATAAATATGTGCGACGTTTTATTCTTAATTTAGATTTCTAGACAAACAGTAAAATGCAATGTCCGATTTAATTGAAATATATAGCTTAGACACACATCGAAATTGTTTTTGTATGTAGCGCTTAAAGTTCGAGTACAATAGTCACATGTTCGAATCCCTGAAACGATCATTTTATTGTATGACTGTTTTTATAATAAAACTCTTTTCGTGTAATGTAAGGAAAAATCGCCATGAAATCAATGCATTCTCTTTTTCTGAATGTATCTAATACAATAAGATATATACATGTGTACTATATGCAGTAAGGGTTAAATTATTAAATAGAGTTGAAAATATTGTTGCAAAAAGAAGGAAATGCTCATTACGAGTAATTTTCCATTTGCCACAATGTTTTTAAAAATCGTCTGCTGCAGATGCGTCAGAAAGCGTCTGTATGTGTGAATGGGTTAATAACCACAGATAACGATTACACTGCCGATTGTCAACACAGACAGGTGATAACGATCACACTGCCGATTGTAAACAAAGACAGGTGAAGATAAATGAGTGCAGGTAAATCTGTATACTAATTCATGTGCGACTCTAAAGATGTGACTTATTTTGTCTTTACATCAACAGGTTTATATAGCTCTAGAGTTCCATAACATTTAACCCACAGGTGAAAGATGCAGTGATGTGACCCTCCTGGTGCCTCCTCCACCAAGACCCGCCCCTCTCCTGAATTCCAACACTTTATACAACCCTAACACATTTTATAAATACACGAATAAAAATATTATTTGCAAAATGTGTCTCATATGATATACTATAACAAATATATAAAAAAAATCATATATTTGTGTATGTATATCCTTGTATTTTGTTGTATATAGAATATGAGTCATTATATATTGCAATAACATTGAATCCATGTTTTGGATTGTGGAGTGCACGAAGGGGTGGGCACCAGGAGGTAGGCACCACGGGATGGGGGAGTCATATCACTGCATCTTTCAACTGTGATTCAACACTTTCTCACGCCTCTGCAGCAGTTTACTTTTAAGAAACATTTTAAAAATGGAGAAGTTGTGAGCAATGAGTAATTTCTCCCTTTTGCCACACTGTGTTAAACTTTATTCAGTAATTGTTCACCCATAAAAAGAAAAACTCCTATATTTGCCTTGATGTTTCTAAAAACGTCTACAACATATTTGTTGTATGTGGGAACGGGTTAATGAGTTTGAAGCCTTTAAAAGAAAAGTACAAGCAATGCTGTGGCACAGCTTCCTTCAGACCTGCGTATTGGGATCACACAATATATTCAGCAAGGATCATGTTAGCATCCATATGGCCTTATAATACGAAGAGCTACACTTTAGGAGTATTTGACTTATTATAATTATGTATAACCATTCTACAGAAGAGTCTATCCAGATTTACCTTACTAGCCCTTTCCCACATTCAGACGCTTTCTGACGCCTCTGCTGCAGACGAATTTGAAAACACTGTGACAAAAGGAGAAATTGCTCAAAACGAGCAATTTCTCCTTTTGCCACAATGTTTTCAACTCTATCTATTAGTTGAACCCTCATTTGTTGAGAAACTTCATATTTTTGTCAATATGTTTTCAAAGTCGTCTGCTGCAAAATGGTTATATGTGCGAAAGGGCTATATAGATACGTTATTTGAAATTCGTTTTGCGAATCCATCAATCGAACAAGAGCTTTAGGCCAATACACGTCAGAGTGTTCAATGTTTTTTAAGTAGGCTAACTATCAATGCATCCAGCTGGTTTTCTCCTCGTTGACATTTGACATGATATTGCATAGTGTGTCAATCTGTTACCCTTTCCACACATGTTGACGCTTCTATAGCACATGACGAGCAATTTGTTCTTTTACCACAATATTGTCAACTTTATTCAGTAGTTATAATTTCATTTTGATATTCAGGAATTCCTATAGTTTTTCATATACAATGTATGTTTCGACTACTGCATCTATATGGAGATAGGGATTAAAAGTCGCCTAAAATCAGAGTCAGTACAGAACCAGAAGATAACTTTTTTTATCACAAAACACAAATATA
>JASEVX010001735.1:0-10176 GCA_031761405.1 Serripes groenlandicus
GTTATTGGTACCCTAAGGTCATTTAGAGTATAACCCACATACTGCAGAAACAATCTGATAGTGTTACCCTAGGACTATTTGGAGTATTACCCACAGACGCAAGTCATAATATGATATTGTTACCTAGGACATTTAGAGTATAACCCACAGACTCAGTCACAATATGATAGTACTACCTTAGGGTCATTTGGAGTATAACCCACAGACCCCAGTCACAATATGTCATTGGTACCCTAGGTCATTTAGAGTACAACCCAGAAACCCCAGTCACAATCAGATTGTGTTATCCTAGGTAATTTTAAGTATAACCCACAGACCCCAGTCACACTCGGGTAGCGTAATCCTTGGTCATTTGGAGTATAACCCACAAACCCCAGTCACAATATGTCATTGGTACCCTAGGTCATTTAGAGTACAACCCATACTCCCCAGTCACAATCGGATAGTGTTATCCTAGGTCATTTTAAGTATAACCCACAGACCCCAGTCACACTGGGGTAGTGTAATCCTTGGTCATTTAGAGTATAATCCACAGACCCCCAGTCACAATATGTAATTGGTACTCTAGGTCATTTAGAGTATAACCCACAAACCCCAATCACAATTTGATAGTGTTACCATAAGTCATTTGGAATATAACCCACAGACCCCAATCACTATGATAGTGTTACCCTAAGTCATTTAAAGTATAACCCACAAACTCCAGTCACAATCTGATAGTGTTACCCGAGGTCTTTTAGTGTATAACCCTCAGACCCTAATCACTCTGATAGTGTTACCCTAAGTCATTTAGAGTACCACATACCTCAATCACTATCTGATGATGTTGCACTTAGTCATTTAGAAGTATAACCCACAAACCCCAGTCATACTCTGATAGTGCTACCCTAAATCATTTAGAGTATAACCCACAAACCCAAGTCACAATATGATAAATTGATAATGTTGCTCTTAGTCATTTAGAAGTATAACCCACATACCCGAGTCATACTCTGATAGTGTTGCCCTAAGTCATTTAGAGTATGACCCACATACCCAAGTCACAATCTGATAGTATTACCCGAGGTAATTTAGAATATAACCCACACAGACTACAGTCACAATATGATAGTGTTACCCGGGGTCATTTGGAGTTAACCCACAGACGCCAGTCATAATCTGATAGTGTAACCCTAGGTAATTTTGAGTATAACCGACAGACTCCAGTCACAATCTGCTAGTGCTACCCTAGGTCTGTTGGAGTTAACCCACAGACTCCAGTCATAATCTGATAGTGTTACCCTAGGTCATTTGGAGTATAACCCACATACCTCAGTCACAATATGTCATTGGTACCCTAGGTCATTTAGAGTACAACCCACAAGCCCCAGTCACAATCGGTCATTTGGAATAAAACCCACAGACCCCAATCACTCTGATAGTGTTACAGTGTGTTACCCTTGAACATTTTGAACATAACCCACAAACCCCAGTCACAATCGGATAGTGTTATCCCAGGTCATTTAGCGTGTAACCCACAGACCCCAGTCAAACTCTGATATTGTTTCTCTGGGTCATTAGGAGTTTAACCCACAGACCCCAGTCACAATATGTCATTGGTACCCTAGGTCATTTAGAGTACAACCCACACACCCCAGTCACAATCGGATAGTGTTACCCGAGGTCATTTAGTGTATAACCCACAGACCCCAGTCACAATCTGATATTGTTACCTTAAGGCATTTAGAGTATAACCCAAATCACACTATGATAGTGTTACATTAAGTCATTTAGAGGATAAACCACAAACACCAGTCACAATCTGATAGTGTTAACCGAGGTCATTTGGAATATAACCCACAGAGACCAGTCACAATCTGATAGTGATACCTTAGGACATTTAGAGTATAAACCACAAACACCAGTCACAATCTGATAGTGTTACCCTAGGCCTTTTGGAGTATTACCCACAGACACCAGTCACACTATGATAGTGTTACATTAAGTCATTTAGAGGACAATCCACAAACCCCAGTCACAATCTGATAGTGTTACCTAGGTCATTTAGAGTGTAACCCACAGACCCCAGTCAAACTCTGATATTGTTTCTCTAGGTCATTTGGAGTTTAACCTACAGACCCCAGTCACAATATGTCATTGGTACCCTAGGTCATTTAGAGTACAACCCACACACCCCAGTCACAATCGGATAGTGTTACCCGAGGTCATTTAGTGTATAACCCACAGACCCCAGTCACAATCTGATATTGTTATCTTAAGTCATTTAGAGTATAACCCAGAAAACCCAGTCACACTATGATAGTGTTACATTAAGTCATTTAGAGGACAACCCACAAACCCCAATTACAAACGGATAGTGTTACCCGAGGTCATTTAGTGTATAACCCACAGACCCCAGTCACAATCTGATATTGTTACATTAAGTCATTTAGAGTATAACCCGAAGACCCCAGTCACATTCTGACAGTATTACTCCTAGTCATTTAGAGTATTACCCACAAACCCCAGTCATACTCTGATAGTGTTACCCTAAGTCATTCAGAGTATAACCAACAAACCCAAGTCAAAATATGATAGTGTTACCCGGGGTCATTTGGAATATAACCCACAGACGCCAGTCACAATATGATAGTGTTACCCGGGGTCATTTGGAGTATAACCCTCACAGACCCCAGTCACAATCGGATAGTGTTACCCGAGGTCATTTAGTGTATAACCCACAGACGCCAGTCACAATATGATAGTGTTACCCGGGGTCATTTGGAGTATAACCCTCACAGACTCCAGTCACAATATGATAGGGTTACCCGGGGTCATTTGGTGTATAACCCTCACAGACTCCAGTCACAATCTGATAGTGTTACCTAGTGTTACCCGAGGTCATTTGGAGTATTACCCACAAACACCAGTCACAATATGATAGTGTTACCCTAGAACATTAGGAGTATTACCCACAGACACCAGTCACAATATGATAGGGTTACCCGGGGTCATTTGGAGTATTACCAACAGACACAAGTCACACTATGATAGTGTTACATTAAGTCATTTAGAGGACAACCCGCAAACCCTAATTACAAACGGATAGTGTTACCCGAGGTCATTTAGAGTATTACCCACAAACACCAGTCACAATATGATAGTGTTACCCTAGACCATTAGGAGTATTACCCACAGACACCAGTCACACTATGATAGTGTTACATTAAGTCATTTAGAGGACAACCCGCAAACCCCAGTCACAATCGGATAGTGTTACCCGAGGTCATTTAGAGTATTTCCCACAGACACCAGTCACAATCGGATAGTGTTACCCTAGACCATTAGGAGTATTACCCACAGACACCAGTCACACTATGATAGTGTTACATTAAGTCATTTAGAGGACAACCCGCAAACCCCAGTCACAATCGGATAGTGTTACCCTAGACCATTAGGAGTATTTCCCACAGACACCAGTCACACTATGAAAGTGTTACACTATGATAGTGTTACACTAGGGTCATTTAAAGTATAAACCACAGAGTCCCGTTACAATCTGTTATTGGCACCCTATGTCGTTTTGAGTATAACCACCATACGCCTGTCACAATATGTTATTGGTACCAAAGGTATAACCAACATACGCCAATCACAAACTGATATCGGTTACCTAAGCTCTATAACGTATAATCGATAGACGCCAGTTATTGGTTACCTAGTTTATATTGAGTATAACACACAAATGCCAGTCGCAAACTTTGTTATTTGGAGTTTAAAACTTACATAAGAAAATCATGAACTGGTATCGATACCTTGAATCCTATGGAATATCATCACCCAGACATCCCATTCACACATTATTATTGGTACCATTAGTCCGATGAAGTGTATCCCATACACGCCAGATATAAACCGTTTCGGATACCCTATGGTATTTGGAGTGTAACTCACATAAGAAATTCATGAACTAGTATTGGTACCTTGAATCCTATGGAGTATCATCACACACACACACCTCAGTCACAAAGTATTACTGGTACCGATGAAGTATATCCCATACACGCCAGTCACAAACCGTTACGGATGCCCTATTGTATTTGGAGTGCAACTCACAAAAGAAAATCATGAACTATTATTAGTACCTTGAATCCTATGGAGTATCATCACCAACACACCTCAGTCATAAATTATTACTGGTACCACTAGTCCGATGAAGTGTTTCCCATACACGCCAGTCACAAACCGTTTCGGATACCCTATGGTATTTGGAGTGTAACTCAGAGAAGTTAATCATGAACTGATATTCGTTACCTTTAATCCTATGGAGGTTGTTTAACCCACATAAACCAGTCACAAACTGTTATTGAACCATACGTATTACATGTATGACGTTTAACCTATAATCGTCAGTTAAAACTAGTATTTCGTTTGTACCCTAGACCATTTTAGAATAATTTCCTCAAATATCAGTTACAAATTATTATTGATACTTTTATTTTTATAGATTATAACCCAGATAAACTAGTCAAATATATTTATATATAGTACCATATAATATGTCTCATGAAGTATGTCAAAACCGCGACTTTAAATAACATGTGTGTATGACATCATAAAACTAGACATGCCCCTGAAATCACATTGACATTTGAGACGTCAAAAACAACATTTTGGAATCTGCGTAATGTGTCGACCCAGATCAGCCTGCGCAGTCCGCGCAGACTGATCCGGGCCGACACATTCCGCCCCAGAGGGATAGATGTATAGAGTAATGATTATCCACAGGAGGCGAAAAGTGTCCGGGGTTAGCCTGCGCGGCATGCTTTAGTTGATCCGGTTTGATACTTTACGCAGAGTCCACATTGTTGGTTTCCTCGCGGGACGGCTCATATCAATATATCTGCGTAATGTATCGACCAGATCAGCCTGCGCTGTCCGCGCAGACTGATCCGGCCGACACATTCCGTCTTAGGGGGGATAGATGTATAGAGTAGTTATTCCTGAAACAGAAAAGTCACAGAAGGCGAAAAGTGTTTAACCGGATAAGCCTGCGCGGCATACATAGGCTGATCCGGGTCGATACTTTACGCAGAGTCCACATTGTTGGTTTCCTCGCGGAACGGCTCATTTATATTTTGTAAATCACCATAAAGTTAACAAGAAAACCAATAAATCAGCAGTATGACAGTAATGGTAATGGCTTATTTAATGAAAAAAGGCTCGTGAGAAATTTCATTTGAAAGCAAACTAGTAGATCAATGTCGATTTAATTCAATACGTTCATTTAATTTCTGAGAAATAAGAATAAAACATTTGTATTACGGCCGTACCGCCGATGGCCTTCGACTAGAATGTATTTTAATTGTGTATGCGCCGTTTACGATGGTATTTCAGTTATAAAACGGTGCTCCCTGGGTAAATTATATTTCTATCCTATACATAACAGCATTTAACTACATAGTCATGGTATACATTTATTCAAGTAACTGTCCAGAAGCTTATCAGGTGTCCTTTGCAATGATACAAATTTGTCTTTATTAAGTGTCCGTACAATTGGCCAATTATAAACATAACGGGTTTTTTGACAGTTTTATCCGCTGTACGATCTGGATTTTAAACTCCTTAGATGTGGTAATTATTTAAACAAAAAATGGACATGTTTTAGTTGAAATTGTGAACATACATGTACACCGAATCGCATAGTTAAAGTCATCATATTTCACACTTTCTGCTTACTCAAACGACCAAGATCTACGCACAGCAATTATAATAAAGGCACTGCAGTGCTGACGGCCTGGGGGGCTACTGGACGGTTGGTTTTTATTGACGCACGGGCCCTACGGCCCTCGGTGAATCCGCCACTGTATATTTCACGTGAATTCTTTCGTTGGGTGGGGTAGTCGGGCACGGGCCCTATGGGCCCCCGCTAAATTTACTACTACATTTGCCACGCTTTTTCTGTGTTTACCATTAATTTTTCGACGCACGGGTCCTACGGCCCCCGGTTAATCCGCCACTGTCATCGAGTGACTTCTTTCTTTTTTTCCGTTCCTCTTCGCGAATGTTAATAATGTTAACAAGCGTCCATATTTGACCTCTCGGCGCATTAATTTCTAAAGCATTTCTTAAACTTATATTGGAGTACTCACGCCTTAAGTTTTTCACTGATGTTCCAACAACATTAAACTGATATTTATGGGGGAGATCCTAACCTTTTAAATGCAATTTTGTTGAATCCATGATGAACTATTTTTCTCGCGCAGTTTCTCATGCGTTGTTTGGTGCTAACAGCAATCGGCAGGCTGCTAACTCCGAAAACAATGGTATTACTAATATGATCAGGGGCTAAAGCCCCAGGCCAAAAACCTAAATGTCGCGAAACGCTCAAATTGCTAGAACGAGGCTCATATACATGTCATTGCAATGAATATACTAATTACCTTTTTTTTTAATCCAACTCTTCATGCCATTACAAATGAGCCGTCCCTCGAGAAAACCGACATTGTGGACTCAACGTAAAGTATCGACCCGGATCAGCCTAAGCATGCCGCGCAGGCTAACCCGGATAGACACTTTTCGCCTCCTGTGGATTTTCTGTTTCAGGAATCACTACTCTATACATCTTTCCCCCTAAGACGGAATGTGTCGGCCGGATCAGTCTGGGCGGACAGCGCAGGCTGATCTGGTCGATACATTACGCAGATGATATGAGCCGTACCGCGAGAAAACCGACATTGTGGACTCAACGTAAAGTATCGACCCGGATCAGTTTTCGCCTCCCGCGGATTTTCTGATTCAGGAATCATTACTCTATACCTGTATCCCCCTGAGACGGAATGTGTCTGCCCGGATTAGCATGTGCGGATTGCGCAGATTGATCTGGACGATACATTACACAGAGTCCATAATGTTGGTTTACTCGTGGGATGGCTCAAATGTGCAACGTACCAAGAGCACTGACCTCCGGAATATTTTACCATAACGTAAATTACAACCACACACACACTTGCTCTCTAGAGGTATTTAGGATAATTTTACGAATAGATGGTGAACAGGGAAGATCCTTCATTACACTGTGCAAAAGCGCTGGCTGGTCTGAATATTCGATGGACGGATATTCCCGAATATCGATGTTTACAGTGTAACGTGGCTAAAGATCGACTTTTGTCCTTAAAGTATTTCATGACCAGCACTCATGCAGTTCGAATTTCCAGTGTGTTAGATGTATTCCTGTAAAAGACCACCTTGCCGCTGGCGAGTACTTTGGGATTGTTAGCGAAAAACACACTATTGATTATTCATTGATTTCCAGAAACTCAGTGTCATATCAAATGAACGGTCTTAGAACAAGATGTGATTGAAATAATTTCGCAAACTCCAACAACACGTTAATACAACTGTAAAAGCTTTTAAAACGGGCATATGAAACCTTCTCCTGCTTTACGCAAGTTTTAACAATACAATACAATAATTGTATTGGCATAAAAAAGCACAAGCAAATTCATAGCCAAACAAAGTATATGAAAATGTTATCATATGTGTACGGTGTAGCATATTTCATTATACAATATACAGAGAAGTACAAGTATGTAAATTAACACAATTCACAATATATAACATAGATAAGATTTTTCTAATTCAGAGTTTACGTATACAGTAATGTAGGACTTTATATGTGTGTATGAACAAACAATTAAATCTATGATCATTCTGTGTATTTGTGCTGCCTAATATTGCAAATGATTGTTCGCTACGCTCGTATCAATATGTGGTAAAGGTCAAATTACGCCAAATACATCCACTGACATGCTGATCTACCAAATAGTCCCTTAAAAACCTTTGTTTGCGTAGAAATGAGTGTATACTATCACTAGAGAGAATTGAATATATGACATTGAGTTTTAAATCATTGTAAATGTATATATGATGCACTGGAAATGATTGATTTGATCACTTTTAGTATTTTTACCTTGTTTAAAAGTGAAAGCTGACAATGCTAAACACCGGTTTTGTCCGGGCCTGGTTTGGTCCAAAGTGACGATAACTATTTTCGCCTGGTGAATTGTTTTAAATCTAAGAGGTAACTCTGTTCAATGATATATGGTGCTCAACATGAGAAACGCTTAGAAAGTGTGACAATTAAGGACTGAAACTGGTCGATTTACATGGAAACAAAGAAGGAATTTATTTGGTGTATTGAATAAACAATGACGACTATGATCAGCCTTACGATCACGCTTACGTTCGTGTCAGTACGGGCAAAGACTACTCAACACGTGTGTATATACACGAACTTCTTAACAATAGATGAGACCACTGTCTTTTGTTATACGCACGCATTTCTGAAAAAAAAAAAAAACGCTCATTTCTAACTATTTCGCAGAATGTTGGTTTATGCCCATTTTACATTTGGGGGAATTATGTTGTCTTTGTCGTACGAATACAGTCACAAATGACTATACTGTGGAATGTTTACGATACGGCTTGTTTTGCGTGGTCCGTCACGGTCGCGGAAGTTGACTGCTAGCTTACAAGCAGTTCGCAGGAAATACGGTACCAATTACAAGGCTGTGTTCCATTTATAGACTGCTGCTTCGTGTTTCAGTTCTGTCAAGTAACGTGACAATTAGATATATGACGTCTGCGCTTGTGTACTTGTCTCTTCTGCGGCAAATGTTTGATAGCATTGTGGAAATAAAAGAAATTACTAATTGGCCTATACTAGCTAGTAACACAACTCACGTTAACCTTATATATAGAAATTGTATATTGCATTCTGGGCCAGAAGCCTAAATATACAATATAAGTTCATGTCTTTGTTTATGTCTAAATACATGTAAGATGGTCATGCTAAAACACTCACATTATTTGCCACCAGTATCACATGCATATTGATTCTTTTCTAAGCGTTAACTCTGCTTCAGAATCATGTCAACTTTGGCATTTCCTTGAAATACACGTGTTTGATTTAGTTCGTTGATGATTTAAATAATCCCTTTTCAAAAGGAAGACAAATGATGTAAAACTGTACTCGTGCTCCTCTTCTTAATTTATTATAATAAGGTTGACATTTCACGACTGATTGAGCTCCACTGTTTATTGTTATGTTTTGATACAGTCTGGTACCCACTTAATTAGTACATCTTGCCCTTCATTTAGAAACCGGGCCTACTCAAGTGTATCAGTACGTCTTCAACGAGTCTGGTATCCGGCGCCCTTAAGTTAATTAATACTCATACATGTAATTTACTCATACCATTATGTAATCACCATATGAGCCGTCCCGCGAGAAAACCAACATTATGGCCTCTGCGTAATGTATCGACCCAGATAAGTCTGCGCAGACCGCGCAGACTGATCCGGCCGACACTTTCGCATGGGGATAGAAGTATAGAGTAAAGATTCCTAAAACAGAAAGATCACAGGAGGCAATCAGTGTCTGTCCGGGTTCGCCTGCTTTACGCAGAGACAGCAGTGTTGGCTCATATTGAAGTTAATTATTGAGTTTGAAAGGGTTGGTCCACAAAAAGGGTTGCTGGTTCCAACATGTCCATAGGGTGCCGGAATTATTGTTGTATGCCTGAAGCTGTAATATAATGGTAGAATCAGGTTACTCCATAATTGTCTTAAGGATGCAAGCAGTAACGAATTGTTTTGAAACCCCCCATCTGTTGTTTTTGAAAACAACGGCCTGTGGTAGACATAATGGCATCGGTAGAGCGTCGACCACTCGTACGGAAGGTCCCGAGTTCGAATATCGTGATGAGCGGGTTCTGCCTTTGGAATTTGTCCACACAAACGGTTAAGATAAAGGTAAATGATCTTAGAAGCAGACATCGAGCGTGATTAATATAAGCTGAAAGCTTGTTTTGCAATCGATTTGAAATCAATTAGTTTAAACTAACGACGGACTTTAACAGGTTTATCTATTTTACTGGGTGGTTAAAAATGAATACTTCTACATTTCACCTCTTACGTCATACATCCATTGTTTACAAACAAGAGAATAACCAAATAACATTCCAAAGAATTAAGTGGTCATTGAATGGTTCGATTGCTTTGTTTTGGTCTTACGCCACGCCTATGACCGCATTATACCCGAATAGTGCACCCGTCTTTTCATGAACGGTCATCATGGACATTGGCCTGAAGTGCTTAATTATTTAACCTATCCTTAGTTCGCAAGTGTTCTTG
>JASEVX010001736.1:0-10160 GCA_031761405.1 Serripes groenlandicus
GAGAGAGAGAGAGAGAGAGAGAGTATGTACGAGGGAAAAGGTTAATAGACGTTTTACAAGTTGGGAATTTCCATAATCAGACAATTATTCAACGGTTAAAGAGCGTGTTATATCCCAAATAGAATCACACGTCAAATACTGTTTTCATTGTATATAAAATAATTGACTTGGTATAACATGCATGTAGTCAGTATGTACTTGGTATTCAACTACATCGAGATATGTGTTGTGCTGCGATTTTGATATGTAATGGGTTGTCATGTAACAACAAGAAATGTCCAACAAAGTTTAAGTTCCACTTAATAACAAAACAGATATTGGAACTACAACAAATATAAGATTTGTTAAACACAAAAAGTTTAAAGTCATTGTTTTCTCTTTTGACGAAGAGTATTGCGACGATATCTTCAATTCCATTTCTAGATCGGCTGTGTTTAGAGCCTTATGTTATATGACAGATGCTTTTCAACTCCTGAAAAATATACATAAAAACTGAGCTAAGGGGTACTATGATATGTTTTACAAACATGTGGTACTATTTCTACATAACGTATGGAATAGATGCAAGTACTTTGTACCGGGTTAGATAAATACTGTCATGTACCGGGTTAGATAAATACTGTCAGTATTATTTTATGTCATGTTTGTTTTGTTTGTTTGTGTGCTGTTGTAATATTGCATGTATTAATTGTTGAGATATGTTGATGTGGGTATATTTCTGCACGTGTTTTGCACCTCCTTCCCTATGAGCGCTTTTCTCTTCGTTTCGGTCAAGCGTTCTTTGGTGGGAAGCTATTATCAACACATACATTTAGTTAAGATCAGATACGGTGCATCTTCAAAATTGGAAATAAAATATATGTACATAAATGAATACATTGTTTAAAATGGAGTCATTGCATAGTGGTTTCAAAATTCGTCAGCGTCAGAGACGTATAAATTCGTCAGCGTCAGAGACGTATAGAGACGTATACATTCGTCAGCGTCAGAGACGTATAGAGACGTATAAATTCGTCAGCGTCAGAGACGTATAAATTCGTCAGCGTCAGAGACGTATAAACTTGTCAGCGTCAGAGACGTATAAATTCGTCAGCGTCAGAGACGTATACATTCGTCAGCGTCAGAGACGTATAAATTCGTCAGCGTCAGAGACGTATACATTCGTCAGCGTCAGAGACATATAAATTCGTCAGCGTCAGAGACGTATACATTCGTCAGCGTCAGAGACGTATAAATTCGTCAGCGTCAGAGACGTATACATTCGTCAGCGTCAGAGACGTATACATTCGTCAGCGTCAGAGACGTATACATTCGTCAGCGTCAGAGACGTATACATTCGTCAGCGTCAGAGACGTATACATTCGTCAGCGTCAGAAACGTATACATTCGTCAGCGTCAGGAACGAATACATTCGTCAGCGTCAGGGACGTATACATTCATCTTTATCAGTAAAAGAAACAAGTCTATCCCACATACAATATATCTCATATCCGCAAAGTTACTGACATTTTCATTAAATTAATAGTGTCGATAACATCCTAAGAAAAGGGGAAATTGGCTCAATGTGAGCAATCTTTTGTTTCAATGTTTTCACAAGCCGTATTCTACAGAGGCGTCAGAAAGCGTATATATGTGTGTGAAATAGTTAAAACATATTTAAAGTATGTTGATGAGGCTCTGTTATGCCCACACATATGAAAGGACTGTTTAAGTCTCCTTGTCCTCGTATTTCGTTATTTTCAAATACTACGTTTTATATTGTGAATCCTTTGTATTCATAAGTTACAAATACGGCAATTGCCCAGATTGAAAATAGAAACGTGCTATTCTTACTGACAAAGTCCTATTAATACATCATCGAATAATTAAAATCTAATTAAATGTCTTTTTATTATCTGTTAATACAAGAGAGCATGCAATGTTTGTGGATCTCTATCAAGATTGAACCCTTTCCCTCATATAGACGCTTTCTGACGCCTCTGCAGCAGACGGCTTTTTGAAAACATAGTGACAAAAGAAGAAATTGCTCAAAACGAGCAATTTTTCCTTTTGCCACAATGTTTTCCAATTTTAGTCATAGGTTACCCATTCAATTATAGAGATTTTCTATTTTTTGACAAAATATGTTCAGAGCCGTCTGCTGCAGAATTGTCGTATGAGGGAAAGGGTTAATTATGCACGAAATGTTAATACTTGAAAGCGGCTAAAGTTACATCGAACATACACATTCAAAGAAACTTCTACCTATTACAAGTATGTGGTCTATGGTTGAAGCTTGTCAGTTACCTGGGATAAAATGATGTGTTGAGTACTTGTACGAGAATCGGCCGCCGTGATATTACTGAAATAACGTGGGAAACGGCATTACATTTACTCCAATCAATCAATCGTTATTACAAATTTATCTGCCAAAAAAAGTCGTCTGCAGTAAATTGGTTGTATATTGCTAAGGGTTAAGAGATTGATGTTTTGCCACGTATTCCATTTTATCACGATATGTTTAAAAACCCTGTCACACCTAGCCGCGTTGCCACTGCGATTGCACGGCGTTGTTAAATTTCCCGGAGCGCCGTGAGATCGCAGGAAAAATTGATATTTTGCATGAAGATGGCCATGTAACGGCGTCCTCACGGCGACCTTGGCATTCTACCGCGTTCCTACGGAGTTCTAGTTGGCGATTGTTTGCGCTCTCACTGCACTTCCACCGCGAGTATCGAGTTGTCACTGCACGCGCACTGCATGTGCACTGCGCTTTCGCACTCATACTGCGCTGACGGCGTGTTGTTTTGCACTACCTATAAAAACAACGATATCTCCATCAGTTGTCCATTCGTCCATTTGCTCTCGAACAGTTGAGACCATGCCCACCAAAAGAGGTGGAAGGGTGAAGAAGGCAGGGAAAGATAAATGCCCACCGCAAACAGAAGCAAGTCCACCACCATCACCTCATCAACCAGGCGATGAGTCACCACAGGTGCAGGCTTCTCGGGTGAGCACCGCATCAAACTCTACATCCCACAGCCCCACCCAGCCACAAAAGAAAGCGACGACTGTTACAGATCTCACCCTGCATTATCCTGGATCTGCTGGACCTGCATATAAGCAAGCAATGCCCCGCTTGCTGTTGCTCATCAGTCATGGTGAAATGAATGTTTATTTGCGTATATCATTCCTTTATACTCTTTTTTGGGGTTGGTTCATTGTCATGCAAACGTCGATTAATGCGGTAGAAGCACACTGTGAGGGCAATGATCGCCCTGGCGGCTCCGTACAATCGTTGTAAAAGCGCATTTAGAAAAATAAAACTCCTTGTAAGCGCCGTAGACGAGCCGTATAAGCGCGGTAGAGACGCAGTGTCATCTCAGAGAGCGCGGTAGAGACGCAGTGTCATCTCAGAGAGCGCCGTACGATCGTCGTGCAAGCGCCACAGATAAGCATTGCGGAGATCTTGTGGAGGTGTAAGAGACCTAACTGCGCTGCTACGGCGACCTCACGGCGATCCCACTGCGCTCTTATCAGAACGCCAAGCGACGGCGGTTTTTGGGGCATGCTTAAAGTGCGCGCCGTCGCTCGGCGTCTTATGCGATCCCACCGCGTTCACTGGCGATGCCACTGCGTTTCCGCGGCGATGCTTGCGATTTCACTGCGCGCAGATCGGCGTTCTGGATTTTTCTCGGACGCCGTGGGAACGCGGCCCTAGTGTGACAGGGGTTTTAATGGACAACATCCAATATTTTCTCTGATTGAAGTAGTATTTAAAAGATCTACAAGGGAACATAATGATATTGTATTAATGTCCCTTTTCCGAAAACGTTTTCCATATGTCCTAAGATAGGTAAAAGTGTTATAATTACTGAACAAAGTTGAAAACACTGTGGTAAAAGGAGAAAATGCTTGTTTCGAGCAATTTCCTCAATATGTCACAATGTTTTCAAATGTCGTCGAATGCAGAACCATTGGAAAGCGTATATATGTGGAAAAGCGTTAAGACATTATTATCTGGTCATGTCTAATACTACTCTTATGCAAACTGAAAGTGTATCATGTTAGGTCGTAAAGTGTTGAATACCGTTTGGTATCATGTTAGGTCGTATAGTGCTGAATACCGGTGTGTATCATACTACGTCGTACAGTGCTGAATACCGTTTTGTATCATGTTAGGCCGTAAAGTCATGAATACCGTTTTGTATCATGTTAGGTCGTATAGTGCTGAATACCGTTGTGTATCATACTACGTCGTACAGTGCTGGATACCGTTTTGTAACATGTTAGGTCGTATAGTGATGAAGACCGTTTTGTATCATGTTAGGTCGTAAATTCATGAATACCGTTGTGTATCATGAAAGTTCGTAAGGTGCTGGAGACCGTTTTGTAACATGTTAGGTCGTAAAGTTCGGAATATCTGTTTGTATCATGTTCGGCCGTAAAGTCATGAATACCGTTTTGTATCATGAAAGGTTGTAAAGTGCTGAAGACCGTTTTGTATCTTGTTAGGTCGTAAAGTCCTGAATACCGTTGTGTATCATGTTTGGTCGTAAAGGCCTGAATACCGATCTGTATCATGTTAGGTCGTAAAGTGCTGAATACCGTTTGTATTATGTTAAGTTGTAAAGTCATGAATACCGTTTTGTATCGGTCATAAAGTGCTGAATACCGTTATGTATCATGCTAGATCGTAAATTGCTGAATACCGTTTTGTAACATGTTAGGTCGTTAAGTGCTGTAGACCGTGTTGTATCATGTTAGGTTGTAAAGTGCTAAATACCGTTTTGCAACATATTAGGTCGTAAAGTGCTGAATACCGTTTTGTATAATGTTAGGGCGTAAAGTCCTGAATACCGATTTGTATCTTGTTATGTCGTAACATCCTAAATACAGATTTGTATTGTGTTAGGTCGTAAAGTGATAAAGACTGTTTTTCATCATATTAGGTCGTAAAGTCCTGAAGACCGTTGTGTATGCTGTAAGGTCGATACGTGCTGAATACCGTGTTATATCATGTTAGGTCGTAAAGTGTTGAATACCGTTTTGTATAATGTTAGATCGTAAAGTCCTAAAGATGGTTTTGTAACATGTTAGGTCGTAAAGTCCTAAAATTGGTTTTGTAACATGTTAGGTCGTAAAGTGCTGAATACCGTTTTGTATCTTGTTAGGTCGTAAAGTGTTGAATACCGTGTTATATCATGTTAGGTCGCAAAGTGCTGAATACCGTTGTGTATCTTGTTAGGTCGTTAAGGGCTGAAGACCGTTTTGTATCATGTGGCTGACATTAGAGATCTTAACGTTATCTTGCGATGTAAATTGAGTGAATCAGTTCAAATGGCTTAGGCTAATGATAATCCCCATAAATGGGTATAAATAGCTTATGATAATTAAAACAAATTTCAACAAAGAGCTTATGATCATTCAGTCATATGGAAATATAAAAGCATATCATCATTCTGACAAAGGTTTCCAAATAGCATATTACAGCTTTGTGGTAATAAGACTGCGTTATGGCACCGAACCGCATTTTGAGTTTTACCAATATATCGGATAAACGGACCAATATAGACACATACAATAAAACTAACGCAGAGGAATATGGCTTACACGTCATATACATATTTGGGATTGTCAATAGATTATCCATCAAATAAATATGAGCCGTTCCACGAGGAAACCAACATTATGGACTCTGCGTAATGCATCAACCTAGATCAGCCTGCGCAGTTCGCACATACTAATCCGGGCAGACACATTCCATATCAGGTGGATAGAGGTATAGAGTAATGATTTCTGAAACAGAAAATCCACAGGAGGCGAAAAATGTCTGTACGGGTTAGCCTGCGCGGCATTCTTAGGCTGATCCGAGTCGATACTTTAAGCAGAGTCCATAATGTTGGTTTTCTCGTGGAACGGCTCATATATACTGGTTGTCGGAAGTATGGTCCATTTACCTTACTTAATGAACCGGTCATTACTGGCAAGTATGATAAATTCGAATTCGATAACGTCTGCAAAAACAAGTAATGAGAATTATTTATGACGAAGTATCATTAATTAAGATATGTATGTCATTTTGAATTCCTGTAGATATACGAGTAGATGCATTGAAAACCTGTTTAAAAAGTATTAAAGCCACGTCATGAAAAAGGTTTTTTAAACGCAGTGAGCAACCTACACCTACTCTACGGTTGACCAGTACAGTTTATTTGAACTAATTATAGATTTTCGGGATATTTTGTCATTCATTTTCATTCTATAAACCTTTTCCCACTTACAGAAGATCTGCAGAAGACGAAATTGAAAACATCTAGACATGGTAGTATGGAATACCTCTATCAATGAAAGTGTGAATATTTAATAGAGTTGACAATATTGTGGCAAAAGGAGAGATTCCTCATGATACGCAATTTTTCCTTCTGTCAAAATGTTTTCTAAAGTCGTCTGCTACAGAACTCAACTCGCCAATACTTCTTAAAGGCTTATTTCCATTGAAGTCTCCGTATAGAAGAACAATAACACATAATGCATAACTAAAATATACTTGGATGAACAAACAACACAATTTCTATGTAGTAATACATATTTCTCATGGGAAATTATTAATCTTTCGGCTGATATGAAAAGAGATGTGAAATATTAATGCGTCATCACCTATATTGTGATATATATGAGCCGTTCCACGAGAAAACCAACAGTTTGGACTCTGCGTAATGTATCAACCCAGATCATCCTGCGCAGACCGCGCAGACTGACCCGGGCTTAAACATTCCGTCTCTGGGGGATAGAGGTATAGAGTAATGATTCCTGAAACAGAAAATCCACAGGAGGCGAAAAGTGTCTTTCCGGGTAAGCGTGCGCGGTATGCTTAGGCTAATCTGGGTCGATACATTACGCAGAGGCCATAATCCGCGCAGGCTAATTCGGGCCGACACATTCCGTCTCTGGGAGATAGAGGTATAGAGTAATGATTAATCCACATGAGGCAAAAAGTGTCTGTCCGGGTTAACCTGTCGACGATTGCATGTATCAGGAAATGATTTTGAACTTTCAGTCCCGTTCTAATTGCTTCAAACACTTGAAGCGTCTAGAAGAAATTGTTGCAGGTGGATCAACAGAAAATCAAGAACTGATTATTCTAGGTGACTTTAATAGTAATTAACTACCGGAAAGTAATAACAACAAATGGATACATTTAACTACAGTGTATAGCCTTACTCAATTCGTTGATGGCTCCACGCGTATAACAGAAAATACATCTCCAGCTATAGATCACATTTATTCTACAATACCCGACAATATATGCGAGGTACAAGTTCCCACTATGGCAATTAGTGATCACTACCCTGTGTGTTTAACTCATAAACTTAACACAAATAATAGTTATAAAGGTAAGCATACCACAATGTATTACAGATCATATAAATATTTCAATGAACCACAGTTTCTCTATGATCTATCTTGCTCGGGTCTTAATGAAATGTTACACTATGAAGACCCCGACCAGTTTCTCAATATGTTCGATGAAAAATTTCTTAAGATTCTTAACATGCATGCATCAAAAACAAACAACGGGTAAAAAATATTTCAAGAACCACAATGGTACAATGAAGAAATAAATTCTCTACAAAACAAAGAGACAAATATCACAAAAAGAAGGACTGGAGCAGTTACCAAAAGTTTTAGAAACAGAACATGTGCAACTTATCAAAAAGTCCAAACAAATTATTTCACTGATGCAATTAACCAAAACAAAGATTCTAAAACCATCTGGAAATACATTAAAGATTTGAATCCAAAAGAAATTTCAGATTTTCCAATGAGATTAAAGCTAGGAGACGCAACTGTAGATAAAGTCCCTGAAATAGTGGAAACCCTTAACACTCATTTTTGTAAAATTGCTGACAATATAAAGACCTACACCTGATGACAATCTGTTACACGACTATATTTCAAGGAGAGAGTTATGTAACGATAATAATAAATTCAAAATTGAATCTATAAAACCTGAAAAGGTTATGAAATACCTCAAAACCCTGAACAGGAATAAAGGTACAGGATTAGATGGTTTTACTCCCAAAATTTCTTAAATTAGCTGCACATATAATATACCTACCACTTTCACATATTATAAACATGAGCTTTAAATATGATACATTTCCCAAATCACGAATAAGACCAATATTTAAATCAAAGGATACGGAAATGCCTTAAAACTATAGACTAATATCAATTATTCCAGTTATTTCAAAAAATTATTGAACAGCATGTTGCTCAACAAATAAATACTTATTTACAAGAGAAGAATCTTCTTCATCCAAATCAATCTGGTTTTACACCCGGCCACTCATGCCAAACTGCAATTACTAATATAATTGACAAACTGAATATTACAACTTCCATGAAGATTCAATTAAATGGCTTAAGTCATATTTAAGCGAAAGGATTTAGCAAGTTGAATAAAATAAAATAAAATCTTCATCTAGAATAATCAAGTATGGAGTACTTCAAAGATCTGTCCTTGGTCCTATCTTGTTTCTTCTATACATTAACGATTTACTACTCTACACAAAACTCTTTAGCACAGATATGTATACTGATGATGATACATTCCATAAAGCCAGTAATGACCCAAACGTTATACAGCAGCAACTTCCAAGAAGATACAGGAAACATTAACCGCAACTTATTTCAAACACTAGAAGCGTCTAGTAGAGACTATGTGAACTTAAACTTTCAGTCCGTTCTACTTAGTTCAAACACTAGAAGCGTCTAGAAGTTATTGTGTGAAACTCAAACTTTCAGTGAATTAAATGGTATGATGACTGGTTATGTTTTATTGATTCTAAATGAACGAGGGAATATTAACATTACCAGTCAATAATAAGTATAACGTTTATTGTGACGTGTAGAATGTATATATTCATTGACAAACATATAGACATACACAAAATACAGACACGTAAAATATTGGTAAGAAGATGAGAGAAGACAGAGAAGAGAGACAGAGAGAGAAGAGATGAGAGATGAGAGAGAGAGAGATGAGAGAGAGAGAGAGAGAGAGAGATGAGAGAGAGAGAGAGAGAGAGAGTAGAGAGAGAGAGAGAGAGAGAGAGAGAGAGAAGAGTTGAAGAGAGAGAGAGAGAGAGAGAGAAAAGAGAGAAAGAGAGAGTTATATGAGTGAGAAGACAGACAGGACAGAGACAGAGATTCAGAGAGGGAGAGTGAAGAGAGAGATAGAGAGTGAGAAGAGAGAGTAGAGAGAGAGAATGAGGAGGAGGGAGACAGAGAGAGGAGACGAGAGAGAGAGACAGAAGAAGAGAGAGAGAGAGAGAGAGAGAGAGAGAGAGAGCGAGACGAGGAATACAGAGAGACAGAGAGGGAAGAGACAGAGCGCGCGCTGAGAGAGATATATATATATATAGAGAGAGAGACAGAGACAGAGACAGAGACAGAGAGCTGAGACAGAGACAGAGAGAGAGAGGAGAGACAAATATATATATATATATATATATATATAGAGAGAGAGAGAGAGAGAGAGAGAGAGAGATAGAGAGACAGAACGAGACAGACAGATATATATATAGAGGAGAGGACAGAGACAGACAGGACAGACAGACAGACAGACAGAACAGACAGGACAGAAGACAGACAGACAGACAGTAGACAGGAGACTTGAGACTAGAGAGACAGAGAGAGAGAGGAGAGAGAGAGAGAGGGAGAGATAGATTGAGAGGAAGAGGAAGAGGGAGAGAGATAGAGAGAGCGAGAGAGAGACAGAGAGAAAGAGAGGGGGAGATAGAAAGTGAGAGTATTACGATAACAGAGTGAAGTGACATATAGTCGTTCAATGGCCTTTTTTAGGCTATAGGTATTAAGACAATACAAATTATGTCAGATAACTTACTGTTTAGCATCATTTTGTATGACATTTAATGCATAGATATACATAATTCAACTAAAAAGCATGTGATAGGTATACTATTCGGATGTTGATGAGAAACATCATAAAACATGTAATTGTATTGACCATTTCATGGGATTTCTTATCAAAGAGCAAATGAATAGTTTCATCAGATGGCTTATTTAAGTAGCCTATAAAACATGTAGATTCTAGGAGTCTTTACAAAAACAGGTCGTAAATATCGACGAACATATATCCTCGGGAGAATAGT
>JASEVX010001737.1:2500-10090 GCA_031761405.1 Serripes groenlandicus
TCTTTTCTTTTTCTTTTCTTTTCTTTTCTTTTCTTTTCTTTTCTTTTTTCCTCAAAATGCGTCAAAATGCGTCTATAGGTGGGAAAGGGTTAACAGTCGCATTCTAACTCCTATGAAGCAGACGAGTTTTTAAACTTTCATTGTGGCAAAATGGGAAATGAGCAATTTTGTGTTTCAGTAAACCTTTGCGACTTCAAAACTACTTTCGTGGAAAAAAACTGTGGTCACCTTTCATTACTTTAACCCTTTCCCACATACAACACATCCACACCAGACGGCTTTGAACACTTCTCGGCAAACACCAGAAAAATCTCTTTCAATGACACTATAATTACCGAAAAAGTTGAAAATATTCTGGCAAAATATAAAATTACTAAGACGATCCCAACAGCGGAGTTATTTGCAACGCATCTGCAGCAGACGACATTTGAAAACATTAAGACAAAATGGGAATTACAAACAGTTTTTATAATTTTTCTGTGACGAATATATTCACTGCAATTGAGCTTTTTCATATCATGCTTAAATATTTATGAATATATAGAGGATATTTATTTGTTTTGAGTGGATATGGAATATATCTCATTGAGAAGTGATACAATTGAACATTTTCACGAGCGCGAATCGTGAGTGAAAATGTTAAACTTGTATCACTTCGAGTTGAAATATATTCCATATACACTCAAAACAAACAAATTTTCTTTTTATTTAATGATAATTGATGACGAAAATATAATATACCCATTACGTATTTCTTTATATTATATACTGAATGATAAAATATAGAGATTTCTCAACTTGAGAAAACCTATAACATGCTTTTTGTCCACTCAGCAATATCGCCTAGTGTGCGATATAGCTCACTAGCTGGATTTTCGGAACTACTTTTTTAAAATCTCTTTTAAACACTTTTAAGCTCCGTTTTCACTACTTAACACTTTATTGCCATGATGAACCGTTAAATAATCCACAATTGCACTTTTAAATCCGCAAATAAGAGCTTGAATCGACATGACACAAGTTTATTTCAATCATTGTCACACATTGTCGGTGACGTCACGTGTATATATATATAGTGACGCATTCAGATCTCTCCACTTCTGAGCTAAAAATAAATGAGCTGCACAGGGGTATTGTCGTTTAAAAACGAAAATTAACGCCGAGTATATAATATATAGTTTAATAAACATTGTGTTCATGATTTGGGAATTAAATCCCGTATCATGAAAACAATGTTAATTAAACTCTTTATTATATGCCTGTACATTTTCCGGTGGAAATACATGCAGATTGACATGCGCAAATACACCACGACAGATTAAAATTCCGTATCTACATGCGGTGTAAATACAAGATTGTGACGTCAGACAGTGCGCGGAATACTTTCAGCGAGGTATCCCCAATAAACAATGTATTGAATCTGTATATTTAATAGTTTTTTCGCTCTTCATAGATCGTAGGTATATAATAAAAGGAATATTACGTTGCGGGAGCGATAAATGGGTACGTATTGCACGACTCGTAGCGTGGGAAAATCCATATCTTACTCGACCTTCGGTCTCGTAAGATATCGATTTTTCCACGCTACTTGTCGTGCAATACAAACCCTTTTATCGCTCCCGCAACGTAATATTCCGTATGTATATAACGTGTGTAGTATAAAATGACGTCACGTCAGCGGTTTGACGTCATAACGTTAGTCCCTTTCACGTCATACCTATATCACTCACAGTGTGGGTGATATGGATTTTATCATGCAATGAGCAGATTACGTGACGTATAACACTGGTATGATACATATCAACATTTTGTTTACATGTCTACTGGTATGATAAACTGTTATCTTTATTAAAAGCATCGACTTGGATCACTCTAAGCATGCCGCGCAGGCTAACCGGACAGACAAGTTTCGACTTATGTGGATTTTCTGTTTCAGTAGGAACTCTCTAGCTTCCGTATGACGTGGGAACACAATGTAATTCGGCGCGTATTTGTGCACGCGCGTGACGTCATTCTATTTTAGGTGACGTAATTTATGAATGGGCTTTTGTTATTGTGAATGCTATTTCTTAAAACTTGTGAGAATGAGTGTAGATTTACCTGAAAACATAATTTTACATGCAAGATAAATAGAATATTACGTCCCTGACTTTCGACATAAACTTTATCAGACTCGGCTGTGAGAAAGGATAATTATCTCGCCAAAGGCTCGCCAATTATCAATTCTCCCAACCTCGTCAGATAAAGTTCATAAAGACGCATCTGCAGCAGTCGTCTAATTGGAAACGTTTTGGCAAAAGGAGAAACTGCTCATCATGGACACTTTCTCCGTTTGCAACTTAAATCAATCATTTAACTCGTTCATAGAGAGTTTCCTAATTTGTTTCTAGATGTCTTCAAAGTCGTCTGCTGCAGATTTCTTGTATGTGGGAGAAGTGTTAATAAATTAAACTAGAGGAGTGAACTGGTCTTTTCCCCCACCATATTTCTCTTATTACTCAACCAAACCCTATGTTGTGGGTAATCTAAAGAATCGTCTCACCGAGACGATTCTTTTAAGTACCCACAACATAGGGTTCGAATGTCAAATTAGGATTTAAGAACATGAAAAATGCCTCTTAACTAGAGCTCTGTTAATTAACCCTTCCCTCATATAGACGCTTTCTGACGCCTCTGCAGCAGCGAGCTTTTTGAAAACATAGTGACAAAAAAAGAAACTGCTCAAAACGAGCAATATCTCCTTTTGCCACAATGTTTTCCACTTTTAGTCATAGGTTATCCATTCAATTATAGAAATGTTCTATTATTTGACAAAATATGTTCAAAGTCGTCTGCTGCAGAAATGTCGTATGAGGGAAAGGGTTAAGCCTTTCGGATTACCATAACCTACAGGTTTTGATGGAGTATTGTAGTATAGATTACACATCTAGTGTTGATTATCTAAGTTGAGTGCACTTGTCAGTCGTTTTTATTGAATGAATACAAACAAAGAATTATCTATACAATAAATTATGTTCAATCAAGAGCGGTAATAAACCCTTTCTTACCTGCAGACGCAATAGCAGCAGACGACTTTTGAAAACATTGTGTCCAAAGGTGAAACTGCTCATGATGAGCAATTTCTCCTTTGGCCACAATGTTTCCATCTTTATTTAACAATAATTCTATCTTTTATTGAGATTTTTCAGTTTTTGCCACTATGTTTTCAAAGTCGTCTGCTGGGTTAAGCGTCCACCTTGGGAGCGGTGGGCTAGATTTTGATCCCAGGTCCGGGCACACCAAACAGTTGGTAAAAATACTTCCTATTTGAATCGCAACCATAGCAATAAAGTATGAATTGTTGTATTACACATGTAATGATACTTTCTAGTCATGTGTTTTGCATGTTAAAACATTTTGTATATATTTTGTATGCTGTTTTTTTTTTGTATTTTTGTTGTATTTTTTGTTTTTGTATTTAGCGTATTTTTTGTATTTTGTGTGTATTTTGAATGTACTTGTATGTATTTTGTATGTATTTTGTATGTATTTTTGTTGTGTATTTAATTTAAGTCATATCAAATGAGAACAAAATGTGAAAATTTAAACAACAAAGTGATAAAATATCGAAAAAACACGGGGACTATTTGAAGCAGCGGAAATAGCAGAGAGAACGCGGTTATTCGAGGTCAAATTGCAAACCAATCGCTTACAAGAAATGGGTTTTTTTAGAAAAAAAAAATCGTACAAAAATGGTAGTGCTGGCCTAGCCGCTCGGGTTGACGGGCTTTTTGACGTCTTTGCAGCAGACGACTTTTGAAAACATTGTGTCAAAAGGAGAAATTGCTCATGATGGGGAATTCTCTATTGGCCACAATGTGTTCAATCCTATTAAATAATCACACTTTTATTTAAAGTATAATTTCACCTTTATTTTGAAAAAAAAAAAATTGTTTTCAAAGTCGTCTGCTGCATATTTATTGTACATGGGAAAGGGTTAGCAACAGGTATTCAATCCACAAAGAAGGATTACCTATTTAATTGTACTTCTCTTTAAGCAGAGAAACAGATATGTTTGAGATTCATAAACACGAACATTCCGAATGCATTTAACCACATTACATATAACAGCATAATGAGTGGACAACATAAAAGAAAAGATAAAAGTAACAAAACCTTGTCAAATACAGGTTACTGCCTCTTCACACTATATTGCGCTAAACTGTACCGAGAGTGACAAATAAACCTGTAGGTTACAATACACCAACTACATTCCTCCTTTGTTTCAATGTAAGTCGACCAGTTTCAGTCCTCAATCGTCGCACATTTTAAAGCGTTTCTCATGAAGAACACCATATAGCATTGCAAAGAGTTACCTCTAAGCCTTAAAACAATCCACAAAAAAAATGGGGTAGTCATGTATCATGCAAGAAAGAACTCACCAGGCGAAAATGGTTAGTGTCATTTTGAACCAAATCGGTCCCGGACAAAACCGGTCTTTAATATTCTCTACGTTCATTTTCAAACAAGGTCAAAATACTAAAAGTGATCAAATCAATTATTTCCAGTACATCCTATACATATTTACAATGATTTTAAACTCAAAGTCATATATGCAATGCATTTTTGTGATGGTATACACTCTTTTCTAAGCAAACAACGTTTTTTTAGGGACTATTTGGCGTAATTTGACCTTGTAAACTTATCGATTAAGTGTGATACAAATGTATTGTTTTTATGCTGTGTGTAATTGACTTGTCCGCTGTGACCTTAACCCTTTGCACATACAACAAATCTGCATCAGACGACTTTGAAAACATAGTGACAAAAACCTGAAAAAATCTCCATAAAAGATAGCTTAATTGTTAAATAAGGTTAAACAAATCATCTTCATGAGCAATTTCACCTTTGGCCACAACGTTTTTAAAAATTGTCTCCTGCATGCGTCAAAATGCGTCTGCATGTGGGAAAGGTTTACATTTTAATTAACCCTTTCCAAATTTCAAATTTCAAATTCTTTAACACTCAGATTAAATTTCAGTGATTTACATGAGAATAATACAGAAACTATACCTTGTTAATGGCGAAATTTATATGTGATAAGATATACCTACGTATCAATAGATGTCAAGACAGTTAGGCCTACGTCAATAGCTAAGCGTGTAATGTGATATCTTTGAGTAAATTATTAAGTAATATATACCCCCATACACACACATTCTGTAGTAGGCGGCTTTGAAAACCTCTAGTTAAAAAATGTGGTAATCCTTTACAATTTTAAAAAAGTTTAACCATTGGATAGATGAGCCGTTTGTTGACTCTGCGTTAGCCGAGCCCCGGTAGCTCAGTCGGTAGCGACGCGGGCTGTCAATCCAGGGGTTGTGAGTTCGAATCCCGGCTCGGCCAACTTTCTTTCCGAGGATTGACAAAAGTCAATGCGACATGCGTCATTCGTCTTCCACCAATGGGCTAAGTCTATGTGGAAAAGCAGCAAGTTGATTGGAAATATTGTTGTGTGGACTACTGGTGTGAGAAAACCAGGAAATGCATGAGTAGGTAAACTGGCCGCCGTGATATTACTGCATGAGAAATTGTTAAAAAAAAAAATCAATCAATGACTCTGCGTTAAGTATTGACCCGGATCAGCTTAAGCATGCCGCGCAGGCTCACCGGGACGCACACTTTTCGCCGCCTGTGGATTTTCTGTTTCATGAATCATTACTCAATACCTCTATCCCTCCGAGACGGAATGTGTCGGCCCGGATAAGCCTGCACGGACTGCGCAGGCCAATCCGTGTCGATACATTACGCAGAGTCCAATTTGTTGGTTTTGTTGTAGAACGGCTCAGATGACTTCAAACATCGCCTGCTGCAGAGCCGTCAAAAAGCATCTCGAAGGCTTGGCGTGAAACGGTTGTAACTTAAAACCTATTTTGAAAACCCATTTTTAGAGGCAATTTTGACCCCTTTGTAAACAATGCAAATTTAGGTGCCATTGCTCAGAACGAGCAATGGCACCTAAATTTCCGATGTTTACCAAGAAAAATTATTTAATGCTTTTAAAGACTTTATGGCGAGGTGATTAATCTTTGTAAAAAAACTACCAATTTTAGTTACAACCGTTTCACGCCAAGCCCTCGATCTGCATGTGGGAAAGAGTCAACTTGATCTGACTTGGTCAGCGCCTTGTGGGAAACCTGTTGCAGACGGTTTCTGAAAACATTGTGACACGAGAAAAAAGTGTTCAAAACGAGTACCTTGCATGTTACGTTGTAAAGTGTTCAAAACGAGTATCTTCTATGCTACGTTGTAAAGTGTTCAAAACGAGTATCTTCTATGATACGTTGTAAAGTGTTCAAAACGAGTATCTTCTATGTTACGTTGTAAAGTGTTCAAAACGAGTATCTTCTATGTTACGTTGCAAAGTGTTCAAAACGAGTATCTTCTATGTTACGTTGTAAAGTGTTCAAAACGAGTATCTTCTATGTTACGTTGTAAAGTGTTCAAAACTAGTATCTTCTATGCTACGTTGTAAAGTGTTCAAAACGAGTATCTTCTATGTTACGTTGTAAAGTGTTCAAAACGAGTATCTTCTTTGTTGCGTTGTAAAGTGTTCAAAACGAGTATCTTCTATGTTACGTTGTAAAGTGTTCATAATATGTTTCAGAGGCCAACGGGGAGACTCCATGTAATTTGAACACACGAAATTTGACCACACACATTTAGACCACAGTAGTTTGACAACAGTAACTTGACCACAGTAACTTGACCACAGGAAGTTTACAAGGGTCTACTTCAGAAAAGTTTACAATAGTTAAATAATTGACATAATATACATAAGAGTGGTAAAACTGTGGTCCGACCAAAATGTGCTGTGACAGTTACGTACTATTGTTGTCTGCAGTGAAAACAAATACAATTATATATGACGTCAGCACGAACATTCAATATTTACTTGAATGATTAAATGCAATTATGTATTTTCGATATTAGTTTTCAAATAAGTCCTTTGACATTTGGTCCACAATTTTACCATTATAACATTATGTTTCAGTGTATTTATCTGTTGTAAACAAGACCCCTGTATACTTTCTGTGGTCAACTTACTGTGGTCAAGTTGCTGTGGTCAACTTACTGTGGTCAAGTTGCTGTGGTCAACTTACCGTGGTCAATTTACTGTGGTCAAGTTACTGTGATTGGTCAAGTTACTGTGATCAATTGTCCTGTTGTCAAATTGTACTGTGGTCAAATTATACAGTGGGTCAACTTTCCTGTGGTCAAATTACTGCGGTCAAAATGAGTGTGGTCAAATTTGCTGTGGTCAAGTTACCGAGTACCAACGGGGAAGACTGAGCATTAGCCCAACGTCTGTTGCATCTTTAGATAAAGTCTTTTTAATTATTAATATTATCCTCTTTTGCCGCAATATGTTTTTTAGTAACGTTACCTTCATTTATTTAGAGTGTCACAGTTTTGTCCTAGTATGTGGAAAAGCAGCCAGTTGCTTGGAAAGATTGTTGTGTGAAGTACTGGTGATGGAAAACCAGGAAACACATGAGTAGGTGAACGGGCCGCCATGATATGACTGAGAAATTGTTAAAAACGGCGTTA
>JASEVX010001738.1:0-10039 GCA_031761405.1 Serripes groenlandicus
ACATACTTTATTAACATTGTCATTGTCATTGTCATGAACAGTATCGTATGGAATTAGAAATAATTGAATACACAGTAAAACCTAAATGTACGAACGAGTCAGTAGAGATTCAAAGTATTTAGGAATTAGGCAATAGGTGTATTTAACTCCACTAACAAGAGTAAGTTATTAACAATTTCCCTTATACAAACACATTGTAAGGGCTCTGCAACGGGATGACTATTGCTTAAATGTTTTCAACTCTATTTAACAATTCAACTCGCATGTATTGATATTGCTCACGTTTCCGTTTTCAATTCTATTTAATAATTCAACTCTCATTTATTGATATTGCTCACGTTTCCGTTTTCAATTCTATTTAATAATTCAACTCTCATTTATCGATATTGATCACGTTTCCGTTCTCAAATCGTCTTTTAGAGATTTGTCTTTTATACGGGATATGGTGAAGTATATAAGCTATGATTAACGAATACGGATAATTTTCCAGGAAGCAGACATCGAGTGCGATTAATATAAGCTGAAAGCTTGTTTCGCAATCGATGTAAAATAAATAAGTTTAAACTTAAAATGGTGAATTAAAAAAAAAGCAATATATCCTTACCCTGTGTCTTTACAAGAGACTTGTTTAAATTCTGCTTAACGATCAGTATTTATTCTTTTTCATTTTTCTATCATAAATGAAGGTCTCCTTTTTATAGTGTGAACGAATATGGTGTTACTGTAGAATATAGTAGTATGGTCTCATAGTTTGTATGAATTATTACCTGTGTGAACCTTTAGTTGTATGGTCTCATAGTTTGTATGAATTATTACCTGTGTAAACTTTCAGTTGTATGGTGTCATAGTTTGTATGAATTATGACCTGTGTAAACTTTCAGTTGTATGGTGTCATAGTTTGTATGAATTATGACCTGTGTGAACTTTTAGTTGTATGGTCTCATAGTTTGTATGAATTATGACCTGTGTGAACTTTTAGTTGTATGGTGTCATAGTTTGTATGAATTATGACCTGTGTGAACTTTTAGTTGTATGGTCTCATAGTTTGTATGAATTATGACCTGTGTGAACTTTTAGTTGTATGGTGTCATAGTTTATATGAATTATGACCTGTGTGAACTTTTAGTTGTATGGTGTCATAGTTTGTATGAATTATGACCTGTGTGAACTTTTAGTTGTATGGTCTCATAGTTTATATGAATTATGACCTGTGTAAACTTTCAGTTGTATGGTCTCATAGTTTGTATGAATTATTACCTGTGTGAACTTTCAGTTGTATGGTCTCATCGTTTGTATGAATTATTACCTGTGTGAACTTTTAGTTGTATGAATCACTAGTTACGCGTGAACTATTAGTTGTATTGATATTTGTTGTTAACGAATTAAGTGCGTGTTTTAAATGTTATTGAATGTTAATGAATTTATTGCATATTAATCGTATCTACTTTGTTTGTTTTTTAATAATATATGAACTCTATATGTCTGCGAATGTTATTTTATTAGCCCTTTCAAAACGGGTTACGTATGACTGTGCTCTTATACTTGTGCGTATAATGTGGTACTTTTTCCCTCCTTTTTCTTTTCTGTCAAAATGTGCTGTTCAGGCAGCACAATATTAATAAAGTGAAAAAAAAGTCTACATTTGTTTTAATTGTATTCATCGCCTTGGTATATGACTTGGTTGTTGAAGTGTTGACTCCGTTATTGAGAGTTGAATGAGAACAGTTGACATTCGATATCTCGAAATCACTTTTATCTATTCTGATCCCTCTCTGTCCGTCGTCCGTCGTTAACGTTTAGCTTTAAACATCATCTCGTCCTAAACCACAGGAAGAATTTCAACCAAACGTCACAGGAATGTTCCTTTGGTGGTCCTCTTTCAAAATTGTTCAAAGATTTAAGTTCCACGGAGAACTTTGGTTGCTGCGGCAAGGTCAACGGTTAGAACATTTGTCAAACAGTAAACATGCCAGCGCACTTGTGTTAGCAGTCACCTCTTTTAAGGTAGTTCTACGACTTTGGAGATAAATTGTTGACATTATCCAATATCCTTCAACATTGGTATACGGGATATCTGACGTCATGGCCTTAAACTGCAAGACGCATATCGAATGAATGCACGACATGTTGACGTCACACGACGTCAAAGTGACGCATCAAACAAAGACTTCTACAAGACTGTACAATAGTTGTAAACATCTAATGCCTTCAGCGCTTGAACGTTTACATAGTATTTCAAGATAGGGAAGTGATATTGAGGCAGATGCATGCGATTAACTTCTTGCAGCAGACAGGACACAACTTTCTACAACTTTGATGCTTGAACGCATTTTAAGTTTTCTTAATTCTTTTAACATCATTTTAGTACTATGTATCGGTGGCTTAGAACTGAAATAGTTCTCCTCAGCTGCATGTTCTAAAACCTAGCCTGGCTTGCTGACTGAGCATTTTGTGTCGGACCAGAGTACAAGCTATACTGGAACACATTGGAACACATTGGAACACATTGATATACCTTTATTTAGAACATGCCCTCCTCAGCGTTTATGCGTGAACTATCACTAGGGAAAAGTGCAGGAACAACTCTCTGCTAGAGTTCAAATTTCGATGTTGCTTTCACCGACTACCTGATGACATATTTAGGAGTCAAGAACACGCACATTCAAAGTCGATATGCTTCTTTCATTTCGAAAGCCTTGCGTGAGAGATCACGTATATCAGTTTTAATGGATACTGAATAATTTCAATAATTTATCTTCTAGGGCGAGGAACTACCTTAAGGAGACAGGTTAAGGTTGTCACTATAGTAACTCTTTCCCACATACAACAAATCTGTAGCAGTCGCCTTTGAAATCATATTGGTAAAAATAGGAACAATCTCAATAAATAAAAGTTCAAGGATTAAATGGTTAAAAACCTTGTGGCAAAAGGAGAAATTGCTCATCATGGTTATAAGTTCGAACACTAGCACGGCCAACATTCTTTCCGACGCAGTTTGGCATAAGTCAATGCGATAAGCGTCATTTGTGTTTCGGTCACCAATGGGCTTAAATTCTATGTTGGAAAGTAGCCAGTTGCTTTGAAAATAATGTTGTTTGGAGTACTGGTGTGATAAAGGTATAACACACATGGGTAGGTGAGCTGGCCGCCGTAATATAACTTAGAAATTTTTTGAAACGGCGTTAAACACAATTAAATCGATCAGCCATCTTAATACTCGGGGGGACGAGATGTCAGACTTTCCAATATTTACAACACATCTTCAGTAGACGACATTTGAAACGTCGGCAAACTATGGCCATCTCTATGAATGAAAGCTGACTTATGGAGCAGAGTTGAAATACATCTGTCAAAGGGAGATCTTTTTCAAAATAAGCTATTTCTCCTATTGCCACAATGTGTTGTAAAGTCGTCTATTGCATTTGCCTCAAAATGCGTCTGCAAGTTGGAAATGGCTTAAAACAATTTACAATCCGCCTCGATGGTGGTCAGAGCGTCCGCCACGAGAACCAAGATTCGATCCCCTGTCGGGTCATACCAAAGATTCGATCTCCGGTCGGTTCATACAAAGACTTGATCCATGGTCGGGTCATACCATTAAGGAGAACGCATCAGGCTATACATATATTCAGCTCGCCAAATGGCTATATGTGGAATGGCGAAGGTAAATAAAACCACATCAGACATGTCAATGTATTGAATCTAAGCGGAAGTTTGAATGTGTCCAAAGCAGTAGTTACATGTCAAAGGGAAGCAATTCCGATCGGCTTGCCGGGCTGACAATTTTGTCCATGGAATTCTAAATGAATTTCTAAGACCGAAGTTGTATCACATAGGACAATAATGATTGTCTTTAAAGTTGATAGTGTGTTTTATAAAGGTGAATACCGTTTGAACGATTTGTAAACTAAACATCGTTTGCTTTTAGCAATATTGACAGCTCAGAGACATTTTCAGAACATGCTGTATTTTCTGAAATGGAAAGTAAAATACAATGCGGGATAAGGTTGACCTTCTATTTGACCTCATAAAACGAAAATGGTCCATCAACCTGTATGTTTTCTTTACTATTTTGTTAGTTCTAATAATGATCTTTATTTGTTACAGGTTTCTGTGTTGTTGGACTTTTTGGCAACGAACCCTAACCCATATATTCTAATGATCGTCTATGGAAAATGAATTACTTCCCTTTGACCTAAAGAAGATAACAGGCTATCGAATCTACAGTGGTAGACGCAAGTTTGAATTTGTCCAACGTAAAAGCTATCCATTATCGTAAGTTACTATGGAATTGGTAGACGACGGGATGGAGCCGCGATGTGTAACGGTTTGAAATAGCAAGTAGTATACATCCCGAGTCAAAATATTTCCCGTACCTAGTACATCGCATCGGACGATTGATTGTTTGTTTGGTGTTTAAAGCCGCTCTCAACAATGTTTCAGCTATATTTCCTGTGTTAGAGTTACCAGTTATATTGATCTATTTATCCTGAAACCAGCCAGTCAGTCGTAATTCTAACCCCTCAAACTTTAGCGCCAAGGAGGGCAGTGTATGGTATGACCCGACCGGGGATCGAACCCGCGACGTCTCGCACTCGAGGCGGACGCTCTACCACTACGTCGCATCGGACTTCAAACGTAGAAAACACGGATAACTATTTATGCCGTTTTCAAGCCAACATGTCGCAAGTAACGGCTTTGTTGGGCGGATCCGAACCTCCGTCAACCGCTGTAAACTAACGTGTGTTTGCAGTTATCACATTTAACACTTTCCCCCATATAGGCTCAAAACAAGCAATTTCTCCTTTGCCACAAAGTTTTCTACTTTTAGTCATAGGTTATCCATTTAATTATAGACATTTTCTAATTTTTTACAAAATATGTTCAAAAGTCGTCTGCTTCATACTTATCGTATGAGGGGAAGGGCTAAACCAGACCTTAGCTTTGCTGTACTTATTTATAACTGACGACTGCATTATACGGGTCGTCTCAGATTAACATTTCATTAGCCAATCAAATTGTGGCATACAAAATACTTAGGTATAACTGAGGAGAGTTAACCCATTTATTTAAAAAGATAGAGACGGATGAGTGTCAAGTGTTCCGATTATATAAAACCGAGCGTTGGTTGTATCGTGCGATCTCATTGGGCAAAAAAAAAACCGAGCACCTGCTCATGAATATGTATGTGTAATGGGTCAATTCGAAACGACCTATTATGCGGTGTTGTCAGATGCAATGTACGTACAGGTAACTCTGTCTGAATTTATTGTTATTTGATCTCATCCGTATAATTAAACGGAAACTGAGTATTTAACTCAAGTTGGTAGGCCACACCATTCTACATCGCAGTGTTGTCGTTCCTTACATTCTCCTTCACATAGTTGTCGTTCCTTATATTCTCCTTCACAGAGTTGTCGATCCTTATATTCTCCTTCACAGAAATGTCGTTCCTTATATTCTCCTTCACAGAAATGTCGTTCCTTATATTCTCCTTCGCTAAATTGTCGTTCCTTATATTCTCCTTCGCTGAGTTGTCGTTCCTTATATTCTCCTTCGCTAAATTGTCGTTCCTAATATTCTCGTTCCTTATATTCTCCTTCGCTAAATTGTCGTTCCTTACATTTTTCTTCGCAGAGTTGTCGTTCCTTACATTCTCCTTCACATAGTTGTCGTTCCTTACATTCTCCTTCACATAGTTGTCGTTCCTTATATTCTCCTTCGCAGTGTTGGCGTTACATACATTCTCCTTCACAGAGTTGTCGTTCCTTACATTCTCCTTCACAGAGTTGTCGTTCCTTACATTCTCCTTCACATAGTTGTCGTTCCTTATATTCTCCTTCGCAGTGTTGTCGTTCCTTACATTCTCCTTCACAGAGTTGTCGTTCCTTATATTCTCCTTCACATAGTTGTCGTTCCTTATATTCTCCTTCGCAGTGTTGTCGTTCCTTATATTCTCCTTCACAGAGTTGTCGTTCCTTATATTCTCCTTCGCAGTGTTGTCGTTCCTTATATTCTCCTTCACATAGTTGTCGTTCCTTATATTCTCCTTCACAGAGTTGTCGTTCCTTATATTCTCCTTCACATAGTTGTCGTTCCTTATATTCTCCTTCGCAGTGTTGTCGTTCCTTATATTCTCCTTCACATAGTTGTCGTTCCTTATATTCTCCTTCACATAGTTGTCGTTCCTTATATTCTCCTTCGCAGTGTTGTCGTTCCTTATATTCTCCTTCGCAGTGTTGTCGTTCCTTACATTCTCCTTCACAGAGTTGTCGTTCCTTATATTCTCCTTCACAGAGTTGTCGTTCCTTACATTCTCCTTCGCAGTGTTGTCGTTCCTTATATTCTCCTTCACATAGTTGTCGTTCCTTACATTCTCCTTCACAAAGTTGTCGTTCCTTATATTCTCCTTCGCAGTGTTGTCGTTCCTTATATTCTCCTTCACAGTGTTGTCGTTCCTTACATTCTCCTTCACATAGTTGTCGTTCCTTACATTCTCCTTCACATAGTTGTCGTTCCTTATATTCTCCTTCGCAGTGTTGTCGTTCCTTATATTCTCCTTCACAGAAATGTCGTTCCTTATGTTCTCCTTCACAGAAATGTCGTTCCTTATATTCTCCTTCGCTAAATTGTCGTTCCTTATATTCTCCTTCGCAGAGTTGTCGTTCCTTACATTCTCCTTCGCAAAGTTGTCGTTCCTTACATTCTCCATCGCAGAGTTGTCGTTCCTTACATTCTCCTTCACAGTGTTGTCGTTCCTTACATTCTCCTTCACATAGTTGTCGTTCCTTACATTCTCCTTCACATAGTTGTCGTTCCTTATATTCTCCTTCACAGTGTTGTCGTTCCTTACATTCTCCTTCACATAGTTGTCGTTCCTTATATTCTCCTTCACATAGTTGTCGTTCCTTACATTCTCCTTCACATAGTTGTCGTTCCTTACATTCTCCTTCACATAGTTGTCGTTCCTTATATTCTCCTTCACAGTGTTGTCGTTCCTTACATTCTCCTTCACATAGTTGTCGTTCCTTATATTCTCCTTCGCAGAGTTGTCGTTCCTTATATTCTCCTTCGCAGTGTTGTCGTTCCTTATATTCTCCTTCACAGAAATGTCGTTCCTTATGTTCTCCTTCACAGAAATGTCGTTCCTTATATTCTCCTTCGCTAAATTGTCGTTCCTTATATTCTCCTTCGCTGAGTTGTCGTTCCTTATATTCTCCTTCGCTAAATTGTCGTTCCTAATATTCTCCTACGCTGAGTTGTCGTTCCTTATATTCTCCTTCGCTTAATTGTCCTTCGCAGAGTTGTCGTTCCTTACATTCTCCTTCGCAAAGTTGTCGTTCCTTACATTCTCCATCGCAGAGTTGTCGTTCCTTACATTCTCCTTCACAGTGTTGTCGTTCCTTACATTCTCCTTCACATAGTTGTCGTTCCTTACATTCTCCTTCACATAGTTGTCGTTCCTTATATTCTCCTTCACAGTGTTGTCGTTCCTTATATTCTCCTTCACAGAAATGTCGTTCCTTATGTTCTCCTTCACAGAAATGTCGTTCCTTATATTCTCCTTCGCTAAATTGTCGTTCCTTATATTCTCCTTCGCTGAGTTGTCGTTCCTTATATTCTCCTTCGCTAAATTGTCGTTCCTAATATTCTCCTACGCTGAGTTGTCGTTCCTTATATTCTCCTTCGCTTAATTGTCCTTCGCAGAGTTGTCGTTCCTTACATTCTCCTTCGCAAAGTTGTCGTTCCTTACATTCTCCATCGCAGAGTTGTCGTTCCTTACATTCTCCTTCACAGTGTTGTCGTTCCTTACATTCTCCTTCACATAGTTGTCGTTCCTTACATTCTCCTTCACAGTGTTGTCGTTCCTTATATTCTCCTTCACAGTGTTGTCGTTCCTTATATTCTCCTTCGCAGTGTTGTCGTTCCTTATATTCTCCTTCACATAGTTGTCGTTCCTTACATTCTCCTTCGCAGAGTTGTCGTTCCTTATATTCTCCTTCGCAGTGTTGTCGTTCCTTACATTCTCCTTCACATAGTTGTCGTTCCTTACATTCTCCTTCACATAGTTGTCGTTCCTTATATTCTCCTTCACATAGTTGTCGTTCCTTATATTCTCCTTCACATAGTTGTCGTTCCTTATATTCTCCTTCACATAGTTGTCGTTCCTTACATTCTCCTTCGCAGTGTTGTCGTTCCTTATATTCTCCTTCACAGAGTTGTCGTTCCTTACATTCTCCTTCACAGTGTTGTCGTTCCTTATATTCTCCTTCGCAGTGTTGTCGTTCCTTATATTCTCCTTCGCAGTGTTGTCGTTCCTTATATTCTCCTTCACAGTGTTGTCGTTCCTTACATTCTCCTTCACAGAGTTGTCGTTCCTTACATTCTCCTTCACATAGTTGTCGTTCCTTATATTCTCCTTCACATAGTTGTCGTTCCTTATATTCTCCTTCACAGTGTTGTCGTTCCTTACATTCTCCTTCACATAGTTGTCGTTCCTTATATTCTCCTTCACATAGTTGTCGTTCCTTATATTCTCCTTCACAGTGTTGTCGTTCCTTACATTCTCCTTCACATAGTTGTCGTTCCTTATATTCTCCTTCACAGTGTTGTCGTTCCTTATATTCTCCTTCGCAGTGTTGTCGTTCCTTATATTCTCCTTCGCAGTGTTGTCGTTCCTTATATTCTCCTTCACAGAAATGTCGTTCCTTATGTTCTCCTTCACATAGTTGTCGTTCCTTACATTCTCCTTCACATAGTTGTCGTTCCTTACATTCTCCTTCACATAGTTGTCGTTCCTTACATTCTCCTTCACATAGTTGTCGTTCCTTATATTCTCCTTCGCAGTGTTGTCGTTCCTTATATTCTCCTTCACAGAAATGTCGTTCCTTACATTCTCCTTCACATAGTTGTCGTTCCTTACATTCTCCTTCACATAGTTGTCGTTCCTTATATTCTCCTTCGCAGTGTTGTTGTTCCTTATATTCTCCTTCACAGAGTTGTCGTTCCTTATATTCTCCTTCACATAGTTGTCGTTCCTTATATTCTCCTTCGCAGTGTTGTCGTTCCTTATATTCTCCTTCACAGAGTTGTCGATCCTTATATTCTCCTTCACAGAAATGTCGTTCCTTATGTTCTCCTTCACAGAAATGTCGTTCCTTATATTCTCCTTCGCTAAATTGTCGTTCCTTATATTCTCCTTCGCTGAGTTGTCGTTCCTTATATTCTCCTTCGCTAAATTGTCGTTCCTAATATTCTCCTACGCTGAGTTGTCGTTCCTTATATTCTCCTTCGCTTAATTGTCCTTCGCAGAGTTGTCGTTCCTTACATTCTCCTTCGCAGAGTTGTCGTTCCTTACATTCTCCATCGCAGAGTTGTCGTTCCTTACATTCTCCTTCGAAGAGTTGTCGTTCCTTACATTCAACTTCGCAGAGTTGTCGTTCCTTACATTCTCCTTCGCAGAATTGTCGTTCCTTACATTCTCCGTTGCTGAGTTGTCGTTCCTGACACTCCCATAGTGAATGTAATGAGTCGATAGTGTTAGAGAATGAAGTCACAAAGGACTGAAATTTGATCAGTTCATATCTTGAAATAAAGTGCACCTATATGAACGTGAAACTGAATGGACTAAAGTACATAGTCAAAATTATTGAGAGAATGTGTCCATGCACTGCCTCGCCTGCGTTCCCATTGTTGAATTAAAGGTTATTATATTCAATCATGTGTATAGATGTATGACAAATACGCCTCAACAGTTCCCACGTTCATACAACTACTCTGTAGCCGTTTTCTGACATGAGCAATTCCTCGTTTTGCTAAAATGTCTTCAAATGTCATCGGCCTGCAGATGCATGAAACTGCGTCTGACTGTTAAAAAGGGATAAACACTTCAGTTGTAAGATTGACAAAGAAACGAACATATTATTTGTATCTTTCGTCCATCTGCAGTATTCGCACGTTTAAACCCGACCTTCTTCCTTCTGACAACATATCGTGGTGGGTTATGTAGGCTTTGATCAAGCCGAAGGCTTAGCAAAGG
>JASEVX010001739.1:0-10015 GCA_031761405.1 Serripes groenlandicus
GCGCAGGACTGATCCTGGTAGACACATTCCGTCTTAGGGGGATAAATGTATAGAGTAGTTATTCCTGAAACAGAAAATCCACAGGAGGCGAAAAGTGTCTATCCGGGTAGGCCTGTGTGGCATGCTTAGGCTGATCCGGGTCGAAACTTTACGCAGAGTCCACAATGTTGATTTTCGCACGAGACGGCCTACACATTGATTATTGCAAAGCTACGCCCCTGAGTGGGTTCAGTTAGCTACATATCGTTATCTAACGCTACCAAGTTTCAGCAATAACGGTACAGAGGACTAGATACGGGGGAGTGAACTGGTATCTCCCCCCACAATATATATCTTATTACGTATTCAAACCCTATGCTCTGGGTACTAAGAATAATCGTCTCAGTCGGACGATTGTTTTGAGTACCCCCAACATAGAGTTTTCGCGTCGAAATAGGATTTTAGAACACGTAAAATGCCCCTTATCTGGAGCTTTGAATTAGTAGCTGCATATTAATTTGGTGAAATTGCTATCGTTAGCTAAGGTAAACGTTCACGTACAGTTTGTTCCGGTAAACCAGGTGATCATGATAACGAAGTAAACACTGCTATAAACATGTTTGTCAGATGTTTATCAAGTCAAGAATTTCTATTCTGAGATTAGTAATACTGGGATGGGTTACCCATTTCCCGTATACGTTGTTAACCCTTTCCCACATACAGCAAGTTTACAGCAGCTGACTTTGAAAACCTTGAGGCAAAAATATGGAAAAACTTCATAAATGACAGTATACTCATTAAACGTCTTTGAGCAATTTCTTGTTTTGTCACAATGTTTTTAAAAAGGTCATCTGCTGCATTATTTCCGAATTAAATCCAAATGTTCTAAACCCTTTCCCAAACACAACACATCTGCTACAGACGACTTTGTAAACATAAATGCAAACATATGAAAAGATCCCATAAATGAGAGCTTTTTAAAAGTATTAAATGGAGTTGAAAACATTGTGGCAAAAGGAGAAATCATCAAAAATCGTCCGCTGTTGAGGCGTCTGAAAGATTATGTATACATTGTATATGTGAAAGGATTAAACTTCTTAGAAGCATCTTTTCGGGGCAATTTTTGTGGGTTTACTGTCTGTTATTGTCCAGTTCTGTTCTCCGTTATCTGTTTCTCTCCGTGCTATGTGTTGGTACACAAATCAACCCGTCTCACACATATAACACATCTGCAGCAGACGAGTCTGAAAACATCTGGACACAAATATGAACAATATCTGTTAAGTAAAAGTATAATTATTGAATAAAATTGAATAGAACTGAAAACATTGTGAAACAATTAGGAATTGCTCATTATGAAAAAAAAAATTCTTTTTGACAGAATGATTCAATGTTCGCAAACGTCATCTTCTGTAGAGACATCAGATACGTCTATATTCGGGAAAGGGTTAAACGAAATGGGGTATCACTAGAATAATGGGAAGTAATTAATCCTTACCCTGATCAGATACGTCTATATGTGGTAAAGGGGTTAAACGAAATGAGGTATCACTAGAATAATGGGAAGTAATTAATCCTTATCCTGATCAGGGACACTATATTTATTACCTGCCCTGATATAAACGAGTTCGACGAGTTCACAGCAGACCATCTTTTTGAAATCAAGAACTTGTTCCAAAGGAGCGAATATATCATCTCTCGACAATGTTTCAACCCTTTATACTACAATGTTTTCAAACCTCGTCTGGCAGTGAGACATCAACTGTTGCCCGTACGAGGTAAAGGGATAAATCATACACGTCATACGTTGTACATTCATTTCTGTAATTTGGCAAACAAAGGCATCCATCGTCTGTACTCATTTAACGAACACTCGAGCCACCTCTCTGTTTATCCCTTTACCACATAGTGACGTCATCTACAGCGTATACAGCAGACGACTTTTGAAAACATTGTGACAAAAGGGGGAAATTGCTCATAATGAGCAATTTCATCTTTTGTCACAACGTTTTCAACACAATTTTCAACGGAATTTGATCATTATACAATACTATCTTTATAAAAAGGAGAATTTCCATATTTTAGTCTAGCCGTGTGCTGCTGAATTGTTGTATGGATACATTGTATGAAAGAGTTGTTTACCTGGAATAACTCCAGCAGTGTATTCTATCTGTGTAACATCAAATACATTCACGGGCGGCACCGAAATGGGATTTGCGACCAGGGCAGATCCGGATCAGAGTAGACTCTTTATTTTACGGTGTTCTCTGCCAATTGAACTGATCCAACACAGTATATATTAAACGTTTCTCATCAATACAAACTAACCAGCTAATCCTAGAACACTGTCAAACGAACGAGTCCAATACAATATGATCGAACAAATAAAGATGCAATAAAAAAAAATGATAAAAAGAAAGAAAATACCATTCTATGAAGAAAATCTATACTTTTGCGATAACTTAATGCATCTGCATAATTATATATTGTATTAACAATCGTTCCTATCTTTTTGTCGGAGTTATCTGCTATAGCAACGTTTCCAACGCGTTCTTATTACGGTAGCAAGTTAACATTGTACTTACCAGCGAATCCTAATTCAGGCTTCAGAGAACTCTGCTAAAAGAACGAGGTCCAAACACAATATGAGCCGTCCCGCGATAAAACCAACATTGTGGATCCAGATCAGCCTAAGCATGCAGCGCAGGCTTACCCGGACTAACACTTTTCGCCTCCTGTTGATTTGCTGTTTCAGGGATCATTACTCTATACCCCTATTACCCCTGAGACGGAGTGTGTCGGCCCGGATCAGTCTGCGCGGACTGGGTCGATACATTACGCAGAGGCCATAATGTTGTGGGTTTTTTTTTGTCGCGGGCCGGCTCATATGTTCCAATACAGATGCATTAAAACTGATAAAAAAAGAAATACCATTTTACCTAGACATGGGACCACGAGCCGTACCACGAGAACACCAACAGTATGGACTATGCGTAATGTAGCCAACCAGATCAGGCTGCGCAGTCCGCACAGGCTAATACTGACCAACACATTCCGTCTCAGTTGAATAGAGGTATATAGAGTAATTATTCCTGAAACAGAAAATCAACTGGCGGCGAAAAGTGTCTGTCCGAAGTAGCCTGCGCGGCATGCTTAGGCTGATCCGGGTCGATACTTCACGCATAGTACACACTGTTGGTTTTTCTCGCGGGACGGCTTGTATTGATGGACATGTTCTTTTGTTTTACCGAAGGTACCGGGTTCGAGTCCCGTGATGAACGGGTTCTGACTAAGGGATTTGTCTACGCAAACGGTGCGAGTACTGGATATGTATGTCTCCAGGGAGCAGACATCAGGCGTGATTAATATAACATGAAAGCTTGTTTCGTAATCGACGTAAATATAAGTTTAAACTAAAAAAACCTCACGTAATAATTGTTACTACGGGTTTCAAATCAATATAAACTGACCAGTAAATCGCATTTCTCATTACAGTTTTTGTGACACGGCTACCCCAAGGTAACACACAGAACGTCAGACCAAATGTTCCAGGTGGCGACTTCTCCGGTACCTCCAAAATTATCCGCGTTTTGGGCAGCTCTTGGATTACTTACAACTCCGCCGCCCTCAACTTCGAGGCAGTGACGGACCCGACTGACGAAGAGTCCTTGCAATTGATGTTTACAACCAACCAGGAGAATGGGCTTCTATGGATCTTTGAATCAGAAAAGACTGGTTCTAAAATGCACATCAGTCTGAAGGTTGGTAGAATAGTAGTCCTTCATAGAGAATAGTAGTCCTCCATAGAGAGACATCGCATTTCCTCCTTTAAATGTCTGAAGGTTGATAGAATAGTAGTCCTTCATGTACAGACATCGCATTTCCTCCTTTAAATGTCTGAAGGTTGGTAGAATAGTAGTCCTTTATAGAGAGACTTCGCATTTCTTCCTTTAAATGTTTGAAGGTTAGTAGAATAGTAGTCCTTTATAGAGAGACTTCGCATTTCTTCCTTTAAATGTTTGAAGGTTAGTAGAATAGTAGTCCTTTATAGAGAGACTTCGCATTTCTTCCTTTAAATGTTTGAAGGTTAGTAGAATAGTAGTCCTTTATAGAGAGACTTCGCATTTCCTCCTTTAAATGTCTAAATGATTTTAATTAGTAGACTAGAGATTTCGTACATTGTAAAGCAAGTCGACGAATACTCGCGGGTTCGATCAACGGTCGGGTCTGACTAAATACTTTTAAATTGCCAGTGATATATTGTCCGCCTTGACCCTTAGGAATGTATGGTTAGCTTGTTGACTTGAGTCGCTGAGGTCAGGAGAAATTGATCAGTAATACTGGTCATTTACCCATGGAATGCAATCATATAACTGAGACATTTTTGAAATCGGCATAAGACTGAATATAAACAAAAAATAATAATTGTTGTGATTTTAGACAGTGTGGGTGAGTTATTGTGACCGCCCTGTGTCCGTCGTCTGTCCGTCAACAACTTCTGTTCTGCAAACAGTGAGTCAATTTGGATGAAATTTCACAGCAAGCGTCCTCTCAATATCCTCACCGGAATTCCTCAATTCAGTGTACGTTTATCCATGCAGAATTCTTGTTTTCATCGCATCGGAAAGAAAAAGCATTCCTCCTTCCAAACTGGTTGGGCTTTTTCTAAATTGATATATAGAAATGATACTTGGGTGACCCTTTATCAGATTCCTTCAAGCCATGTTGATTGTTCAAAAAACAAAGTGAAAACTTTAAAAATCTTCTCCTCGGAAAGAATCAGACCGATTTCCAAATGATTTTGTAGAAATAATCCTTTGATGACCCTCTATCAGATTCCTTCAAGCCATGTTCATTGGTCGAAAAGGTGGCCGTCAGAGGGCGAGAGGCTGTTTTGCCATATATATATTTAGTGTAAATTTAAAATTCTCCTACTCCGAAAGTGTCTAGACGATTTCCAAACAGTTCTGTAGAGATATTCACTGGGTGATATAGTGGAAACTTAAAAAATCTCTCATCCGAAAGTATCTGGCCGCTTTCCAAATAATGTTGTATAAATGTTACTTTCGGTGACCCTTAATGAGATGACACATGACTGAAGTGAACACTTTAAACTATTCCTTATGTAATGTATTAGTCTGATATTTAAATAATTTTGTAGACATGTTCCTTGTGTGTTTTGTACAAGCAATGTTGATTTGTTAAAAGACATTGCCACCAGGCGTTGGGTCTTACAACATGAATGTCTGATATTGAAATACTAAGCGGTTCATAAACATTTCTTATATAGTATGATGTATCAAAATTTGGAAATACATGAAAAGTGTTGAAAACATTTCAGCCTGTCAGATACATGTCAAGTGTTAACCCTTTCCCACATACAACACATCTGCAGCAAACAACTTTGAAAACATCTGGACAGAAATGTGAAAAAAACTCTTCAAGTGAAAGTAAAATTATTGAATAAAGTTGAAAACATTGTGTCAAAGGAGAAATTATTCATGATGAGCAATTTCTCTTTTTGTCACAATGTTTTCAAAAATCGTCTGCTGCTTCAGACTCACCTTGTCGGAGTGTACACTGCTTTACAGAAGTTCTCTGTGGCTTAGTGATAAATGGTTCATGCAGTACGAAACATGAACTTGGTGACTGTCCTGAAAGTGAAGAACCAGTAAACGACTTTTGAAAACATTAAGTTGTATGCTGCATTTTTATTCTATGTATAATCATCACCCTGTTAGTTTTACCGTGATAGCATATGATAAGTATACGGTACACCATAATTATGCCCCCTCTAAATGAGGATATCAATGCAACAAATGTTGTATGTCGATCATCATATGGTACACCAGTGGCATGCCCCTTTCGGCGTAGGACATCAATGTTACACATGTTGTTTGTCGATATAGTACACCAGTTGTATGCCCCTTTCGGCGTAGGACATCAATGTTACACATGTTGTTTGTCGATATAGTACACCTGGTGTATGCCCCTTTCGGCGTAGGACATCAATGTTACACATGTTGTTTGTCGATATAGTACACCTGGTGTATGCCCCTTTCGGCGAAGGACATCAATGTTAAACATGTTGTTTGTCGATATAGTACACCAGTTGTATGCCCCTTTCGGCGTAGGACATCAATGTTACACATGTTGTTTGTCGATATAGTACACCAGTTGTATGCCCCTTTCGGCGTAGGACATCAATGTTACACATGTTGTTTGTCGATATAGTACACCAGTTGTATGCCCCTTTCGGCGGAGGACATCAATGTTACACATGTTGTTTGTCGATATAGTACACCAGTTGTATGCCCCTTTCGGCGTAGGACATCAGTGTTACACATGTTGTTTGTCGATATAGTACACCTGGTGTATGCCCCTTTCGGCGTAGGACATCAATGTTACACATGTTGTTTGTCGATATAGTACACCTGGTGTATGCCCCTTTCGGCGGAGGACATCAATGTGACACATGTTGTTTGTCGATATAGTACACCTGGTGTATGCCCCGTTCGGCGGAGGACATCAATGTTACACATGTTGTTTGTCGATATAGTACACCTGGTGTATGCCCCTTTCGGCGTAGGACATCAATGTTACACATGTTGTTTGTCGATATAGTACACCTGGTGTATGCCCCTTTCGGCGGAGGACATCAATGCGACACATGTTGTTTGTCGATATAGTACACCAGTGTCATGCCCCTTTCGGCGGAGGACATCAATGTTACACATGTTGTTTGTCGATATAGTACACCTGGTGTATGCCCCTTTCGGCGGAGGACATCAATGTGACACATGTTGTTTGTCGATATAGTACACCTGGTGTATGCCCCTTTCGGCGGAGGACATCAATGTGACACATGTTGTTTGTCGATATAGTACACCTGGTGTATGCCCCTTTCGGCGGAGGACATCAATGTTACACATGTTGTTTGTCGATATAGAACACCAGTTGTATGCCCCTTTCGGCGGAGGACATCAATGTTACACATGTTATTGTTTATTTCAGGATGGAAGAATCTTGTTCGTCTATGATGACGGTCGGAACGAACCCGAAGTTGCCACAGTAGGACTCAGTAGGAATCGAAAATTGAACGACTTTGAATGGCATACATTGAAAATAGATAGGAAAAACAGAAGGGTACATTTTTAGTTTAATCAAAATGACCCATTCAATTAAGGGGAGACTTTACAATTGATAATGAGAATGATTCAATCGAGGAGGAGGACTGTTTAGATATTTCGGATATTGTACACATGGTTCCCAGGGGTGACCGAACTCGATGCAATTGTTGGTTCATGCCAGAGGTACTTGTTAACTATAGCTTCCGGTTTCAGACTAGCTATGGTTGAGCACATTGGTCCTTACATTCTATTTAGGCGTCCACGTTCAATGAATTTTAACAACATATCTCGCCAGATGGTTTTAGAACAATTTATGGCAAATGAGCAATTTCTCTCCTTGCCAAAATGTTTTCAAGTAGAACTTTGGTTGCTGCGGCATCAGAATGTTTAAGAAATGCCCACACTTTAAATTTCTAATCCTCTGAATCCGCATCTTAGTTTACATGACAATTTATTAGAAATGTGCATCGAGCAATATTTATTGGTTGAAAAATATGGCGGCCAGACATTATGTTCCTTTAGTGACCCTTTACATACATTTTTCAAACCATTTTGGTTGGTTAAAAAAAAAAAGCTTTAAGGAGGATTCAGAAAGGGGTAAATTAACATTTTCACTTAACATCATCTTTTCCAAAACCATTTGATCTATATCAGCCAAAATTCACAGGAATGTTTTTGTGTTGGTCCTCTTTAAAAGTGTTCAAAGATTTAATTGTTTACACAAATATCATTTACCAATAAATTTCATTTAATGTATCCACCTTTGCAGGTGATCAATTTTAGGGCCATCTTGGCCTTCGTGCAATTCTAGAGTTAACCCTTCCAACATGCAACACATATGCAGCTGACGACTTTGAAAACAATAAGTTAAAATCACAAAGCATCTGAATGAGGGAAAAGGAGGATTACAAAAAGATCATACCTCGAAGGTCAAGGTCGTTCTTTATTGACAATCAACCAATGCATGCCATATTTCTCCTTTACAGTTGAACTTTACCATTGATAACCAGTTTATAACAGATCTACAATTGCGGTCCGATATACAGTTTCTCGAGGGAGGCAAAATCGACCTAGGCGGAACAAGAAATGTGGCCCAAAAGACCAAAAACAGAGTGACCAGTAACTTCGATGGAGCCATCACAGACGTGAGTTGTAATCCTTTCCCAAACGCAGACATATTTTGCGCTTGACGTTTGTCACAATGTTTTTAATTCTATTCAATAGTCATACATTCATTTAAAGGTAATTTTCAAAAGCTTGATAGCTTTGAGTTTAAATTTTTAATCTGCAGTGCATTTTTTTAGCTAACGTTGACAAACTAATCAATCAGAGTACAGCTTTTTTCACAGTAGCTGTTATTTGATAGGTGTATTGATCATTGACAAACCCACCAATCAGAATACAGCCTTTGTTTACAGAAGCTGTTATTTTATTGGTGTATTGATCATTGACAAACCCATCAATGAGATTATATCCTTTTTCACAGTAGCTGTTATTTGATTGGTGTATTGATCATTGACAACCCACCAATCAGACTATAGCTATTTCATTAAAGCTGTCATTTAATTGGTGGATAAGCGGCTGTTAACTCGCATATCAGCTAGATTAAGGCAGTCATAATATCATTTTTCGAGTCGACTGCGTTAAAATCTTGGCATTTAGATAGATGTTACGTTAGCTAATGATGATTTCAACAGTAAGATAATGGCACACAAGAAAAATTGTAGCAAAAGTAGGAATTACTGATGTTGTGCCATTCCTTCTTTTGTCACAATGTTTTTACTATATTTAATAATCAAAACTGTCATTATTGGGTTTTTTTATTATGTTTTTGCCAAAATGTTTTCAAACTGCACATTTCTTATATGTGGGAATGGATTAAGCTTTTGTTAGTAAACCCTTTCCCTCATACGACAATTCTGCAGCAGACGACTTTGAACATATTTTGTTAAAAAATAGAAAATCTCTATAATTGAATGGATAACCTATGACTAAAAGTGGAAAACATTGTGGCAAAAGAAAAAATTGCACGTTTTGTGCAATTTCTTTTTTTGTCACTATGTTTTCAAAAAGCCGTCTGCTGCAGAGACGTCAGAAAGCGTCTATATGAGGGAAAGGGTTAAAAACTGTAATTTGATTTGCGGATTCACCTAACAATCTCCTAACACTTGGTACATGCTTATTGTCCAAGGAACACGTGTACCAAGTTTCATTTGAAAATGTTGAACATTTGTTATGTTATGTGGTAAGGTTAAAGTTGTGTAACGATAACCCAGACGACGCCGCCGCCAATAGCCCGACTTTTTTTTCTTCAAAAATAGACTAGCTAAAAATGTTTCTTGCAATACCATTGACAAAACAGATCTTCTTTGGAGAATATTATCATTTAATGTATATTTATCTTGGAAAGTAATCACTTTAAAGATGTATTTAAATCAGGAAAAGGGGCTAATTCAACCAACCTACCACATACACATAACATAATTGTTTTAAAGGTGAAAATAGCCGACTAATCGTCAAAGGGAGATAAAAATGTATTTAAACTAAATCAAGAAGCGGTTTAACAGAAAACATTATTCCCCTTGAGTGTGAACATTAACATACATAATAGAAATACTATGCTCTAAACAAATAAACCAACATCATAACTTTTATTATAATGTTAACCCTTTCCCTCATACAATAATTCTGCAGCAGACGAATTTGAACATATTTTGTCAAAAAATAGAAAATCTCTACAATTGAATGGATAACCTATGACTAAAAGTGGAAAACATTGTGTCAAAAGGAGAAATTGCTTGTTTTGAGCAATTTCTTCTTTTGTCACTATGTTTTCAAAAAGCTGTCTGCTGCAGAGGCGTCAGAAAGCGTCTTTATGAGGGAAAGGGTTAATATATATTTTAAAA
>JASEVX010000174.1:0-67500 GCA_031761405.1 Serripes groenlandicus
TGGCCAAATCTGCGGAAAAGGGTTAGTACCGTCTACAACTTGAAGCGGCACAAACAGTAAATACACGGGACGACATTACAATATGAACTTCGACACGAGATGGAGCGCCTACCTCGGAGGGAGTTAAAGAAGTGCATGTAACGCAAACAACGTTATTGTCATATAGCAATTCTTACAAAATTCAAAACAGGTTTTACATAACGATATGACATTTGAAGTCAGGATATGATCCGAAGATGATTTTTCGGTGATGTAAATGACTGAGAACACCATTTCTCTTATATTAGTTCGCCAAAACAATAGTGCAAAGAATTCTAGACTGAATTACGAATGCAAACAGAAGCAAAACTAATAGAGATAATCAGAAAAAAATCAGAGATATCAACCCTTACCCACATACAGACCCTTTGTGAAGCCTCTACAGCAGATGACCTTTGGAAATACTGTGGCAAATGAAAAACATGTGCGGTATATTTATTTTCTACGGAGAACTTGCTGCGGCATCAGAAAGGGTGAAATTTGCACCATTTTCTAAAAAATCTCCTCTGAATTAGCTTGTCTGATACTAATATAATGTGGTATAATGTTATCATTGGATAACTATCTACAAATATAATCATATTGATCTGGTTGTTAAACACGGCAATTAGGCGGTATAGAGAAGGGGCTAAATGACACACTTTTAAAACTACATTCTTATGAAAGTGCTTGTCTGATTTCAAGATAATTTAGCAGAACTGTTCATCCAATGACTCTCTACATGTTTTAAGGTTTTGATTGGTTGAAAGTCGTAGAAATCAGGTGACATCAAAAAAGGGGAAATTTAGCGTTTAGCTTCAAATAACATCTCATCCTTATCCACTGGACAAAATAACCAAGGACTATTCTTTTGGCGGTCCTTTTCTTAATTATGTTCAAAGAAATATGTAGAACACTCGTAGATCGTAGCTCAGCTTCTGAACAAACATATACAAGTGGCTGACCTGGGTCGTAGATCGTAGCTCAGCCACTGAAAAAACATTGCGAATTGGTTGATCTGGGTCGTAGATCGTAGCTCAACCATTTATAAGACATAGAAAAGTGGCTGACCTGGGTCGTGAATCGTAGCCCAACCACTGAAAAAACATTGCGAATTGGTTGATCTGGGACGTAGATCGTAGCTCAACCAATTGAAAAACATTTCGAATTGGCTGATCTGGGTCGTAGATTGTAGCTATCGCACTGAAGAAACAGTGTGGGTGACCTGGGTCGTAGATCGTAACCCACCCATTGAAAAAACATTGCAAATTGGCTGACCTGGGTCGTAGATCGTGGCTCAGCCATTGAAAACATTGCAAATTGGTTGATCTGGGTCGTAGATCTTAGCTCAGCTACTGCAAAAACATTGCACATTGGCTGACCCGGGTCGTAGTTGTAGCTCAGCTCTCAGACATTGAAAAAACCATTGTAAATTGGCTGACCTGGGTCGTAGATCTTGGAAAAAACATTGCGAATTATTTGATCTTGATCTGTGCGTAGATCGTAGCTCGAGCACTTAAAAAACATTGCGAATTGGTTGATCTGGGTCGTAGATCGTAGCTCGACTACTGGAAAAACATTGCGAATTGGCTGATCTGGGTCGTAGATCGTAGCTCAACCACTGAAAAAACATTGCATATTGGATGACCTGGGTCGTAACTCGACCACTGAAAAAATATTGCGAATTGGTTGATCTTGGTCGTAGATCGTAGCTCAACCACTGCAAAAACATAGAAATGTGGCTAACCTTGGTCGTAGATCGTAGCTCAACCACTGCAAAAGCAATCGCGAATTGGCTGATCTGGGTCGTAGACCGTAGCTCAACCACCTAAAAAACATTGCAAATTGGGTGACCTGGGTCGTAGATCGTAACTCACCCATTGCAAAAAACATTTCAAATTGACTGACTTGGGTCGTAGATCGTAGCTCAGCTACTGAAAAAGCTAGGGTCGTACATCGTAGCTCAGCCACTGAAAAAGCATTGTGAATTAGTTGATCTGGGTCGTAAATCGTAGCTCAACCACTTAAAATACATTATGAATTTGCTCATATTGGTCGTAGATCGTAGCTCAACCACTTAACAAACATAGAAAAGTGGCTGACCTGGGTCGTAAATCATAGCTCAACCATTGAAAAAATATTGCGAATTGCCTGATCTGTGTCGTAGATCGTACCTCAACCACTGCAAAAACATTGCGAATTGGTTGATCTGGGTCGTAGATCGTAGCTCTACCACTGAAAAACATTGCGAATTGGCCAACCTGGGTCGTAGATCGTAGCTCAACCACTTAACACACATAGAAAAGTGTTTGATCTGAGTCGTAGATCGTAGCTCAGTTACTGAACAAACATTGCGAATTGGTTGATCTGGGTCGTAGATCGTAGCTCAACCACTGAGAAAACATTGCAAATTGGCTTATCGGGGTCGTAGATCGTAGCTCAAACACTTAGAAAACATTGTAAATTGCCTGACCTGGGTCGTAAATCGTAGCTCAAACACTGAAAAACATTGCGAATTGGCTGAACGGGGTCGTAGATCGTAGCTCAACCACTGCAAAAAACAGTGCAAATTAGTTGATCTGTGTGATGAATAAGAAATGAGAGTTCTGCATCACAAACTCCTTACTATATACTCTATGTAAACTCCTCATAGTATGTGAGGAGTTTGTGATGCAGAACTCTCAGTTCGATAAGGTAAGTATACTTCTATTTTTAGAATCGGGTGTAAGATAAGTTCACATGTGTGACGATATGTAATTAATCAGGTATTCGCTTGGTATGCTCTTAATCCAACAACTTGCCCTCTTTACCTTTGTAATCGTATAGTGTGACGCGAAAGTGATGTAGCAATAGTTGAAGCATTTCATTGTTTATGATCAATCTCCATTCCAAAGTAGGTTGACCAGACACACAACCAACTAATTATTGATCATAAACAGTAATGGAAATGAGTAATCTTGCCAATCATTAGTCTTAGTATGTATACAGTGCTTTTATTTAGGAATAATTATAAGATTTGTGAATTCCACATACACTTTTCAAGATGTTTGTCAGAATATTTGAATTTTATTATTTTTCAATAAAACCACAAAACAGACAATTTAGGATTTGCATGCAATAGCACGTCATTTTACCTTTCCTCATTTAAAGTCAACAGTGGACACCTTTGCAGCAATCTACTTTTAAAATTAGACCACCTTCGAAATATAATATCAACTAAACAGTTAAATCTCATTGAAATTGTTGTATAATTTAAACTTAAATTCGATACAACATGTTAATTTATTTTAATTCTTTCCTTCCTTTTTTATAATGAAAATAACAAACTACTCATGTTTTAAAATTATATTATGATGAGCGCCCTTGTGTCAACGATGCATAACAATATGCAGATCGGAAGCAATATGCCTTTAGGGAATTAAATGACACATTTAAAATTGTCAAGGACGAAATATTTTGTACGAAAGACCCGCTTCTTTATTATTCGCAGAGGTGTCGTTCTTGAAACTCTCTTTATAGGCAGAGAGTGTTCGTTCAAAGTAATTTTTCTATTAAAACCAGTTTTATCTCGGTTTGTTCTTTTCTTCATTTGATTTGAACCAAATAAACATTTTAAATCACCTATGATTTACTATTTGTAAGTGAGTGTAGAGAGCGGCTCTCTGCAAAAGGAGATTGATCTACGCAGTTGGTATTCGCGAGTTTGAGAAAAATCTCCACGCTTGCAGCACGATTGGGTATAACAAGGCTGACATATTTTTAATCTAACAAAAACTATAGATGTTTCCTTGTTCAGTGTTGCAAATGTAATGAAGCTTGAAGAGCGTGAATACACATCGTGGGATCCGCGCGGGAACTTATCAGAGCGTGTCAAAGCGTTTATGCCTATCGGGATGTTCGTAGCAGAACGTGTCACAGTGTGATGTAATTACACTTGCTATTCATTGTATATTGACGAATCGTAGTAGAGAGTGATAGAGCTTGATAGAAACGTGGTGACATCGTAGTGAACCTTGAAGAAATCGTGTTTCTATGTTCATCAAGATCCCCTACGATGGCGCATCAAGTTCTGTAAATTACGCTCGGTCTGTTAAGGTCTACTACGCTCTACTACGATTCCCATGTTATATCACGCTCTCTCAAGATTTGGCGTCAAATCGGCATAATCGTGGCAAAGTTTTTGACAGCCAAAATATCTGTCACGATCCTTAAGATCCTTACGTTTCCACCACGTTCCCTCACGATCACTACGATTCGACCCCACGACCCCCCACGCTCATCACGATTCTCTCAAATCGTGGAGATCGTAGACTATCGTAGTGACCTACTTTTTCACCCAACATGACCCATGTTAGAACGTGACATAGATATCATCAAGAAAACGTTCTGATAAAGTTTCAACATGCTCAAGCTAAACATGCAGTATCCAGAGTGTTAAGATTTTCCCTAGTGACCTAGTTTTTAACCGGGTATGACCCATATTCAAACTTGACCTCGATATCATTTATATAGAATTCTGATCAAATTTCAAGCTGCTGTAGCCAAAAAATATGCTTCTGTAGTATTAACAATATTTTCCTTCAATTTCGCCTAGTGACCTACATTTTGAGTCATCATAACCCATGTTCAAACTTGACCTACATATCATCAAGACTAACCTTCTGAAAAAGTTTCAATATGCTCAAGTTGAAAATAAGGCCTCTAGAGTGTTAACAAGACTTCCATTCAGTTTGGCTTAGTGACCTAGTTTTTAATCCGGCTTGACCCATATTCGAACATGACCTAGATATCATTATTACAATCATTCTGACAACATTTCAAACTGCCTTAACAAACAATGTGGCTTCTACAGTTAACAATATTTTCCTTTAATTTGGCCTAGTGATCTAGTTTCTGATCTTATTTGACCCATATTTAAACTTGACCTAGAAATCAGTAATACAAACATTCTGACAAAATGTCAAACTGCCGAAGCAGAAATTGCGGCCTCTAGAGTGTTAACAAGCCTTTCCTTCAATTTGACCAAGTGACCTACTTTTTGACCTAAAATGGCCCAGTTTCAAATTAGTCCAAGATTTGATGCAGATGAATGTTCTGATAAACTTCAATTAAGATCCGATGAAAAATGTAGCCTGTAGAGTGTTATCAAGGGAAAATGTTGATGATGCACGACAGCCGTATTTTCAGGGATTTTTTCAAACGGTTTTAGAGCAACCCGCTTTCAAGCTACTCGTTTTCCATATATTTAAAAGAAACATTTAAGATCCTTATGTCTAACTTAAATTTCTAAATTATGTATACAACTTCATGGATTAAAACTTTACTTTATGTACGTTTACTTTGTATAATATGCATACTGTTTAACTTGTTGTGAAACGTATTTAAATGATTCCTGGACAATCAAGAACAATTGTCTATTTTGAAAAAACAGAGGGCAGCACAACCAATTTACAAATTTACCTTTCCTGAAAGCTGGGCATGACAATATACGGAGGTATTCAGCGTAGCTGAATCCCCCGCATAACAACGGGGCCATCAGATGTTGTTTAAACATAACAATCCAGAAAGACGTTAATCAAAGCACTGAAATTTCTGACGGCCTGGGGGCTTCATGAAGGTTGGAGAAGTAGGACAAATGTTTATGTATTCATTGTTGATCATATCAAAAATAGTTAACATGATAAAACTGCCAATTTGAAAACAGGAGGATCAAAAGTATACACATTTAAGGCATGAAGAATCAAAAGAAACTTTTACAGCAGGTTTAGGCAGAATCTTTTGAAGTTTCTGCCTTATTTAATTGAGAAATATGTCAAAGTTAAATCAACTTCCATCAAGTAGAAATAATTCTCTTCAATTTGGCCTAGTGACATAGTTTTAACCCGGCATCACCCATATTCGAACTTGGCCTAGATATCATTAAGATAAACATTCTGAACAAGTTTTGAAAAATGTGGCTTCTACAGTGTTGAAAAGATTTTCCTTGAAATTAGCCTAGTGACCTCGTTTTTGAACAGACATGACCAATTTTCAGACTTGGCCTACATACTATCGAGACAATATATCAATATATCAACGGACGGGAATAGTAAAATTAATTAAAAAAAATTGCATCAACATGTGATGGGTTGCTTTGGATAATATAAAAAAAAGCAAAATAAATAAGAAGTGGAGCTGGAAACGTTTGGGGGAAGGGGGGCATGGACCCTACGTGCCCTAGCTAAATCCGCCACTGCATTTCTCACGCGACTTCTTTGTTCTTTCCGTTCCACTTCGAGAATGTTAATAGTTAATAAGCTTCCATATTTGAATTCTTGGCGCATTAATTTCTAAAACATTTGCTAAACTTATATTGGAGTACTCACACCTTAAGGTTTTCACTGATGTTCCAACAACATTATAATGATCTTTTTGGGGAGATATTAACTTTTTAAATGCAATTTTGGATAAATCTATGATGAACTATTTTCTTGCGCAGTCTCACCATAAAGTGTATTGTTGGGTGTTAACAGCAATTAGCAGGCTGCCAACTCCGAGGAAAATGGTATAACTACTATGACCAGGGGCTAAAGCCTCAGGCCAAAAACGATTATTTGATAACTTGAGTCATTGATGCTTAGGTACAGCCTTAAACATTCATATCTAACATACTGAATTCGTTAGAAAGCTCAAACAACGCACATGTACTTAGAAAGGAGCGACTCCATGCTGTTGTGGAACGCGCCGTGACCGAGTGATTAGCAGCGGGGATTTGGAACCGGGCGTCCCGGGTGCAATTCCATGTCGCTGCGGTCATGGTTGGATACCCATGGGTAATGTATATTTCCTAGCCTAGTTCTGGTTTGCTTACCCAGGGATCATGAATAAGTAAACAGTCGAGGAGATACAACTGAAATAATTTTGAAAACAGCGTAAACCTCTAATAAAACGAACAACACCTCATATTGTTGTCGTTAGGGCTTCTGCATTGGAAGCGTGTAACCATGGTTCGATCTGCGATCTGATCATTACAAAGACTTACACGAAATGGTATTGTTTGCCCCCTTCCGTGTTGTATGCCTCGGGTGCGGGAGATCGCGGGTTAGATCCCCGATCGGGTCATACCTAAGACTCTATAAAAATGGTAGTAAAGGCTGCCCTCATTGGCGTTCAGAGTTGCAGGGTTAGCATTACGACTGACTGGCTGGTGTCAGAATAAATGAACCAGTAGTACTGGAAACCAACCAAATAAACGCATTGAAATAACTAAAACATTGTGGAAAGCGGCATAAAACACCAAACAATCAATCAATAAATCCCATCCTTGGCTATAACTGTTTCGTGGATAGCATTACCACTGATGACTAGCTGTCAAAACAATTGATTTCAGGGGTATTCGTATTTTACCCATACAACGGCGGGATATAACTGAACTTTTGTTTCAAACGCATGAAACACCATTACATACCATTACGTTCAGGTGCTCTCCTGCTAAATCAGTAAAATAAATGGACAACTCAAAGTGTTAGGGATTTGACCTTTCAGTCCTTGCCTAGAAACTTAAACATCTAAAAAAAACGTTTTTTTTTTTTTTTTTTGCTAAAAAATGAGCTTTGAGCATTCAGCAAGAAAAGTATAAGGTTTAACACCGTTTTTTAATATTTTTTAAATAAGATCCTTTTGTACATCGACTCCGCCTTATCATGATATACAAGCTTATGGTAGTAAACAGTGAACAGTCCAGACAACCAGACTAGATCACACTATGCACAGGCTCATCTTGCTAACAAAATCCAATACAACGTATATTTTCTCATATGCTCGTTTGTCGAGTATTCTTTGCTAACAAAATGATAAATTGAACTGCAAGAATAACACAATCCAATACAACGTACATTTTCGCATAAACGGGCTCGTTTGTCGATTATTCTTTGCTAACAAAATGATAAATTACTTACTGACAATGTTGTTCCAAGTTCGAACTGCAAGAATATACATGTTGGTCGTGATTTGCATTCTTAACAAAAGTAGAATACAGAGTACAACGCCGTGTTGGTTCCTGGAACAACGTTTTGGCTCAGTCGGTAGCGATGTTGGCTGGCAATCCAGGTAGTGTCAGTTCGAACCTTAGTTTGGCCAACAATATTGTTGACACAAGTAAATGGAACAAGCGTTAAATGTCTACCACAAATGAGCTAACATTCTATGTGAAAAAAGCAGCCAGATAATGGGAATGTCTGTTATGTGGACAACTCGTGTGAGAAACCCTTGAGAGCCAAGGGTAGGCTAACTGGCCGCAAATATAGCACTGAAAAGTGTTGAAAACTTCGTAAAGACTGACCAATCAATAAATCGAAATCTAAGAAAAATAATCACAGCCTTTAGCATGTTATAATCATCACATACGATAAACCAGATCCATGTTTGTGTTTTTATTAAAATAGAGTGTAAACGAATTATGATACGAGTGACTTCAGACATTAACGCTTAGCTCGCTGTTCGCGACTTTTAACAATTATAGGTAAACACAAATACACGACTTGGTGACCAGAGGCTCAGCCACTACATGTATGCAGTCAAATCTTGGTCCACCATTCTAGATTTTCCTACATCGATATGTAGCACTCTATGTTGTAAGTAATGTGTAAGCAATTGTTAAACGAAAAACAATGGTGAGGAAAGAAGTTGCAGTATTTCAGCAACAATACAATTTTAGATTAGTAAAGCTTTCCGACATGTAATCGCTTTCTAACTCCACTACAGGAGGGGATTTTGAAAACATTGTAATAAAAGCAGATATTGCTGAAGAAGAGCAATTCCTCAATTTATCACTGTGTTTTTATTTCATTTTTCAGCATTTATAACTTCATTTATAAAGATTTTCAATTTGTTTTCAACGTCATCTACTGATTTAAAGGGTACCAAGAGTCAACAAATTTAATTTGACTATCACAAATATAATGATTAAATAATTACGTAAGAACAAAAAAAAAAATAAGAAATATTTTTAAGTATGAAAAAATCAATTTTGTGTTGTAAATTTACGCTTTCACGGAAATTGCCGAGTGCAAAAAGTAAAAATATACTGACTTCCAGTTTATCGTGATGACGTTGTAATGAGGAAATATTTCGATTTCAATAATGGCGGGGTAGTCACATTACGGAGCTTAAGATGAAGGATTATACTGTTCGTCGTCTTCTTTCGAAGAAAACAGCGATGAGTCAGCTATTTACAGTGAGACAGATGACCTAGGCAACGGTCTAGCACCTTTAGGGATCAGACCATACCAGTTTGAGTCAATAAAACGATCTGAAGCGAGCAGCGAGTCTGAAGACGAAGTAGGACGTGAAATTGTTCGTGATGAATGGTTCGTGCTATTTTCTGCTAAAAAGTATTGATAACATGCGAGAATAAATCAATTTCTGTAAACGGTTATTTAAGAAGCATTTAAACTTTAATTATTTATATCTAGAACTACTTTTAGTTTGATTTCTGTTCGTTTTGACAGGGATTTTTGTTTCTACTTCATAAGTCAAATTTAAACAAATGTTCGCGTATTTTCCCGATTCTCAAGGACGATTTAGTTCTTTGTTTACTTACACTTGGTTGTTGAAACTCATTATTCTAAGCTCCTACAGAGACAACATCGTTATCGGAAGAAGAACAATCATCGGAAACGACTTCCTGATCAGAAATATCTGATTAATTGTCAGACGGAGCGAAGCCAGAACAAAACCCAGATTCAGACTCGAAAAATCGGTCATATTTAACAATGCAATGTACAGACAATAATTAAAAATAGATGAAAATTGGCTAACTCATCTCGTTCGGTTTTGTGTAAGTGTCATAACACGCAATTCTAATTTGCACCCGTAAATGACCCATTTTATTGCCCTTCTGATTTCTTTCCGCAGTGTAACTAGATCAATAATTAAAGACCCGCCGGTATTGTGTAGATGAAAAACAATAACCACTTATGTCAGCTGTTCATCCCTTTCCCCCTTACAACAAATCACAGCAAACGATTGTGAAAATGTCGAGACAAGAATAAAGAATATCTATAAAAAAATAAAAGTATAATTATTGAATTAATTCAAATCATAGTGGCAAAAGTTATCGCATTTAGGCTTTCTCATTTTAAATGAATCTACATCTGTGAAAGGGGTTATTACCCAGTAGCTTACTTGATTGTCAAACCGCTATACTCCGGAAATATATCACGACTCCTGATCGGTCGAACAAAAAAAAACGACTTTGCTCGTGTGCGTTAAATCTTTCCTCTTTCAACAAATTTGCCGACGAAATTAAAAACATCTTGACCTAAAAGCTCTTTTTCCCACTGATCAGGGTCATCACTGTTCGTAATATCGTCAAACAGCAATTATCGAAGTCTTTGGACAACAGCAATGACCAAAAGCCGGCATTGCAATTATGTAAATTGATACAAACTGCCTTAACATTTGGAAACAAAACTGATTGTCTAATTTTATGTGTCGTGACTCAATCTTTATATGGTGCAACTACCCTAACATTTTGGTCGAGGGGATTTTGACTACCAGGCATGACCCATATTCGATTTATATTATTTCATGACCTGTCTTTCTTAGTTGAAAATGTAGCATACATAGATCTGTTTATTCCCTCATGATCATTTCTTAGGTAATATTTTTTAAATACAATTTCTGTGAGAAGCATATCTATGTTTTCACATGTATTTTAAACTAAAATGCAGCCACGATAAACGACAAATGTTGAAGTTCTATCTTCAGTCTTTCTACCACGTGAAAAGGTTCACGAACAGCCTGGTCTACCAATGGATTCCTCTGTCATACAATAGTTCCGACTGAATATCACTATGCGTTAAATCTAGATGTCCAGAAATGTTTTTTCGTGTTCTATAACTTGATCATTTACGTACAGCAAATGTGTATGATCATTCTTAAAAACTAAAAGTTGTGTAACGTGTCTTCGACATGTCTACCCACAACAGTGACGCTAGCCTTTTCCAAACATGAATATTTCCACACTATCCGACGATTAAGCATCACAATTATCTTGAATATAGTCTTCTGCTTTTAAACTTTGAGTGTTATTTGAATTTCTGTTCCCTGAAGTAACTTAAAACAATGACTTTCAAATCCAATACAAAATATGCATTTTCAAAACACGGCGTTCGACTTTCGTGTGTACTGACGCGACGGCCAATTCTCAATACTTACACGTCTACTAAGTATATGTTCCAAGTAATAGTGCCGTGTTAATGTATTTTGTCACTTCATCATTCACAAATTAATTAGTAAAAATCGAGAAATATTGAATTAAAGTCGGAATTCTTTAGCTTCCGTATGTCATATATACACAATGTAATTCGGCGCGTATTCATGCGCTCGCGTGACGTCATTCTATTTTGGGTGGAGTCATTTATTATTATTATTATTATTATTATTATTATACCACATTTATATAGCACTTTTATCATAAAATACATACGTTCAAAATTTCTTAACAAACATGCATACATACAAACAATATACAAAAGCATCAGTAGGTATTAAAAAATTACAAATGATGAAAAGGAACGACGGCGGTATATCTACAGAATGTTTTAAAAAAACAAAACGTATGAAACTGACAAATTAAGGCTTGAGTTTATGATGACATTTGGTTCCCATATATCTCAATAAAGAAATGTGTCTCCAGGGCTCTTTTAAAAGAAGCAAACGTGTCACAGTCCCTTATTCCGATTTATAAATGGGCTGTTGTAATTATGTATGTTATTTCTTAAAACCAGTTAAAATGAATGTTTTGGCATGCAAGATAAATAGAATATAACGTCCTTGACTTTCGACATGACCTTTATCTAGACGTGGTTCATTTATACACTCGGCTAGTGCGTCCTCCGACTAGGGGGTATCATGTATCTGCGCATATTGAAGACTCAGGTGAGCCTTTGTTTATGAACAGCCGAAACAGAGTGTTCACCGTTTGCATTTACGTATTATAAACAGCTTCTGACAAAAATACTGGCAGAGAAATTCAAATCGTTTAATGTCAACATGTCTTTAAAGACTGTTCCTCGTATTCAATCGCAAGCATCCGTAAAAAACTCGCTGGTATCCGTAAATAACTCGTCACAACTCGCAACAACTCGCAGACACTCTTAAGGATTCGTAAAGGGAGAGGAATTTTTCCTGACATGTCAAAAATCTTCTTACAATTGTGCACGGATTGATTTTTCCGCAAATAACTCCTAACTATCCGTAAGTATCGTAAACCGCTCACAACAACACGTAACCATCCGTAAATTCCTCGCAAGAATCCGTAAATGACTCGTAACAAATTTTGTTATCGATTTGTTACGGTTAGTTTACGATTTGTTTACGGATTATTTACGGATTATTACGAGTGCTTACATGTTGTTTACGATTTCATTCGTGTCGTGTTACGATGGCTTTACGGATTGTCACGAGATATTACGAGCACTCTTTACGTGTAGTTACAAGTACTTTACGAAAAGATACGTATACTTTACGTATTCTTACGTATTGTTTACGATTTTGGGAAAGGTATAAAAGCTGCAAAATCGAACACTCCATTTTCAGTTGTTATTAAGAAGTCATAGAAGTCACATCTCTGCATATCTACTCTTCAATATCTACAAGCATTGCTCCAAAGAAGAAGTATCTTGTTCTTCGAAAAGAGAACACGCTCGCCTTCCCCTAAACCACCACAACAGCTAGACCCTGATGATGTAGAAGACACTTAAATTGAAGTTGATATAGTAGCCAGCCAGGTCCCTAATTTACAGAAAATGACGGATATCGTGTACAAGTTTTGCACAACATGGTGTATTGATATTAACGTGAACAAGTCAAATGTCATTGTGTTTAGCACAAAGCGTCAACCGCCAGCGTTCGGAATTATGTACGGTGAGCATTTTATCCCCCAAGTAAAATCCTTAAGCCATCTAGGATTTACTCACGATTCGAACATGAAACTGAGTAAGCGTATTAATGAGAGGATTCAAAAAGCAGCCTTGCATTGAACCTTGCAATGTTTACAAGGTATCACATGTCAGTACCTTTCGACATATCATGAGTGCGGTAGCTAAGCTATGGTCACGCCCAACATTATGTATCAATACTGTCTGCACTATATGTAATCAACCACAACAAGAATAGTTAGTACACAAACTTTCCGATTGCCATATCATTGTAGGACTGAAAACAAATTAAAATCTACACTAATCAGAAATTGCAGCAGATCCTTCGCACACGATATATACGCTCTAGATAGCTACTCATTCACGCTTAGCATGTTAGATGCGCCGATAATAACTCTACCAATAAAATAACAAAGAAAGGCATTTCTAGAAATACCGCGGCAATACGGTCATGGTGGAGTGCCCTTGGGCAAGGCACATTTTCTAGCCTAGTACTGGTTTGTTTACCCAGGGATCATGAATAATTAAATTTAATTGCGCGCTAAATGACCTTAGCTGTCGATGCGCCATAAAACAATATACATTCATTCATTCTTGAAATACCTTTAATCACATATACCAGTGTCTTAAAATGTATATTTAGTTAATGAAAATACATTTCAATACATCTGGGTATGCATATAATCAATAGATACTTCAGATATCATTCTGATTTATTCCCCCCCCCCCCTCTATATATCATGTCTACATTGAGTTTATTCATGTTTTGTTCGTTCGTTCATTTGTTCATTTGTTTGTGTACATTTCTTTTTCTTTTTCATATATGTGTTTAATGTTTACATAGGAGGCAATAAAGAAATTGTATTGTATTGTATTGTTTTGTACTGATATTGCCGATATATCGTCAATAATTTGCATGGTTCCATTAAAAACCTTCATGTATTCCAACCACCATAATATATCCGAGTTCATGTGTAGAGTAACACGAGTCTGGTGGGAAGAATGCTGAAGGCTAATTGCGCGGTCTATAAGTCTACGCATAGGATAATTACCACCATAAGTACACTGAGATATCCATTACTATTTTCCCACAAGTTGCTGAATATGACGTTTTGTAACTTTTTTAGGACATCGTCTAAATACACAATACATGTCTTAGATCCCCTTTGTATAATAATAACACGCACTGCTTGTGTAATTTTGGTAAATATCTCGGGAAATTTGGAGGGCCCAAAAGGTAGTCGCGTATCCACAATGTACGTTAAATCTGTGTTGGTCGCCATTTCCATCCTGTTGCTTTGTAAGCGTTTTGCAGGTCCAACTTAGCCATGTAACAATTTGGTGTCACTAATTTGATTGCATTCTGTAATGACTGGTATTTAAAATGAGTTGGGTGGGCGAAGTCATTGACGGCAAAACCTGGTAGCCGACTACAATCATGAATTATCCTCAGTTTTGATGAATTATCTTTGGGTATGACACCTACAGCAGAAATAATTAATGGTTTTTCATACAAAATATTATAGTGCACATCTTCAAGTTCTGTTTTGATATAAGTTCTGATCGCGCGCGCAATTGAATTGCTGAATTGGTGGCCGATGAATAATATTCCACTTCAACACTGCATGATAATAAATCAACATCAATGACGTGAAATCCATGATTTATACCGGATAGTAGGAAGTCACGGTCGTGATAGTCAACCTGCAGGTTTTGTTCCCATGCATGAAATATAAGTGACGTAGATCGGCGTATTGTTTTTTATACCACTGGCATCCTGGCGAGCCATGTCCGGTAGCAAATATTTGGGATGCCTATACCGGCAGTTGTTGCCGAATGGGCACGTTTCTTTTGCCTTGAATATTTTTCAATCCTCTTTAAGTCCCAATTGCGATGAAATGGGTTGTGCTGTCGTCTTTGGGCGCTTGGTTACCAACATTTACAATACCATGTGTGATGAAAAGGTGCTCAACTTGAAATTATGTTCCGCCTGCAGTTCTCTGTAATTAAAATCGTAATTGAGTACACTGTACCACTCGTAATTGGCCGCAAATTCGAATATCCTCATAGTTTAAGCGAGGTAGAATTCAATGTCGTGTCATTCGATTTTCTTGGTAGCAATAATTTGGTTTAGAAGGCGCATGTTTGCCGGTCCATGAATGCGTTCCCATCCCTTGGTTGACACTGTGTCACACCAGGTGGGCTCGTGTCATTCAAGAGTAAGTCATCAAAAATCGTACCCACGCTCTCGAAAGTTGCTGCATTATGTCCGGATGTTATGTCAGATGCGATAGGCGTTTCCTATCTGTGCATCCGTCTTATTTCTTTAGAAATTGTTTTAATTGTCCCCAGCGGTATTCCAAGACCCTTTAGATCTTGTTCTGTCACAATTTGTAATGCTTTACTCGAAACTAATTCATTCTGTCTTAATGTTTGTGTAACTTTCCTAAGAAACTTTAAATCAGTAGCCCATTTGTCAAAGTAAAAATCACTCTGGTCATTAATAGTATCCTCTTCCATCTTTAACACATACATATCGATGTGGGAAACGGAATAATATCCAAAGTCTCACTAACTAAGTCAGAAAGCATACGGTAATCCACGAAAAGACATACTTTTGCAGTTAAGAAAGTCATGTTTACATATTGGCTAGCGCGCCCAAAATAACCTGCTCGACATAGGAACTAATAATCCCGGTCTCTAAAAATAGGAGCAGCTCTTCCTTTGCAAATGTGTTGATTGATGAAAAGGATTGTTCAATAGCCTGTTGTTTATTGACTTTTGATAACCATTTTACTGTCTGAAATCACTTGTTGTCGAGTCCTTTTGGTGAGCTCGACATATAGCTTTCACAATTTAGGCCTGTACCTCATATGTTAAGGTCACACGTAGGAGGTCAAAGATCAAAATGAGTGCTGTTTGATAGGACTGACTTCTCCGGCCCGGACTTAGTCAACAATTTAGGGGTTTGTTGAGACACTTTGATTGTAGGAATCAACAGCTTTCATTTCATTTACGTTTTCTGGACCCATTAACTATTATGTCATCACTAAGGTGTTAGAAGGTGATATAATTAGGATGATCTTGGTCATGTTGATTTTAATATCTGCATGTGGATACATGTACTCCGAGATACTGCTTGTTACTTTGCAGGATTTTCTACACGATGCCTTCAGCGTTTTCATGTATTGTGGCGATTGTGGTAACAATAGCCACTGCACTATGACACAAGAAGAACAATATATAGGAAGATTTCGGCAGTACGTCAGAAATGCTTAATGCAGAACGTTTAACGCCAAATAGTTCCATCATTTCTGCAGAGACATTGTTAACAATAATAATGTCAGTGCTATTTTGGTACAAGATTGGTACTAAGATTTTAGAACTATCGAACTAAGATGTAATTGAGTTAACAAATGTAAACATTAGCTTTTTCGTGTCTGGAGACAGAAAATATTATTGCGCGAGTAATTTGCCCATTGAAGAGTGACGAACTAAGCAGGTGCCCTTTAGGTTACCCGACGTTTGGTTGGAACCGGATTGATAATAAGATTTGAGATTTATCGAGCTTACGAACTACATTGAGTTAACATATTTAAATATTAGCATTCTTCTTGTTTGAGCAGATAATACATATTATTGCGCGTTTTATCAGCCATTCAAAGTATGATGCATGAGTCTCTAAAATTATCTATAAGTAGCTTGCCAGACTGGTTCTCTATAGACGCGACCGTCGGGCAAAAAAAAATGATATAAAGGGAGGTAATTCATAAATCATTACATTATTCTTAGATTCTATGTTTAATATAGTACAAAACTATTTTGATTAAATCGGAAGTAATATAGAGTTGCTGAGGTGTTTTCTTAAAATAGTTTATATAATTGAAATTAACTGAAATATATACTACGAGACAAAAAAAAAGAGCAGCTTTTCACTAGAACTTGCTTCTTGTAAGATCATGATAATAGATGCTCGGCCCATACAGTTGAGAAGAAGAAGCAGGCATCACCTGCTTGTGCAAGCTTGTGCCGAAATTCTTATACATTTAAACCTTCTAACAAAAGAGATAAACCAGTTTCTCCTCAGAAAGCGTCTGTATGTGGAGAAGGTTTAAGAATGAGATGTTCCAATTAACATGTTCCTTTCTTACTTGAGCAGACCTGTTTTTAAAGACCATCCATGGGTAGAGAACAATCAGGTGGTCTTTAACCCTTTCCCACATACAACACATCTGCAGCAGATGACTTTGGGAATATACAGGCAAAAACACGGAAAAGCTCTATACATGTAGGTAATTACTAAAATGAATTGAAAACATTATGACAAAAGGAGAAATTGCTCTTTTTCAAAAGTTGTCTGCTGCAGAGGCGTCAGAAAGCGTCTGTTTTTGGGAAAGGGTCATTACATTACAGGGTCATTTTTGCAGAAAATGAGTAATTGGGAAATAAAAAGTGTGTTGCTATAGAAAGGGTTTTTGCTAAGCAAAGGTTGACTTAAGCACAGGTGTGACTAATTTCAGGCACAGGCTCACTTTCAAGTCAACTTTCTCCAGTTATGCCAGAGCTTAATTAATGAAATTTAGTTTGATATGATTTTTTCTGATCTCTAACTGGAGTTGTCCTAACCCAATCCAGGGGTTGTAAGTTTGAATCCTAGCACAGCCGACATTCTTTCCGACGTTTGACAAAGGTCACTATGAGAAGCTCATTCCTCTTCCTCCAATAAGCTAACAGTCTTTGTGGTAAAGCAGCCAGTTGCTTGAAAAGAATGTTTTGTGGAGTAGTCAGTACTGGTATGAGAAAGCTAGGAAACACATTATAGAATGTAATGCTACAATACATGTATCAATAAGATCAGCTCTTCCTTTGCAAATTGGTTGGATTGTTGGAAAGGGTTGTTCAGAAGCCTGTTGTTTTGTGACTGTTAATAACAATTTTACTGTCTGAAACCACTTTTTGTCGAGTCTGCTTTTGGTGAGCTCGACATATAGCTGTCACAATGGCGGTTCGGTGAGTGTGTCCGTGCGTCCATAAGTCTGTCCGTTCGACCCGCATCTTAAACATGCATAAAGGGATTTCTAAAAAGTTGGCACAAAAATATACCATGATGAGGTGGTGTGTTGTGCACAAAATTCAGACCTGTACCTCAAATGTTATGGTCACTCGTAGAGATCAAATGTCAAAATGAGAACTGTTTTATAGGACTGACTTCTCCGGCCCGCATCTTAACCATGCATCATAGGGCTTCCAAGTTATTGGGCACACATAACTACGATGATGAGATGGCGTGTGGCGCAATTCGTACAACATTCTGGCACAGGGTTTCAACATGCCTAATTCCAAAATGTGGTCTCTAAAGTGTACAAAATATTTTATTTTAATATAGCCTAGCGACCCTTGTGATGAACATGTGATAACCTAAAAAAAAAATAGCTTATATAAAACCAAGACAAACATTCTAATAAAGTTCCTTCATTCTTGAGCTAAAACGTAGGTCTATCGAGTTCCAACTAATTTTTTTTAAATTTGGTATGGCCTTATTTTGAACACATCAGGACCCTTTTTAAACCGTTACTTAAATATCACCAAGACAAACATTTACTCAAATAAACCCGCGCCAGAGTGCACTTTTATTGAAAATCGCAAGGCCAACACCAAGATACTGCTTGTAACTTTGTAGGATTTTCTACACAATCGCCACTACAGTACCCTTTGCGCTTTGATTTTAAAAAATCGTCGAAATTGCATCCCTTTATTCTAATTTGTTGTACACTTTAATCTGTCCAACTCCTTCTTTGATTTTTTGTTTTTGTTAAAGATAACTTCGCAAGTAAGTCCAATAACCTTCAACATTTCCTCGTCAATGTCAATGAAGTGGATTTCCTTAAGACTGCTATTCCAGTTTAGTTGGCTGAAACATTTCACAGCAAGGCAATACTGTACAGCACACCTCTTTTTCGGGACACCAAACATTCCTGTAATATAAAGTATAGTTGAGTGACGGACCAGGACATCCAACCTTAATGTAAATATCAGTGTTCACATATGCCTGTGAATCCCATAACGATATTGCTATACAGAAGTTTCTCGAATCTTTCTGTGACTAATTGGCGACCAGTACATACTCAGATCATATGGCGACCAGTACAGTATCAGATAATATGGCTCTATACTGGTTGCAAATGCGTTACAGTTATTTTTCACAGATCACAACTGAATTTCTAAAATGTATTGTAATAAGTATCTTGAATATGAAAAGGGCCATACAAACAAGAGGGCCAAGGTGGCCCTAAATCGATCACCTGAATGATAGTTAATTAGAAGCAAATATTTCACTGCATATATCTGTGAATATGTGATCAAGAGTTCAAATGAAACTGCAAGGAGTGGAAACTCAGTTAAAGAAATAGTTTATCAGTAAAAGCCATTTGAAAACAAGAAATTTAATAAGAATAGAATTAAAAAGTTTCGTCATTTTGCACCTTTTCTTATGCCACTTTGCTGCCCTGTTTGTCAACGAAATCAATATGGCTTGAACAGTTTTTGTAGAGAGTCAATCAAAGAATATTTCTGCCAAATTATTTTGGAATCTAACAAATGGATTATGGAGATGGAGGTTTTTAAAGTTTGGGTATTTTTCTCAATTTCTGATGCCGCAGCAACAAAAGTTCTACACAGAATGTAAGTCTTTGAACACTTTTGAAAGAGGACCATCAAATGAACATTCCTGTGAAGTTACACGTTGAAAGTGGTCAAGTGGAATGGTAGGAGTTGTCATTTGTAGCTAAAAGTTCAATTTATCCCTTTTGCGAGGTTGCTTTGATTGTGTATCCAATCAATACGGCTTGAACAAATTAAGTAGATGATCACTGAAGTAAGATTCCTATTAAATTTTCTTTATATCAGACAAGGACTTAGAAAAATGGAATTTCTAAATTTTGTCATTTCGCCCCTTTTCTAATGCGTCCTGATTGCCATGTTTTTCAACCAAAACAGTATGGCTTGAACAATCTTTGTGGAGGGTCACCAAAGGTACATTTCTGCTAAACTATATTGGAATCTGACATGCAGATACAGAGGAGAAGATTTTTAAAGTTGTGACAGTTTCCCCCCTTTCTGATGCCGAAGCAACCAAAGTCCTCCATGGAATTTAAATATTTGATTACATTTAATACAAGGACATTAAATGAACATTCCTGTGAAGTTTGGATGAAATTAGTCCTTTGGTTTAGAGAGGAGATGATGTTTACAGCTAAAAGTTAACAACGGACGATTTTGCCCCTTTTCTGATGCCTCCTGACTGCCATGTTTTCAACAAAACAGTATGCCTTGAACAATCTTTGTAGAGGTCACCCAAGAAACATTTCTACCAAACTATATTGGAATCTGACATGCAGATTCAGAGGAGAAGATTTTTAAAGTTTGGACATTTGCCCCCTTTCTGATGCCGCAGCAACCAAAGTTATCAATTTGGATGTCATTGGTTTTGTGGTTCAGGAGGAGATGATGTTTAAAGCCAAAAGTTAACGACGGACGACGGACAAAAAGTGATCAGGAGCCGTATTCCAGTAGGATCTTAAATAGTTAAGATTTTCTTAAATCCGAGTTTTCCCTTAAATCGAACAAATTCTCACCTTAATTATAACTGGGACGACATAAACATATTAGTGGCCCAGATTATAAGAAATGTCTTAAGTGGTATTCCAGAAGCATCTTATCTTAAGAAAAATCTTATCTTTTTTCTTAAATCTAAGGAAACACTTCACCTTCCTTAAATCATTTGATAACATTTCCTGATCAACCTTTAATCGGAATTTTCGATATTTTGCACAGTTTGTTCGTAAAGGGGTCGAAAGATACAATAGACAGGTGAGTAGTTTTACTTTCCGTTTACGTCGATGTCCGACTTTTAAACTATGCTATGATAACTCTGTTTTAAATAAACGCGTACCACACGCCATTTTAGAAAGTTAAACAAAATATATCTTTTAATGCAGTTCGTGCGATTTGTTTTCTACACAAAAACAACGGACTTGTAAAAGAAAATAAATAGAAGGATATTTTGTGAATAAAATGAGATTCTATGAATTCAGACATTTGTTTTTCTGTGGAGGAACGCTTCGTGTTATTGTGTAATTTGAGTAGTTCGGATTAGTTCAATTTCGGATAGACGGAATATCAAATATAAGGGTCACTTAGACGGGCATCGGATGTGTCAACAACAGTGTTATTTCGTTTATGATATCGATATAACATGTTGTTATTCATTTTTCGCCTTGTCAATTCAACGACGCACACAATTAAGTGGATAAGCTAAAGTGTTATGTTTATTTTTTATAGGAATGGCAGTTCGTCCAGATACACTAGCGGAGCTGAATAACAATGAGTTACTACGTCGCTACCGATTTGATCGGAGGGGTATTGAGTATATTGTGGGACTTTTAAGATGTGATCTAGAATCACCAACTGCAGACACAACAGTTTGTCAGTGTCGGAAAAAGTGTTAATAACTTTGAGGTTCTTGGCAACTAGTGAGATCCAGCTCAATGATGGCGATATTCACCATGTTGCCCAGTCCATAGTGTCAAAGGTGGTGTTTGCAGTCATAAATGCATTTATCATGCAATGAGCAGATTACGTGACGTATAACACTGGTATGATAAACCTTTTGTTTACATGTCTACTGGTATGATAAACTTTTATCTTTATCAGTCTACTTATTTTTAGAAATGACGTAATCGCTGGGACTACTTTTTCTGAAATATAAATGAGCCGTTACACCAGAAAACTATCGAACCGGATCAGCCTCAGCATGCCGCGCAGGCTAACCCGGACAGACACGTTTCGCCGCCTGTGGATTTTCTGTTCAAGGAATCATTGATCAATACCTCTATCCACCTGAGACGGAAAGTGTCGGACCGGATTAGCCTGCGCAGGTTGATCTGGGTCGATATATTACACAGAATCCATAATGTTGGTTTTTATCGTGGGACGGCTCAATTATGTTGATAGTATAGCAGTCAAAGCAATGAACAAACATAAAATAACAATCAGAAATAAACTTATTATTGTTTTAATTACAACAAATTTTACAATGCAAATTACAAATCGAAAAGAATATCGTTATATAAATCACACGGGATCTGCATGTTCAGTCTTACTTGATGAACTGTCTTTCTTCGTTGAAAATGTAGCATACATAGACCTGTTTATTCTTACATGATCAGTTAATAGGTAACCTTGTTTAAATACAATCTGAAGCGCGTAATGTCCTATTTCTGTTTCCACAAGTCATTGTAATTCACTTAAATGACTCCACGATAAACGACAAATGTTTAATTTCTATCGTCAGTGTTCTACCACGATAAAGGGTTTTCGAACAGCCTCATCTACCCATGGATTCCTCTTTCATACAGCAGTTCCGACAGAAAATCATTATGCATTCGAGATATCTAGAAAATGTTTCTTCTTGTTAAACTTTATCATTTACGTACAGCAAGTGTTTAAATGATCATTCTTAAAACTAAAAGTTTTGTAACGTGTCTTCGACATGTCTACCCACAACAGTGACGGTATCCTTTTCCAAAAATGAATGTCTCTAATCTAAACGACGACTAAGCCTAAGCATCAAACTTGTCTCACTTGTCTTGAATATAGTCATCTGTATTTAAACTTCGAGTATTACTTGAACTTCCATAGCCTGAACTAACTTTATCCATTGACTTTTAGATCCAACACAACTATTCATTTTCAAAACACGGCGGTTGACATACGTGTTGACCTATCTTGTGTACTGAAGCGACGGCCAACCCGCAATACTTACACTTCTACTAAGAATATGTTCGAGTTAATATTGCCATTTTAAGGTATTATGTCACACCAGATATACAAATTAAGTAGTAATAATCGAAAAATATGGAGTTGAAGTCGGAACTATTTAGCTTCCGTATGTCGTGTGTACACAATGTAATTCGGCGCGGATTTATGCACGCGCGTGACGTCATTCTATTTTAGGTGAGGTCATTCAAGGAATGGACTTTTGTAATAATGTTATTTATTAAAACTAGTTTAAATGAATGTAGATTTACCTGAAAACATAATTTTACATGCAAGATAAATAGAATATTACGTCCCTGACTTTCGATATGAACTTTATCAGACTCGGCTGTGAGAAAGGATAATTGTCTCGCCAAAGGCTCGCCAATTATCAATTCTCCCAACCTCGTCAGATAAAGTTCATATCTTACGTCAGGGACATAATATTCTCTATTTATATCTCCTGCCATTATTCGGCGATTTATATTCTTCCCCACTTCTCCAGCAGACCTGGACGTGCAGGTGCAAGAGTTTGGTGGAGTAGCAGGATTCCCGAGGGTGGTGGGAGTGATTGACGGGACACACGTCAGAATAATTGCACCGTTAGCTGAGGAGGAGGTGTTTGTCAACAGGAAAGGCTTTCACAGCATCAATGTACAGGTGAATATAATTTTAATGTGTTTACTTGTTATCATTTAATATATATATTGAGTGTAATAGAACAGTACCATTATTATTATATTAACAACTCACAAACAGCCTCAATAGATGAAATATAGCAAACAAGATGAACCCAATCCACTTCCGCTTCCAGTTAACAGGATGGACACACAATTCTGAGAGGAGAAAAATTCTAATTAAATAATCTGTGTTAATTCTAACTATTAAGGAACATCAGTGATCAATACTCATATGAAACTAACTTGGACGTATCTATCGTATAATATTGGAAGTTTCATTAAAATTAAAATAGGGAGTCTTTAGATATTAGTTTTTTTTTTTGGCTTGTGCATCGTGTTCAATTAAGTTAGAAAAACAGCCATAATCGCCAACTGAAAATAAAAGGAAATAAAGGAGATTCCTCTAGGACTATTAAAAAACAATTCCTAAATAATATATGAAAAATGATCAGTTAATTATCTATCAATTTAATCTAAATAATAGAAAGTAGGAAATAGAAAAAAAAAATAGAGGATTGAAAATTGCAAAAAAGAAAATTGTAGTTTGGGTGCTTCAAGAAATACGGGATACATTTAGCATACATTTTTTTGGCTTGTGCATCGTGTTCAATTAAGTTAGAAAAACAGCCATAATCGCCAACTGAAAATAAAAGGAAATAAAGGAGATTCCTCTAGGACTATTAAAAAACAATTCCTAAATAATATATGAAAAATGATCAGTTAATTATCTATCAATTTAATCTAAATAATAGAAAGTAGGAAATAGAAAAAAAAAATAGAGGATTGAAAATTGCAAAAAAGAAAATTGTAGTTTGGGTGCTTCAAGAAATACGGGATACATTTAGCATACATTTAGGAAATAGAAAAAAAAAATTGCAAAAAAGAAAATTGTAGTTTGGGTGCTTCAAGAAATACGGGATACATTTAGCATACATTTAGCATAATCGTTCTTTCACTCTTTCACTCTTTATCTAGCAAATTTACGAAAATGAATGAATTAAATTAAAAACAGTGTTATTGCAGAAGACTACAAGCGGCAGTTATACAGAGAGGTTTGTCACAGACCCTTCATATGCAATTCACTATGCAAACACATTTTACAAGTACACAGCCCATTACACTGCAGCGCTGTAGTATAATACCAGATTGAAATATTGTAGATTGTAGATTCTTTAAACCCCATTTAGAGCAAAAATGGACAATTTGTAAGAACATCAAATACACTTGTCCTATATTTACTGTAAAATATTGTATATTGTATATTGTGTTCCATATTTACCTATCCCCATGTATAAAATATAAACAGATCACAAGGTGTGTGACTGACAGCAGTACCACCGGAATAGAGGTTGAAATAGTACATTGAATGATGATAAATGGTTACTGGAAGGTGATTGACAGCAATACCATCGAGTGTACCATGTATTAATTGTCCAATAGTTTATAGAGTATTGGGGATATGTTAAAAACTCTCTTGTTCCAGAAAAATCTTCAATATGTATCAGTTCTAAATTTTAACAAATAGTATGTGTGACTAACAGCAGTACAAATACTTGTATAATAAATAAAGTATTGCATTGTTACCATATCTGTGATTGACTGCAATACCATTGTGTGTAACATTGTAAACTACTTTAAATACAATAAATCAGAGTAGATCTGTGTCCCCCAACTGTGGTAGATTTCCAATAAACAAAGTAATAGTGGGATTTTTTTCTTATAATTATTAAAACCAAACCAGAATTTAACACATGGATAGCCTGGAAATAAAGAAAATAGAAGAATTCCTAGATAAAGAGATTAAGAAGCCCATACTTACAAAATACAAAAGATTAGTCCTGCTATCAGATAGCAAAGGTAAATACCTAAACGCAGAAAAAGATAAGATCACACAAGAAAACGAATAGTCTGTTGGTGTCTCAGTGGCAGGAACACCAAATACGGTTTGAAATACTTAGTAGACAACATCCACCAAATAAGAGATGGAGTCCCAACTATAGTCCTATTCTGGCATTTTACTTGTGACGTCACAAAAAAGGAGGGGAACAAAATAAGCCCACGTTATCAGTCAAGTGAAGAGCTATGTGAAATAGCTAAATGTTAATTGGAAAGTATTAAAGAAATACACAATTTGGAAGAAAACAACGATTTCGGAATTCTAAAAATTCCCCCAATATTCATGAGATGTTGGAACAATAACCAGATATACCATGATATAGCTGTAAATGAGAATAATCTACTCAACAACCAAATTACTGAACTAAATAAATTGATTAAATCGTATAACGAAGAATTTAACTACCATTAACCTAGATTTGAATGTGACTTCGTCCACAGAAGAAGAAATAGAAATAAAGGTAAAGGAAAAGCAAAAACAATGGAAACACTAAATCCAATTCTTCTAAAAGATGGAATACACCCAATCAGCATTGTTGCTAAAAAATAGTTATTAAAAATTATCTGTTCAGTAATAATGCCAGAAAATAACTAAGACAATATCTAAGTGTTAATCGAAACTAATTCTACAAAAAACTCTACAACGGAACTGCTGCATAGCTGGTGAGTTGAGTGAAGGACTGCCGTACAAACTACCCCGGTTGTGTAAACACCAATTATAATGGCTGAAAACTCAGAAAATGAACATTCAATTCTGGCACATAGTACTCCTATAAGAAGTGGACAATCCAGACTGAGATTTAGTGGTATGGACCTCAGGAATAAATACGACCTTGATGCCAAAACGAAGAAAATTTCTAGCCCAGAACTTGTGCTTACTAAATGCTCAAAATGTGAAAATGACTTGGGTGAACAATATATAGAATGTAAAAGCTGTAAACTACTATTCTGCTTGAGATGTTCTTGTTTGTCAAAAACTGTATTTGACCTACTGGAGGGTGGCGAGCTTGAAGATTTTAGGTATACATGTAAAAGCTGCAAGCAAACGATCCCCACACTTGAAAATATTGATAGAAAACTAAGTAAAATAAGTGACCAACAGGACACAAGATTGAAACTACTAGAAGACAGAGTCAATACAATAGAAATAAATACCCACAAATCAATACAAAAGGGAATGAAGGAGACAAAAGAAGAAATCTTAGATGACATTGATAAGAAAATAAATGAGATTGTAGAAAAAAAGACGAAGGAAATGGACGAAAGAAGAAGAAGAGAATTAAATCTAGTTATATTTAATCTTCCAGAAGGAACTAGCAGTCTAGGCTTAGAAAACAAATATCATGACGAAAAACTTATTATCCCAATAGCTAAACATCTTGGAATCGACAAACTTGATTTAGAAATATCTTATAGGCTAGGAAAAAAACAGAATGCAAATGGAAAAAATAGAGTTTTAAAAATAAAAATTGAAAGACAGAAAACAAAGGAAAAATCTACTAAACAACTCAAAGAACATTAAAAGCATCAACGATGAGACAATCAACAAAATTATCATATTCAGAGACCTTACCGAAGAACAGAGAAATGAAAGAAAAGAAAAAAAAGAATTTAAGGACCGGCAAAAACCTACAGGGAACAAAAGTAATTTGATGTATAAAAATACAAACTTATCACAAAATGTAGAGGATCTATTCGCCAATGATACAGTCCAAAATATCTCAGAATGTACCAAGAACTCAGACATGGAGATAACTGTCTTGGGAGGCATCTCACAGACAAATCCAGATTATGAAATGACCGGCGCCAGACCTAAGGAGGATACGCAGCGAGACCAATAAGTGTTTTAACCCTGCATATAAGGAAAATATTTTAATTGTAAAAAAAATGTTTTTAAAATAAAAAATAACAATGTAACTAAAAACAGACATGATGAAAGTCCCAGCGATAATTAAAAAAAAACAGCTGAAAGTAATGTATACAAACGCAGATTGTCTAACAAAAGACAAAAACTCGGAGATGAAATGTTTAATTGAAAACTGGAACATAGATATAATCGCGGTAACAGAAATCTATCCGAAACATACACACTTTGAAATTTCAGGAGAAAATCTGTATAAAATACCAGGATATGATGCTTTCATAAGCTACCAGACAGGAAGAGGCGTTATCATCTACACAAAGGAAGAACTGAAAGCCTATGAAATCAGATTCGAAAACAATAATTACAAGGAAGCAATATGGATCGAAATACTTTTACCAAATAGAAATAATCTCATAATAGTATGTGTGTACCGAAGCCCAAACCAAAATGGGGAAAATGCTAAACTAATGATGGAAATGATAACTAATTTGTATACACAGAAACACACTCATTTCTTAATGATGGGAGACTTTAACTTGAAAAATATCGACTGGGACCTAATCTACACAAACTCAAATGAACACCAAATAGACTACAAATTTATAGAAATGATATAGAGAAGGAAACATGGCATCCTAATTAGATTTGATATTTACGAACGAGGAAGGAATGGTAAACAAAGTAGAATACAATCCAAGCCTTGGAAAAAGCGATCACCTTACTCTCACATTCGAAATATCATGTGCCAAAGAAGTAACGTAACAGAATCTAAAATAGAAAAACGGAACTATAACAAAGCTGATTACAGAATCATTAACAGTGAAATCTCTGAAACAGAATGGACAAATGATGGCAGTATGGGAGTTCAAGTGTCATGGGATAATTTTGATAATAACCTTTCCAAGATTAGTACAAAACATATTCCAAAAATGAAAATGTTCTCAGGACAAATGACCCCTTATATTAACCACATTATAAAAAAGGCCATCAAAGATAAAAGAAGTAAATGGCTGAAATATATCCATTGTAAAAATCATCTGACTTTTGAAAAATACAAAAAAGCCAGGAATGAAGTTATTGACCAGCTAAGGAAGGCAAAATATCAGTATGAAAAGAATATAGCAAACAATATTAAAAAAGACCTCAAAAATGACAGGAATTGGAGTACTGAGTATAGACGGAGAAATGGTAACGGATGAACATAACATAGCTAATGAATTAAATAGACACTTCTGCTCTATATTTACTCTAGAAGCTGAACCTATTCCAAACGCAGATTTCCAACAAAACGTCGTAATAAGCAATGTCAACATAACTGAAGCCATAACACTAAAAACACTAAAAGAAGTGAAACCTAACAAAGCTCAAGGACCTGACGAAATTCATCCTAAACTCATACACGAATGCAAAGACAATTTGAATAAATACTTAAACGATATCTTTAGAAAATCTCTAAGTGAGGGCATACTACCAAATCAATGGAAACAAGCAAACGTCACAGCAATACATACATCTGGTAGTAAAACCAGTGTCGAAAACTATAGACCAATCAGTGTGACGTCCAGCTGCTGTAGAGTAATGGAGAGGATAATCCGAAATGCTATTGTAGAACACGTAGACACAAATAACATCATATCAAAGTATCAACATGGCTTTAGAAAGAATAAGTCTTGTACAACTCAACTGTTAGAATGCATGGAGGACTGGACTACTTCAATGGATGAAAAAATGAGTTGGATATTATATACCTCGACTTCAAAGCAGCTTTTGACAAGGTACCCCACAAACCACTAATGAAAACAGTCTGGGCAGTTGGCATCAGAGGGAAAATCTACAATTGGATAGAAGACTTCCTTAACAATCGCTCCCAACGAGTCATATTAAATGGAAAATACTCAAAATGGGCAAAGGTAGCTAGTGGAGTACCTCAGGGTAGTGTTCTTGGCCCAATACTGTTTCTCATATTCATTAATGACATCCCGGAAGCCTTGGGCTGCACTGTCAAACTGTTTGCAGATGACACAAAATTGTATTCAGTGACCAATACAACGGAAGATAAGGAAAATCTATAGAACATATCTACAAAGCGTGTGACTGGGCCAACAAATGGCAGATGATGTTTAATATCAAGAAATGCAAGACCATGCATATTGGGCGGAATAAACAAACTGATTTCTTCATGAAAGACATAGATAACAACCTTCAACAAATCCTAATAGTTGAACAAGAAAAAGACCTAGGGGTTATATTCGACAATAAACTAAAATTTGATATACACATCAAACCCAAGGTCAATGTTGCCAACAGAAATTTAGGCCTAAAAGTAAAAACCTTTACATACATGGACACTGAAATGTTTCATCAACTATATAAACCCCTGTCAGACCCCACCTGGAATATGCCTCTGACATTTGGGGGCCTTCTTACAAGAAATATGCAGTTTTGGTAGAAAATGTCCAAAGAAGAGCAAGCAAAATTATTAAAGAGATAAAAAGCTATAACTACAAAGACAGACTCTTGCATCTAGGACTTCCTACACTGGAATACAGAAGAGCAAGAACTGATATCATTCAAACATACAAACTCTTGAAAAATTTAGACAAGATTTCCATTAAATTACTGAACACAAGGGATGTTGCTACACAAACTAGGGGTCACAAATACAAACTTTATAAAACAAGAGCTAGAACAGAAATCAGAAAAAAATAACTTTAATATTAGGGTAATTGAAAACTGGAACAATTTACCACCAACAGTAGTTGAAGCACCTACACTCAATATTTTCAAATCAAGATTAAACAAATATTGGGTCTATCCCTATAAATTCAATGCAAGATGTTATATGCCTTACTAAGTGACACGAGTCATTCCAAATACATGTAAATATTATAAGTTAATAGAACAAAGAAAAAATTATTAAGTAATTTAAACAAAATCACAAAAAGGGAAAACAATAATAAATGGACCTGTAAAACGCAATATGCTTATAAGTTTCGACTTACTTTATGAACTTTATGAATAACCATGCTAAACATTTAATGCAGATCAATACAGAATATAGTGCCTGAGTTCCATTTTCTTTTAGACTAAGTCAAACCCAACATGGCATGTACTGAAACCTGGTTGAAAACAAGATATAAACATCTCAGACATCTTCCTATTCCTACCGTGAGGTGAAGGGTTCAATCCCTAGTCCCAACAGCTAATTGTCTCACAAGGATACTCAGGCTACATAATGTATAGACGTATCAACTTATTCAGTCACTTTTGTATTATTTTATTGCAAATGTGTTTTTGTTTTATTTCTTTCTAGCTTGTGGTATGTTTACCATATCCGACTTTATACATGTATAAAGCTTATTGTATCTTACACCTTGTATATATAATACTGTAGGTCATCTTTAATGTTTGTGACAAGTTGGTAGACATTGTTGCTCGCTGGCCAGGATCTACACATAACAGTGGGGTGAAAGAATTATTTGAAAGGGGTGTTGTCCCTGCCGGGTACCATCTATTGGGTGACAGTGGGTACCCTAGCAGACGATGGCTGCTGAGTCCATACCTTCACCCACAAGCTGGACCTCAAAGTTCATATAACAGGTATCTTAAGCCTTTCACTCTGACAGTAAGATGCTTTCTGACACCTCTGCGGCAGACCACTTTTTGAAAACATGGCGACAAAAGAAGAAATTGCTCAAAATGAGCAATTAGTAGTGATGAGTTTCAATTGTATTATTTTGAAATAGATGATTGCATTGTTGTTCGATATGAACTTTACATTACATTTTCCATTATCCCATCTCAAGTCATATAAGACATCGAGCGTGATTAATATAAGCTTAACCCTACCCAACTATCACACCTATGTATATTATCAAGTAAGATAACTCCATCCTGCATTGTATGCAAGTAATGGCCCTTTTTGTGTCACCCTGCGTAGCATGGTAGGCACTTAGGGATTACTTTTTTTTTGTCCAGCGTCTGTCCGTCACACTTTCAATGAGCAGGTGCAGGTGACACATGTGCTCCGCGAAGAACTCCATTCTAGATTTACTTAGAAATTCTGGTTAAAGTTTTGCGTGCAACTACATTAACCCTTTCCCTCATATAGACGATTTCTGGCGCCTCTGCAGCAGACGGCTTTTTAAATACATAGTGACAGAAGAAGAAATTGCTCAAAACGAGCAATTTCTCCTTTTGACACAATGTCACTTTTTGTCATAGGTTATCCGTTCAATTATAAAGATTTTCTATCTTTTGTCAAAATATGTTCCAAGTCGTCTGCTGCAGAATTGTCGTATGAGGGAAAGGGTTAAGAGACCATCTCTTAGTAACTACTTGATGCATTGCATTGAAAAATTATACAACCCTTCACAACAATCAAGTATGATAACTCTATCCAGTATATTTTGCAATTTATGGCCCTTTTTTTAACTAGAAACTTGGTTAAAGTTTTGCAAGCAACTACATTAATAGTCGATATCCTAGTATTTTCTTCATGCATTGCTTTGGAACTTTATACAACCCTTCCCAACTATCTGATCTATGTTGATTTACAAGTCAAATAACTCTATCCTGCATTTTATGCAAGTTATGGCCCTTTTTGGACTTATAAATTCTGGTTAAAATTTTGCATGCAACTACATTAAGAGACCATTATCTCAGTAACTTAAATAAGCGGTGAAATAGTCGAGCGTGCTGTACTCCGACATCTCTTGTTGCACTGACAAGTATAGGACATATTAATATGCAGTCGATAGCACTTTCCAAGTCAGAATTGAAAATTAAAAACAACAAAAGCAGTTTGGTGTTTAAATTTACAATATTTAAGAGGAAATAAAGTTGATTAAGATAAAACAATGGATCTACAGTTATGAGCTTTTTCGATCTACTAGCATAATCGTTTATAATTTAATCATCAGCACAACACAATCAAGTGACAATATTGTGTAGAGCCCACAAAGTTACTAGAGCCAAAGTTGAGCGTGGAATTGGGCAGCTCAAGAGGAGGTTTGGGATTCTGCATGGAGAAATACGCACCACCCCAGAAAAGGCATGCAGGTAAAGTCTTTCATGTATTGATAAGCAGATGTAACTGTCATATTCCTCAACAAAAGACTATCAATTTGTAGCTATAATTGGCAATATAATTAACCTCTTAATTCTTATATTTTATACATATGTTTTTATTTGTTACATTGCACTTGGTAAAAGAGAATTTCAATCAAGCCATTATATGTATATTCGGCCTAAAAATAATTTAAGTGAGATTCAAATCTTGAAATTATAGGGCCGAGATTGAAAAATATAATAGGCCCTGAGATTAAAAATATCTGTACTCAAAATTTACTCACTATTGAACAATGAATAATTTTAAAACACCAACTAGAATGGAGTGCTCTCCGGAGCATGCGTGTCACCTGCCGGGGCCTTGTCAGAAAAATTTAATTTTTGACAGAAAATGGGCGATAACTCTGACAGAAAAATATTTAGATTATCCCCCTTTTGTGAACCAATCACACACAATGATATAAAAATTTGTCAGAAGTTTCAATGTAACCCTTTGAGTAGAAAATATGTTATTTGAAAACGTGACGAAAAAGTGTGACGGACGGACAGACAGACGCCGGACAAAAAAAAAAGTAATCCCTAAGTGCCTACCATGATACGCAGGTGACACACAAATTGTATATATCACATTTACTTTTAAGTAAATGTACTTGAAGACAATAACTTTATTTCTAAAAGCTGAGAGGGTTGATTAATTTGGGTTTTACGCCGTTTTCAACAATTGTTTAGGCATATCACGGCGACCAGTTCACCTTCATATATGTTTCCTGGTTTTCCCACACCAGTACACCATACAACATACTTTCCAATCAACAAAACAAGCTTAGAGTGATAGTGTGTACTCGAGTTTTATAACCCCATGTCCTGGTTTGAATAACATTTAGTCATTTCTGTAATAGGATCATCACTGCCTGTGGAGTATTGCACAATATTTGAAAAATGCAACAAATTCATCTGCCTAATGCCAATGACGATACTGATGACGATGACGGTGGTCAACCAGCCAACCTGCACGATCAAGCTGCTCCTGATGTAGGTTTGCGATACAGACACTATATTGCCATGATTTATTTTTGAGTAGCAAACCAAGGATTTTTTACCTACATGTTATGTTGCGCAGCTGGATTTTTGACAGAGTATATGGTGGCATATATATGCCAAATTGGTTGGCCCTTTCAATTTGATCGGTTTTTTGATAAATATGTTTTAATAGTATTAATAGCAGCAGCAAAGGACTCATTATTTCTAAAAGTTCATAGGAAACACTTTGGTAACAATTTTTTGGATTGATTGATAGATTGATTGATTGGTTGGGGTTTAACGCTGTTTTTAACATTTCCTCAGTCATATTACAGCGGCCAGTTCATGTGTTCCTGGTTTTATTACACCTGTACTCCACACAACAATCTTCCCAAGCAACTGGCTGCTTTTCCAAATTGGTGGAAGACGAATGACGCATGTTGCATTGACTGTTGTCAAACATCAGAAAGAAAGTTGGCCGAGCCAGGATTTGAGCTCACAACCCTGGATTGACAGCACACGTCGCTACTGACTGAGCTAACTGGGCTCTGCCAAATTTTTGGAAAGAATCAAATCAACACAATATTGTTTCACAGATTCAATGGAACCTGTCTACAGTGGACACTAAAGAAATACCTGATGGTATGTTATAACCAATTTCCCACATAAACACATTTGCATCAGACAACTTTGAAAACAATTAAACAAAAATATAGAAAAAGTCTATAAATGAAAGGAGAAAGTGATCGGTATGAGCAATTTCTCCTTTAGCCGCAATGTTTACAAAAGTTGTCTGCTGCAGAGGCTTCAGAAAGTGTTTGTATCTGGGAAAGGGTTAACGCTTTGCACACTGCAGACGTATTATGATGCAAAAGCAGCAGACTACTTTTGAAAAGATTGTGGCCAAAGATGAAGTTACTCATAACGATAAATTTATCCTTTGCCACAATGTTTTCCACACTACTTAACAAATGAGCTATCTTTTATGGAGATTTTTCTAATTATCATTACTATTTTTCAAAGTTGTGTGCTGCAGATTTGTTGTTTGTGGGAAAGGGATAAGACAGGTGGCAGTTTAATCCAGCTATTGCTTTAGATTAATCTGCCTTCTGTATATATAGAGAACACTATTCTTTTTTATTTCGGGATCATAGTAGGCAGGTTTCATTGATTTTTTATTCTTCAGACAATTTTCTTTTCAATAATTTAATTTGGAGTTTTAACTTTTCTTCCTTCAATACGTCTAGTCTGCTGTGGCATTGACAATTGCAGCACCCAACCTGCACAGATAAATCACCACTGAAAGAGATATGAGAAAATGCTAGCTATAGTACTTGCCTCGGCGTTGGCGTTGGCGTCAAACCTTTGTTTAGTTTTTCGACTTAGAATTTTGGTTAAGTTTTTTGTACCAATTTAGTTTTGGTCAAAACCATTACAGATATTGCTTTGAAACTTACAAAACTTATTCACCATCATAACCTCCATCAACAGACAGGAGTGCATTTTGTAAGAATTATGGCACTTTTTTCGACTTACAATATTGGTTACTTAATTTTTTTGTAACAATTCACTTTTTTTCAAAATCATTGCAATATCCAATATTACAGATATTGGTTCGACACTTACAACACTTATTCACCATCATAACCTCCATCAACAGACAAGAGTGCATAACTCTGTCAAGGTTTTTGTAAGAATTATGGCCCTTTTTTCGACTTAGAATATTGGTTAAGTTTTTTTAACCAATTCACTTTTTTTCAAAATCATTACAGATATTGGTTCGACACTTACAACACTTATTCACCATCAATACCTCCATCAACAGACAAGAGTTCATAACTCTGTCAAGGTATTTGTAAGAATTATGGCCCTTTTTTCAACTTAGAATATTGGTTAAGTTTTTTTAACCAATTCACTTGTTTTCAAAATCATTACAGATATTGGTTCGATACTTACAACACGTATTCACCATCATTACCTCCATCAACAGACAAGAGTTCATAACTCTGTCAAGGTTTTTGCAAGAATTATGGCCCTTTTTTCGACTTAGAATTTTGGTTGAGTTTTTTGTACCAATTCACTTTTTAGCTCACCTGAAGGTGAGTTATTGTGATCGCCTTTTGTCCGGCGTCCGTCGTCCGCCGTGCGTCGTGCGTCGTGCGTCAACTTCTTCTCCTCAGTAACCAGTGGGTCAATTAGGATGAAACTTCACAGAAAGCATCCTCTCAATGACCTCACCAGATTTCCTTCAAATTTGTGGAATCCATGCAGAATTCTGGTTTCCATGGCAACGAAACGAAAAAAACTTCAAAATTCTTCTTCTCCCAAACTAGTTTGCAGATTTTCAAATAATTTTGTAGAAATGTTCCTTGGATGATCCTCTATCAGATTCCTTCAAGCCGTATTGATTGGTCGAAAAACATGGCTGCCAGGCGGGGCGGGGCTATTTTGCCTTATATGGCTATAGTGAAAACTTAAAAAATCTTCTTCTCCGAAAGTGTAAGGCCGATTTTCAAATAATTTTGTAGAAATGTACCTTGGGTGACCCTCTATCAGGTTCCTTCAATCCATGTTGATTGGTCGAAACATATGGCCGCCAGGGGGGGGGGGGGGGGGGGCGGGCTATGTTGCCTTATACAGCTATATTGCAAACTTAAAAAATCTTCTACACCATAAGTGTAAGGCCGATTTTCAAATAATTTTGTAGAAATGTACCTTGGGTGACCCTCTATCAGGTTCCTTCAATCCATGTTGATTGGTCGAAAAATATGGCCGCCAGGGGGGGGGGGGGGGGGCGGGCTATGTTGCCTTATACAGCTATAGTGCAAACTTAAAAAATCTTCTACACCAGAAGTGTCAGGCCGATTTTCAAATAATTTTGTAGAAATGTTCCTTGGGTGATCCTCTATCAGATTCCTTCAAGCCATGTTGATTGGTCAAAAAACATGGTCGCCAAGGGGCGGGGCTATTTTGCCTTTTATGGCTATAGTGAAAACTTAAAAAATCTTCTCCTCCATAAGTGTCAGGCTGATTTTCAAATAATTTTGTAGAAATGTTCCTTGGGTGACCCTCTATCAGATTCCTTCAAGCAATGTTGATTGGTCGAAAAACATGGCCGCCAGGGGGCGGGGGCTATTTTGCCTTATATCGCCAAAGTGAAAACTTAAAAAATCTTCAACATCTTCTCCTCAGTAACCAGTAGGTCAATTGGGATGAAACTTCACAGAAAGCATCCTCTCAATGACCTCACCATAATTCCTTCAAATTGTTGGGATCCATGCAGAATTCTGGTTTCCATGGCAACGAAACGAAAAAAACTTCAAAATTCTTCATCTCCCAAACTGCTTGGCAGATTTTCAAATAATTTTGTAGAAATGTTCCTTGGATGACCCTCTACCAGATTCCTTCAAGCAATGTTGATTGGTCGAAAAACACGGCCGCCAGGGGGGCGGGGCTATTTTGCCTTATATGGCTATAGTGCAAACTTAAAAAATCTTCTCCTCCAAAAGTGTCAGCCCGATTTTCAAATAATTTTGTAGAAATGTTCCTTGGATGACCCACTTTCAGATTCCTTCAAGCCATGTTGGTTGGTCAAAAAACATGGCCGCCAGTGGGCAGGGCTATTTTGCATTATATGGCTATAGTGAAAACTTAAAAAATCTTCTCCTCCAAAAGTATCTGGCCGATTTTCAAATAATTTTGTAGAAATGTTCCTAGAGTGACCCTCTATCAGATTCCTTCAAGCCAAGTTGATTGGTCGGAAACTATGGCTGCCAGGGGGCGGGGCTTATATAGCTAAAGTGAAAAAAAAAAAACAGGTGAGCGATTCAAGGGCCATCATGGCCCTCTTGTTTTCAATATCATTACAGGTATTGCTTTGAAACTTACAACACTTTTTCACCATCATAACCAACAGACAAGAGTACATAACTCTGTCAAGTTTCTTTTAAGAATTATGGCCCCTTTTCGATTTAGAATTTTGGTTAAATTATTTATACCAAATCAATTTTTTTCAAAACAATTAAAGATATAACTTAAACACCTACAAAACTCTTTTTACCATCTTTACCTCCACAAACAGCCAAGAGTGCATAATTCAGTAAAGGTTTTTGTAAGAATTATGACCCTTTTTCGACTTATAAATTACTTTGTTGTCTGTCGCTTTAAATTTGACTTAATGCCTTGCCTTTGTGAATGGAACATTGAATTGAATCGATTTTGGTTAACCAGAGTGCAAACCTTAATTTTAAATACTTGTCTTTAATGTCGAGTATCTCAAGATATTTGATAAATATTATTTAAAGGAAAAACCTTGTGTCTGTGTCTTCATTAAATGCAAATGTCATAACATGATTATGTATATCCTGTAATTATTAATGTGAAAGTGTAATACAAATTATTATCTGCAGCTGCTTTGACATACATTTTATATTTCACTTACAGCATTTCAATGGTTGACCATATAAAACATCATACCTTGTCAACATTGTTGTTGGCTGTCTTGACAAATCATTAGTAAACTCTGCTATAGCCACCTCTGTCTCTATGTGCTCTACCATTCTATGAAATAGACAGAAAAAATAAATATTGCTCAGTTTTATACATTTTCTCAATAGTAATCATTATAAGGAAGATCTAGATTATTTGATAAAACAATTGCCTGAATGTAAGCAGTAGATGCTTTCTGACGCCTCTCCAGCAGACGTCTTTTGAAAACATCGTGACAAAAGGAGTATTTGCTCAAAACGAGCAATTTCTCCCTTTGTCACAATGTTTTCAACCCTTTTAAATAAATAAACTTTCATTTATAGTATCTTTCCATATTTTTCTTAGATATTTTCAAAGTTGTCTGCTGCAATTTTAGTATAAGGGAAAGGGTTAAGTTTTACTACCATAGAAGACAGGTGGCAGCTGAACTCTTTCCCTCATACGACAATTCTGCAGCAGACGACTTTGGACATATTTTGTCAAAAAATAGAAAACCTCTATAATTGGAAGAAAAACCTATGACTAAAAGTCGAAAACATTGTGGCAAAAGGAGAAATTGCTTGTTTTGAGCAATTTTTTCTTTTGTCACTATGTTTTCAAAAAGCTGTCAGCTGCAGAGGTGTCAGAAAGCGTCTTTATGAGGGAAAGGGTTAATACAGGACAAGAGTAATGCAGAAATCTGCAATCTGTGCAAACAAGCACCAATGTGTTTTCTTTTAGTATTTGCTTTAGGGATTTCAGTGTATTCAAATTACAAGTGCAAGGTAATGTCTTAATTTGTTATTTATGATCAGGCACATTTACCTTAAATAGTTGTGGTTTGCTGAATATTTATCTATATATTCATGTTTGGAATCAAAATGTTTGTATTTTTAATATTATTTAATTTTTTATATAGATTCCATTTAACCTTTCCCACATACGACAAATCTGCAGCAGGCGACTTTGATAACTTCTAGGCAAAAATATGAAAACTCTCTATTATTTTAGGTATAAGTGCTGAAAAAGGTTGAAAACATTGTAGCAAATAGATAACATACTTGTTTTGAGCAATTACTCCTTTTGTCACATTGTTTTCAAGGCGTCTGCTGCATAGGCATCAGAAAGCGTCTATATGTGGGAAAGGGTAAATTTTACAAGGATATTTAATTGTAAATTGATAACAATCATACTACAGATTTTTTTAATTTAAAGTATTTGTGTCAATTCTCCCAAGACTGCATTGTTATTGAAGAAATGTGATTTATACTAAACATTATATTAATGGGTTTTATTTCACACCTGTACATAAGCTACCAGTTTGTCTGAATCATGGGTTTCTTTATCAATCCTAATTTAACTAATTTGTCACTTGGTGGGTGAGACCTAAAGATCATAGATGGAATGACAAAAAAGGATGATTTGTTAAATAGAACTGTGTGATAAATAATAAAGTATACTTACATACATGTAGGAAAATTGACAAGTCTATGAGTTTTGGGAAATGCTTTGCTTCTCTATATGATAGCTCAATGATAGAATATAAAGCTTGGTGAACTAAGCTTGATACTCTGCATTAGTTTAACCATAACTTTGTGATATTAAGGACATTAGGTAAATTGATAAACCCTGTGTACATGTACTAACTATGTGAAAGAGAATTGAAATATTGAATGACAATATAGTGTTCATAGTATTGACCAGAACCCTTAGAAATATAGTGCATCACATCCCCAGTGACATACCTTGTCAAAGTAATAAAATTTAATATGAATACCTTGACTCAGTGTTGCTCAGTGTCTCCCTGCTGACATAGGTTGAAGGGGTAGTGGCACTGTTATACAAAACAAAATATTACATTTATTATAATACAGTATTTTCCTTTTTATACGAAACTGTAATAACATGAATTAATCTCTCATTGTGAATTATTAAATGATATTCACAGTTGTGGTATTATTCCGAGGTCATCCAGTGGGATTAAAGAGATTTGCCAGAGTGATTCAGACTTCTGCTAGGGCGATTTTAATGTTGTTATTTCGCTTGCTGAATTTACTTAACTAGTCATATATGCACGAATAGAAACAATTAATAATGAGGAATAAATTGCACACTATCAAGACTATTTGTAGCACACACCTTTCTTTACTCAGAAAAAAAAATCACACTTGATGTGCATATGCTTTAACCTTATCATTAAGTCATGTACAGTTGAACATCAGGAAAAAACCTTTACATGTAATAAATAGAATAATGGTAAACTTAATATAGCTGGTTAAGCAGCAGCATGCTCGAGTCCATGCCGAAAGCAGCTACCCCTAATGTGTTGGCAGCTGTCCTGCCAACCACATCCATCACTGCCTCTGTCAGTAGGGAGAATTTTTGGTTTGGACCTCCTCTTGAAAATATAAGTACATTAGACTGTTCTTAAATGAATATGCAGTGCCATCACTGTTTACGTGTCAGACTCTCTTACGCATACCCCAAAACTATCCCCCCATCCATTCATCCGTTTTTAAATAAATGTTAAAGGCAACACTATATATACACATAGTACATGTCTGTATATTGTTTTAAGAGAGCTACAGAATGTAAGTAAAAACTTTGAGATCAGTCCAGCAGACATACGGTCAACTAATATTTTAAAACCAACTTGAACATGGACAGTGAAATCATAAAGAAACGAATAGAAACCTTGAAGATAGAAGCTATCCATTTTCATTTTTCAAATGGAATAATATCATGTTTTTTACTGTTTTATAACTTGGTTACAGAATTCAGTCAATTAAGCATATCAGATGTGCATGGCAGCAACACCGGGCTTAAGAGTTGATATCAATGAACGTAACATGTACATTTATTTATCTCTCCATGACCTGTTTTTGTTTACCTGTCATCCGTTGACTTTGAATAAAGTCTATATACAAGCCTCTATGGACTTGCACCAAATTGTCCCATTTCTTTTGTATGGAAGGAACATCTCGGGGCACATCTGCCCTTGCCTTGAAATGGGAGGCAATAATAGCCGATTTCTCCCGCTTAGATGTTGATGTTATAGCTGCAAAATAGTAAACATTGAATAGTTTAGAGGTGATGCTCAGAAGATGTATTTCAAGGTTATCATAGCAGTAATTTATATTAAGCTTTTAAAATTCACTAGTCCCGAAAATCCTGAATGTTATTAGTTCAGTTATTCTATATTCTACATGTAACATAAGACTAGCCTAAGGAACGTTTACACTGATCCGAGCCAAATGGTACTGGTCAGGGATCATAGGACCACTGCAAATTTCACAGGCTGTCATAGAAAATTGGCAATGTCTTGAGTGCAGAAATATTTTGCTATCCATCTGCTTCAATACTCATTGCAAAAGGGTAAAAAACAAAGGAACTCTATCAAACAGCAATGGTAATGTAAAATCTGTGATGAGTTTAAATCCCAACGGAATAGTGACAGGAAAGTAAGAAAAAATAGGTTTGATATTCCACACAGAAAGACAAACTTTCAGCGAACGCAGCTCCGAGTAATCAGTATAAATGTTTACAAAGATAAACAATCTACTTACTGTTCGTAAATCTATGCTTTAAGTAAGCGTGGAAGAATAAACCTTCCACACTACTTTCCTCGCCCATTACCTCTGCCAGGACGAGGCAATCATTCAGGGAGAAGTTCGATGATCGGGGTTTCTTCGTTCCACTAGTCGCCATATTTGTAAACAGATTCGTCTGCAATCGCAACACGCGCGCTCGTGTATGTATTTTTAGACTTGAGCGGTGGAAAAACCGATAATTACGAAAACCGGAAATGGAAAATTACTTAAGATCTTTTCTTAAAATAAGACATATCTTACGTAAGAAAATCTTAAGATGCTTTTGGAATACGACATAAGTTTAAGAAATTTGTTTTCTTAGCTAAGGAAATAAAAATAAGATTTTCTTAAATTTAAAGAAAAACTTAAGATCCTACTGGAATACGGCCCCAGAATAGCTCATCTTGAGCCTTTGGAAAGGCTCAAGGTGATCTAAAAAGCACAGACTGTTGGCGTTTTGTTTCAAATAAGGGCAATCACAATGAAATTTCTTATTTGACCAGTCATTTTTTGACAAGACAGTTTTTGAACAGTCAGTTTTTAGTCCGGTTCTACCAGGACGCTTGTTTAACCAGTTAGAGAAGAGGGAAGACCTTGAATAGACACAGGCTGATATGGATCTTTCTTGGTCATACAAACCCAAAGATCGAATATATCTATCATATGGAGTCTTTTGGATCTTAGGAACAGATGTCGTCTGTCAACATTCAGTAATCAAGTCACAATGTGACGGGACAGAAAACACAAATTTATGTAAATTGTTATCAAACCACATTTTTTTTCACCACAGCATGTTGAAACTATGTCACATTAAGAATCTTAATGATATATAGGTTAAGTTAACATATGCGTCATGTTTGCTCAATAACTAAGTCACGAAAAGTAAAAAAGTTCGTCTTGGTGATGTCTACAAATGTAGGGTTAGTTAAAATATGGGTCAAGTCGAATACAAAAACTAGGTCACCAGGTTATGAGGTAAAGTTTTTAAAAAACAAGTGAACATTCTAGAGACCGGATTGTTTTGCTTGTTTTCCAAATTACTTAATCAAGTATTATTTATAAACATCTTATCATACAGAGCATTGGTACTTGTTACAAGGACACAATTGCCTTCTTTTTAATCATTCAACGCCGTCTTTCAACAGTATTGCAACTATATCAGTGGGTAAAAAACCCATTTAATCATGATCCCTGGTGACTTATGATTAATATTGGGCAAGGAAATGATCATTGGCACTCAATCATGCCCATTGATTGTTTCATTACTACCATTTAAAAAGTATTTGGTATGACAAAGCTGGGAATCTAACCCACGACCTCCCGCGACCGGGGTTTATCATGACCGTCAAAAGCCGGTACAAGACCGAAGATACCCGGGCCAAAACCCCAGCCAGTGACATACATCTATAACAGCCTGGATAAATACCTGAACTAACAGAAGGAATTCCAATAGACTTTAGTAGTAAGTTCTTTGCTTCATCTAGAGAAGAATAAATGGCGTCATACAAGTCTCCATTCAGCTTATCCGCTTCATCTTTACTGTAGTCAGTGATACAAGGCCCCACGGTGTGGATGACCTGGCTATACTTGAGCTGCCCGGCTGTAGTAACGCATGAAGAACCAACAGACAATTTACCATGCGCTTTTATAAAATCTCTAGATTCGTTTTCCAAAGTAGGCCCTGCGGCTTGAGCAATAACTTTAGCAATACCACCGCTATGCTTCATATTACTGTTAGTCGCATTGACGATACAATCAACGTCTAAGTGCAGGATACTTGCTTTGTAAACGTATACCTTTATACCTTCATCTGTCCTGATTAACTTAAATTCGGTTTGTATGTCAGGGAAGGTTGTTTTCCAGGAGTAGTTAGCACTAGGATTGTTTCTAAAAGATCTTTCAGATATTGCACTCCGGCTTTTGACCTTCTCATCAGCAGCGGCTAATTGGCGATTGCCTCTTGAGCTTGGCTGGTTGCTTTTCAGTTTAATTTCAACTAATCTGCTAAACTCATGTATGCGTTCAAAAGATTTACACGCTAACTTCGCCATTCCGTTATCTTCATAAAAATATACATCGTCATTATCCTTGGACACATCTTTAACACATTTTGCTGCATCAAGCACATCTTTTGCAAGTCTATTAGACAGCAAATCACAGTAGTAAAAGTCGTCCAAATCGGAAAGTTTGTCTTTCACAAATAGATAAACTTCAACAAGTTTGTCACCATCTTGACATTGAATCGTCACATCTCCACTGTCAAAGTTAACCGTGCAGTCTTGGGTGATTTCCATCCACATTCTATAATGAACGATCTTCAGCAACATGAAAACCTCTCTCCTGACGTTCAGTAATTTCTTGCAATGATCAGTAGTACTATTTTCTTTAAACATAGTCCTGTCAAAATTATGCTGCTCGTAATCATCATCAATGTTGTCATAAATGTTGTCAGAATCATCGTCTGAACTCTCATCTTTTCTATCACATTCTTGTTTTTCTTTAAATAGGAGTTCTGTTAGATATTCCTCTACTAGGCTCATATCTTTGAATTTCCCAGTGAGTGACAATTCATCCAGGTTCATTTTAACATTATGATTTCTCTTCAATTCTTTGTCTATGGTTTGCAGAGTAGCCTTATCAACGTCTCTGAATAACTCCTTGTTCAGAGAAACAGTTAAATTGTCCAGAAACTGCAAAACAAGAAAATAAACACGAACAAGTCAGAACAATATGGATATCCCTGTCGACAAACACATCGGACAATTCTGCTTTCAAATAAATCTTCAAAACGTTTCTCCTTGTATAAACGCATGTTATGCATCGCAATGCAATACATGCATTTAAAATTACATTCTCATTAACCTTTCTGCATTACATAGTTTTATAATGAAAATAACCTATCAAACAAATAGGTAGAGCATTAGTGTCAGGATAAACGAACCAGTAGAACAGGTACATTACCAAGGAAACGCCGTGATATAACTGAAAAACTGTTGACAGCGGAGTAAAACACCATACAAACAAACACGAGCAATTGCAAACACGTAAGCTTATGATATACAGAAAAACATCCTTCATGCTTGGATTATCAAAATTTACACAATGAGAATAGGGGCAAGTACCGGAATATACTGATTAATACAATAGTACTACAAATACGTTTTGGTTTATGCTGAATATTATAATTTTGATAATGCAACCATTATCTAATTTTATTTTTTAAGTTTAAGTTTGTGTTTATGATTGATTTAAATTTACTTCATCGCGTGCGCTTCACCATCATTTTGTATGATTGGTTCAAAGACAACAAGAAAGTATGTACATAACTTAACGGAAATGCAAGTGGAAAAAGTTTACCCCGTGACGTTTGTCCATTTCAACCAGCATCTCTCCAGTTGGTTGTGTACCAGTTAAGACCCCATAGACAGATACACATAATGGACAGACCGGCTTCACTTTGAAATAGTTGTCAATACACTCAGTACAGAATGTATGTCCACATAAGCTTTTGGGGTTTGTAAACGAGTCCATACAGATGGCACACTTCATCGATTTCAATGTACCATTTAAATGACTTGAAGCATCGGTTATGTTCAAACCATTTGATTCATCTGATTTTCCAAATACTTTAACTGTTCCGTCTTCTAGAGTTATGGTTATACATTTGCATGACTGAAACGAGATTAATGAAAATAGATATGAGCGATGATGGTTTGGTTGATGATGTAAAAACAAGTGGTAGTGGTATCCATACATAATACATATATCTTCTTGTAATAAAAGGTCTCCGACCCTGCAAAACAAGTGGTATTTATCTCGTGTTCATGTTAAATCATTGTATAACAAGTCTTATATATCATTCAACAATTTCTTAACAGACAAGGCTACTACTAGTTCTTGACTGTTTTTTTGTTTGTTTTTTTTTAACTTTATTTGCCACGTGCTTAGATATGTGAAGGTCGTGGCCATCCTCCCTCGTACCTTACAGTAAATTTGTTTTAGTAGATCTATGTTAGAATATTAGGTTAATAGTATGAATCAATAAATAGGGGGTCAAACTTATAAAAGGTTTTTAAGTTTTACACGTGTTAATAAAGCTATACATTTTTATGATGGGAAAAGGAAGCTTTAAAAGATAACAGAAAAACAAACAAACAAGCAAAAATAAAAAACATGCATTTTTCTGTTTGTAATACGAATATAAGTCCATATCAGAAGTAAAGAGTGGTTTTGTAACATATATCTTACAATTGTCCAGCTTTCTTTATCTGATTCGGCTTGTCTTGTGGAATTGTAAATGTTCGAGGCTAAACGTAGTCGATTTATTAGGCCATTATTTGAAGGTGTAATTAGTTTTGTTTTACACGAGTATATATAACGTTTTATTTCTAAAAATAAGATGTCCAGTTTAAAGTTGTTTTTACAAAACCCCAAGAGTATTTCTGAGCTTGTTATTTGTATAGTTTGATCTAGTTCCCTAATCTTATGTAAAATCATTTGTAGTAAAGGTTTTACCTTTTCGCATTCATAGAACAGATGTATTAGAGTTTCTTCGTTTGATTTACAAAAAGAACACAAATTTGTTTCGACTAATTTCATTTTAAATAAGAGAGAATTTGTCGCTATTATTCTATGAAATATTCTTGTTTGAAACCATTGAATATAAGTGTCTTTTGTACATCTAAATGTATTACCATATGTTATTTTCCAATCAATGTTGGAATTTGGATACAGAGAAGTCCATTTGATCTGACTGGTAGGTACTTCTTGATTATATATTAACGTATTATAGACATATTTATTAGTGTCTTTTTTAGTTAAAATTGGATTTAAATAGCAGTTAATGGAAGGGTTGTGATATCCAGAAAGTGAATTTTCTTGACTGTTAGTCAGTGCAACAAGGCTACATATATTTCATATGCTAATAAGATAGTCATGAAATATATTATATTTATCAGACTACATTTATTTTATTTTTTTTCAAAATATAGTAATCTGTCATTTTAAAGAATATCGGGCAGCCAGTGGTAATTTTAATGATAATTGTTTTTTTCCCACCACATCGCTAAAAGGATTTAAGTTAGTATAAAGTTCTTTCTTTGATTCATGGAAGAAAATTCTTTTAATATATTCGATAGGGTAATATAATTTAGTATATCAAAGTATATGTTTTTGATTTGTTTTTACGCCGCTTTCAACTATTTTTAAGGTATATCATGGTATTTTATGGATAAGTTACCAGTACTACTGATCCATTTATCGGGACAACTAGTCAGTCGTAATGCTAACCCCGTAACGCTAGGCCATAGAACGCCTCAACTGTCTTATAATGATGATTATTATTATATTGTGTGAACCCTTTATTATGTTGTGTACATGCTTTATTTTGTCATGTTCATGTACATACTTTATTATGCTGTGTACATTCTTTATTATGATGAGTACATATTTTAATATGGTATGTGCATTATTTATTTTGTTTTGTGCATTTCTTATTATTTCATATAGCTTTCTATTATGCTAAGAGCACTAATTTCTATGTTTTTTGTTTTGTTGTCTTATGTGCATTCTCTGTTGTTATGTTGTGTACGTTCTATATTCTGTTACGTAGATTCCTTATTCATTTATGAAGGCACATACAATTTATTACATAATTTACAATGTAATATGTGTAGGCTCTGTTTTTTGTCCTGTGATCTTTTTTATTATGATATGCACACTCTTTATCATGCTGTGTAAACTTTTTTATTATGTTATGCACACTATTTATTTTTTCATTTACATTCTTTATCGTGTTTTACGCAGTCTTCAATATGATATGCACACTCTTTGTTATGCTGTATACACTCTTTATTGTGTTTTGCATTTTCGTTGATACCAGTAGTGTCAAACTAAAGGGAGTACTAGTCAGTATTTAGGAGTAAATTAGTCGGTAAAGTGAGTAATTGTCGGTATCAGCAAAAAGTTGGTAAAGAGAAAAAAACTCGGTAAAGAGCATTTAGTCGGTTTGAGAAAACCTCGGTTGCAAAATCCTCGATGACGTATTATTTCCTCGGTATCATATGACGTCATTAAACCATGCCTTTCGAGACGGGTGGTGATTGAGACGGGATTGTTAAAGAGGGGCACATTTGATAGGCGCGGTTTCTGATAAAACAAGGGAGAAGACTGATGCGAGTAAACAGCTAAATGTAATACGTTTATTACGGCCCTTTAAAAACTAATAATATGAATTACGTTAGTGTTTAATCGTTTAGCTTAGGCACATATGTGAACGAAGGTTAAAAAAGCGGTTTTCAATCAATGATCACAATATGATATATATTCAACTGAACTTTCATGTGTTGTATATCGGTTGTTAAAAAATGATCATATATCTGAAAACAATAGTGGTTGAAATATTATGATAAAAACATTGTGTAGACGGAAATACTTAAAGGGAATGTTATTATTATTAGTTTTTAAAGGGCTGTAATAAACGTATTATATTTAGCTGTTTACTCGCGTCAGTCTTCTCCCTTGTTTTATCGGAAACCGCGCCTATCGGATGTGCCCCTTTTTAACAATCCCGTCTCAGAAGGCACTGTTTAACGATGTCATATGATACCGAGGAAATGATACGTCATCGAGGATTATGCTCCCGAGTTTTTATTCAAACCGACTAAATGCTCTTTACCGACTAAATGCTCTTTACCGAGTTTTTGTTCATACCGACAATTACTCCCTTTACCGACTTATTTGCTCCTAAATACCGACTATTACTCCCTTTAGTTTGACACTACTGATACCTCTTGTGAAGGTTGTATATTATGTTATGGACATTATTAATTGAGTTTTGTGCAGTTTTTATTATCTTGAGGGCATAATTTATTGTCCTATGTGATTTCTGAATATGCTATGTTCATTTTTGTTATATGGTGTACCAACTGTATTTCGTTATGTAGGAAGTCTATTATGATGACGCGGACAACATAAACGGGTAGAATTCCAAGATGCCCCGGTAAAAAACTGTAAACTTTGAAACCGGCGATTCAGACAAACGGGCAAAACCTACCGAAACAATTTGAACTATTTCCGCGTGACACAAACCAGACCCCAGGGAATTAAAGTTGAAACATTTTGGCAAAAGGGGACATTGCTCATTATGTTCATTTGTTTACTGTTAAACAATTTTCACTAGTTACTAGTCACTGATTTCTAGTTAAATAATATATCATTTATTTGATATTAGTTAAACTCAATGTCACATTCTTCTAGACACATCAATTTGAAGATGTTTTCCATCTTAATGATATTAGTTTTACTGTAAAATTAGTAAACCTGTTTAGCCCTGTAGCAAATCTGCAGCAGACGGCTTTGAAAACATTTAGTCACAAATATGGAAACTCTCTATAAATGAAAGAACAATAATTGAACAAAGATGAAAACAGTTTTGCAAAAGGAGAAATTGCTCATGGATCGCCAGACGTTGCGAATGCTTTTGTTTACGTTGCATCTTTGAATTAAACCCTTTTATATTGTCCTCTTTATCATAATAAACTTCCTACATAACGAAATACAGTTTATACACCATGATAAACCTCCTACATAACGAAATACAGTGTGTACACCATATAAAACAAAGTACAAAACACAAAACAAATTGTACACAGCATAACAAAGAGTGTACATAACACAATACAACAGTCACAAAACAAAAAACAGAACCTACACAATGTAATAAATTGTATGTGCCTTCGTAAATGAATAAGGAATCTACGTAACAGAATATAGAAAGTACACAACATAACAGAGAATGCACATAAGACAATACAACTCTCTCAGAACATATACAGTAGTGCACTAAGAATAATAGACAAGATATATAAAATAATAAAAAATGCACGAAACAAAATAAACAATGCACATACCAAAATAAAGTATGTATACGCCATAATAAAGTATGTACACAACATAATAAAATATGTACACAACATAACAAAGGGTGCACACAATATAATAATAATCGTTGAGGCGTTCCATACTAGGCGCCAAGGACGGCAGCCGTTACTACTATTTTTTAATTCGTTGGTATGACCGGCCGGGGAGTATATGTTTTAACCAAACCCATGTTTTAACTCTGGTCTCCGGCTAATTAAGGTTACGTTCTAACAACCCAACTGATAAATGTTAAATAACATGTTCGGGATTGAAATAGAATTACATGTATGTTCGTGCCCTTATCTCATTTAGTTAGCTTATAAACTTATTCATTTTACATTGATTGCCAAACAAGTTTGCAGCTTATATCAATCACGCTCGCTGTCTGCTTCTTGGAGATTTAACCAGTACTCGCGCCGTTTTTTATGAAAAAAGCCCGATGATAGAACCCGCTCATTACGAGATTCAAACCCGGGACCGACTGGTTTAAGAGGCCGACGCTCTACGACTGAATCATTGTCCTCCACACACTTACCTCATTCGAAATTGTCAGACGGTCGTTGTTGCTCTTTAGGCATTTCTCTTTTTCATTTTCAATCTCTTTAATAGTTTGTTCTGTCTGTTTTATATTCACAAAACTCTGGGATGGATTGCGTGATGTTTGCAGCCTACTAGTCATTTCTTTAAGCAATTCTATGGCCTCATCACAAGTCTTTACATCATCCGCATGTTTGCTACAAAACTCGTTGTGTTTTTCAGTTATCCGTGTGTTCACACTTGCATCAATACTGTCTAAATACTCATTAATATCCCTCCTTCTCATCTCAACGTTGTTTAAACAAGAATCTCTCTCGTCGGCTAGTCGGGTTTTGTGCTCTAAACGATCTTGTTTTAAGTCCTTTATTTCAACTAAGGTTTTAGTCAATTCGCATGTAACGGCTTGGACACAGAGTCCATTTAAACGATCATCAGCGATGTCAGGAATATAGAAAACTTTCTCACACGGCCTGAAATACATTTCAATAGTTTATCCATGGTAAACCGAAAAAAGCCCTTCGTACTCCTAAAAACGTTTGTACGTGCACCATCTGCCAGTGTCTTCATAAAGACGACATTTTTGATACAAGTGAAAATGACGTATAAGGCTGTTAGCAATGTCGATTGTTTAGAGCATTGTGTCGTGTATGGACTCTTCTGCAGACGATGTAATAAGACGGAAAGATCGGTAAAAGACCGGATCACCGAACATAAGAGAGATATTCGTTTACAAGCAGACAAACCGATCAATCGGCATTTTGCGGGGCATACAGAAGCAGACGTAGGTGTCGCAGTTCTGCAAAGACTTCACGGTGGAGATACAGATTGTTGGTATAGTACATGGATCAAATGCTTCATTTTCGGCAATTTTGTATAAATAATAAAAATGGTAAAGATAATAATGATAACAATAAGAATGATAACAATAATGGTAATTGTAATAAAAGTAATAACTAGAATTGTTTTTGACACACAAACAGATGTCTCCCCCTCAAATATCTGTCAAAATGTCTCAAAACATTCCAACCTATAAAGCAGACAAATATTTGGCCAAGTCGAACAGTATTCAACTTTTAATTACTAATTTTATCTTGACCTTGTACAAAGTGGACATGATAGCAAATGGTTTACAATAACACATCTTTTTACTGCAGCTGTAACATTTCATGAAAATCCTTCAAGCCGTCTTGGAGATATGGAGCGGACACGAAATAGAGCCTCAAACCTTTAACCTTCAAGCGTGACCTAGATATTGAACAGGTATGGTCGAGACATAGGTTCCGCACATCGCCTTTATGAGGTGAACATGTGACCCAAGTTTCATGAAAATCCTTCAAGCCGTCTTGGAGATATGGAGTGGACACGAAATAAAGCCTCAAACCTTTGACCTTCAAGAGTGACCTTGACCTTGAACCGGTATGGTCGAGACATGGAATCTACACATTGCCTTGATTAGATGAACATGTGACCCAAGTTTCATGAACATCCTTTAAGCAATCTTGGAGATATGGAGCGGACACGAAATAGAGCCTCAAACCTTTGACCTTCAAGCGTGACATTGACCTTGAACCGGTATGGTCGAGACATAGGTTCTGCACATTGCCTTGATGAGGTGAACATGTGACCCAAGTTTCATGAAAATCATTCCAGCCGTTTGGAGATATGGAGCGTATACGGTTTTGGACAGACAGACAGACAGACAGACATACAGACAGACATCAAGGACAAAAACAATATATCTCCCCTGTATGCAGGGGGTGACATAATAATAATAATGATAATAATAATAGAAATTGTTATAATAAGAATAAGAATAATAACAATAGTCGAAATTATATAATAACGATCATAATAATTATAACAATAATAATAATCATACTGATTACTATGATAATAATGATAATAATTGTTATTTAAAAATAATTGTTATTTAAAAATAATTGTTATTTAAAAATAATTGTTATTTAAAAATAATGATAGTAATAATATAATGAATAAAATGATAATAAAGATGATAATGATTATTATAATACTAATGGTAGTGAAAGTAAGAATAACGATTATAATATAAGTGGTGTAATAATATTGGTGGTCATAATAGTTATATGAAAGAGGTAATACTAATGATTGTAGGTTTTTGTACAAACTTCTGCTAGATATTTTCAATTATTTTTATATGCTGGATGACACTTCCTATGAGTTACTCCTTAGATATGATAAAACACGCATCCAATCGCAGGAAGGGAAGACACATGTATTCACAGAGGGTCTTAAGCGCGCAGATGAACATAATCAGGACTGGACGTGTTGTCGTGTCAACCTCGGTCTTGAGCCCGCAGGTGAACATAATCTGGACTGGACGTGTAGTCGTGTCAACCTTGGTCTTGAGCCCGCCGATGAACATAATTAGGACTGGACGTGTTGTCGTGTCTTTCCTTGGTCTTGAGCCCGCAGAGAAACATTATTAGGACTGGACGTGTTGTCGTGTCTTTCCTTGGTCTTGAGCACGCAGATGAACATAATTAGGACTGGACGTGTTGTCGTGTCAACCTTGGTCTTGAGCCCGCAGATGAACATATTCAGGACTGGACGTGTTGTCGTGTCAACCTTGGTCTTGAGCCCTCAGATGAACATAATTAGAACTGGACGTGTTGTCGTGTCAACCTTGGTCTTGAGTCCGCAGATGAACATAATTAGGACTGGACGTGTTGTCGTGTCAACCTTGGTCTTGAGCCCGCAGATGAACATAATCAGGACTGGACGTGTTGTCGTGTCAACCTTGGTCTTGAGCCCGCAGTTAAACATAATTAGGACTGCACGTGTCATCGTGTCTTTCCTTGGTCTTGAGCCCGCAGATGAACATAATCAGGACTGGACGTGTTGTCGTGTCAACCTTGGTCTTGAGCTCACAGATGAACATAATTAGGACTGGACGTGTTGTCGTGTCTTTCCTTGGTCTTGAGCCCGCAGATGAACATAATTAGGACTGGACGTGTTGTCGTGTTAACCTTAGTCTTGAGCCCTCAGATGAACATAATAAGGACTGGACGTGTTGTCGAGTCAATCTTGGTCTTGAGCCCGCAGATGAACATAATCAGGACTGGACGTGTTATCGTTTCAACCATGGTCATGAGCCCTCAGATGAACATAATTAGGACTGGACGTGTTGTCGTGTCTTTCCTTTGTCTTGAGCCCGCAGATGAACATAATTAGGACTGGAAGTGTTGTCGTGTCAACCTTGGTCTTGAGCCCGCTGTTGAACGTAATTAGGACTGGACGTGTTGTCGTCTCAACATTGGTCTTTAGCGCGCAGATGAACATAATTAGGACTGGAAGTGTTGTCGTGTCAATCTTCGTCTTAAGCTCGCTGTTGAACATACTTCAGACTGGACGTGTGGTCGTGTCAACCTTGGTCTTTAGCGCGCAGATGAACATAATTAGTAGTAGACGTGTTGTCGTGCCAATCTTGGACTTTAGCTCGCTGTTGAACATACTTAGGACTTGACGTGTTGTCGTGTCAACCTTAGTATTTATCGTGCAGATGAACATAATTAGGACTGGACGTGTTATCGTGTCAACCACCTTGGTCTTGAGCCCGCTCTTGACTATAATTAGGACTGGACGTGTTATCGTCTCAACCTTGGTCTTTAGCGCGCAGATGAACATAATTAGGACTGGAAGTGTTGTCGTGTCAACCTTGGTCTTGAGCCCGCTGTTGAACATACTTAGGACTGGACGTGTTGTCGTGTCAACCTTGGTCTTGAGCCCGCAAATGAACATCATTTGAACTGGACTTGTTGTCGTGTCAACCTTGGTCTTGAGCCCGCAGATGAACATAATTAGTACTGGACGTGTTGTCTTGTCAACCTTGGTCTTGAGCCTGCAGATGAACATCATTAGAACTAGACGTGTTGTCGTGTCAATCTTGGTCTTTAACGCGCTGTTGAACTTAATCAGGACTGGACGTGTTGTCGTATCAACCTTGGTCTTGAGCGCATAAATGAACATAATTAGGAATGGAAGTGTTGTCGTGTCAATCTTGGTGTTTAGCGCGCAAATGAACATAATTAGGAATGGACGTGTGGACGTGTGGTCGTCTTGAGCGCGTAAATGCACATAATTAGGACTGGACGTGTTGTCGTGTCAACCTTGGTCTTTAGCGCACTGTTGAACATCAGTAGGACTGGACGTGTGGTCTTGTCAACCTTGTTATTTAGCGCGCAGATTAACATAATTAGGACTGGAAGTGTTGTCGTGTCAACTTTGTTATTTAGCGCGCAGATGAACATAATTAGGACTAGAAGTGTTTTCGTGTAAACCTTGGTCTTTAGCGCGCTGTTGAGCATTATTAGGACTGGACGTGCTGTCGTGTCAACGTTGGTCTTGAGCATGCAGATGAACACAATAATGATTGGACGTGATGTTGTGTCAATCCATCAATGTGGCCTAGTGTCTTAGTTTTTAACCCAATATGTCCCATATTCAAACTTGGCTTAGATATAATCAAGACAAATAATTTGACTACATTTGAAGCTGCTGTAGCAAATATCATCAAGACAAACATTCTAATAAAGTGTCAACATGCTCAGGTTAAAAATGCAGCCTCAAGATATCCCTTCAATCTTGCCTAGAGACCTTGTTTCTGACCCAATATTACCCCTATTCGAACTTGATCTAGATCTCATTCTAACAAAATTGCGGCCTCTAGTGTTAACGAGATTTTCCAGTATGACCTAGTGACCCGACTTGACCCATATTCGGACTTGACGTACATACCATCAAGACAAACATTCTGAAATTATCAACATGCTCAAGTTAAAAAATGCCGCCTCCAGAGTTCTTTCAATTTGACTTAGTGACCTAGTTTTTGATCTCATATTGCCAAGTTTGTCCAAGATTTGATGGAGATGAATGTTTTGATAAACTTTCATGGAGATAGGATGCAACATGTAGCCTGTAGAGTGTTAACAAGGCAATTGTTGACGACGCACGACGGACGGACGCTGGACAAAATGTGATCAAAATGGCCCACCTTGAGCCATTTGGTTTACAGTTTGCATAACATTGACTGCAACTATAATGTGTCAAACAAGCTGAAGATTCACGGTTAAATATCTGCTCTTACTAGATCAATTAGATGAATAAAAGCACTGCAGTGCCGAAGGCCTGGTGGCTGCTGGAAGGTTGGATTTTTCGACGGCCCCCCGGTTAATCCGCCACTGTTCATGTGTCTTCCTTCGTGGGTGAGGGAGTCAGGCACGGGCCCTATGGGCACCCGCTAAATCCGCCACTACATTTGCCACGCTTTTTCTTTGTTTACCTTTTTTTTTCTTCCGTTCTTCTTCGCGATTGTTAATAATGTTAACAAGCGTCTATATTTGACCTCTCGGCGCATTAATTTCTGAAGCATTTCTTAAACTTACATTGGAGTACTAAGTTTTTCACTCATGTTCCAACAACATTAAATTGATATTTATAGGGGAGATCCTAACCTTTTAAATGCATTTTTGTTGAATCCATGATGAACTATTTTACTCGCGCAGTTTCTCTTGCGTTGTTTGGTGGTAACAGCAAACTCCGAAAAAAATGATATTACTACTATGACCAGGGCCTAAAGCCCCAGGCCAAAAAACCATAGGTGCTGAAATATCAAAAGCTATTAACTTAAAGTTTAATGCCTCTAGTTATTAGTTAAGTGAGACACAAGTTTTGGAAGGAGAATTAAGTCTTTCCCATTGGTCGGTTGATAGGGATAGCGGTAGTGTACAGTTTCTAGATTATACTGTACTACGTAGTAATCAAAATGAATTATCATTGATTTTCTTTCAAGATTACCCATTTTTTTAAAACAACCCCGAAACTTGTTTTCTGATCTTTGATGAATCGGGTCGTCAGGGCCGTACACATAACTATAAACAAGAGGGCCAAGATGACGCTAAATCGATCACCTGAGTGATAATAGATTAGAAGCCAATATCTAATTGCAAATATCTTGGAAAATGTGATCAGAAGTGCAAATGAAACTAGAAAGTGTAACTAAGAAAAAGCTTATCAGTAAAGGCCATTTGTAATAAGCCATTACATTTTTGCACAATTTGAAATAGAACCACCAAAGGAACATTCCTGTGAGTTTGGTAGACATTGGTCCAATGTTTTAGGAGATTACATTTGAAACCAAAAGTTCATTAACCTTTTTTCTGATGCCACATAGCATATCTATTTTAACCGAATAAATAATGTAAAGGGTCAGTTAAGGAACATTTCTGCTGAATTATCTTGAAATCTAAAGTTTTGTTATTTTTACCATTTCCTGATGCCACCTTGCTGCCTTGTTTTTCAACGAATCAATATGGCTGGAACAGTGTTTGTAAAGGGTCACCTAAGTAACATTTCTACCAAATTATCTTGGAATCGTACAAGCGGATTTTGAAGGAATTTGATTGCAAAGTTTGGAAATTTTCTCACTTTCTGATGCCGCATCAACCGAAGTTGTACACATAATGTAAGTCTTTGAACAATTTTAAAACATGACCAACTGTGAGGTAAAGTTGAAATTGGTCCAGTGGAATGGTAGTAGTTGTCATTTGTAGCTAAAAAGTAAATTTACCCCTTTTGTGATGATGCCTGTTTGCAATATGGCTTGAACAATTTAAGTTGAGGATCACTGAAGTAAGATTTCATTTCAATTTTCTTAAAATCATACAAGCTCTTTCATAAAATTGGAATTATAAGATGTTGTACTTTTGCCCCTTTTCGGATGGGGCCTGGTTGCCATGTTTTTCAACCAATCAAATTGGCTTTAACATTTTTTGTAGAAGGTCACCCAATGATCATTTCTACCAAATCAATTGCAATCTGAGAAGGAGATATAAAGGAGAAGAATTTTAAAGTTTGGACATCTTTTACCCTTTATGATGATGCAGCAACAAAAGTTCTCCATGGAATTTAAATCTTTAAAAACATTTGAAAGAGGACCAGGTGGTCTAAATAAGATGGCCCTGGATCACTCACCTGAGTTTATTTTTGTTCACTTTAGCCATATAAGCCCCGCCCCCTGGTGGCTTTAGTTTTTTTGACCAATCAACATGGCTTTAAGGAATCTGATAGAGGGTCACCCTAGAAACATTTCTACAAAATTATTTGAAAATCAGTCTGACACTTTCGGAGGAGACACTTTTTTAAGTGTTCATTATAGCCATATAAGGCAAAATGGCTACGCCCTCTGGCGGACATCCAATGAAAATTTCTACAAACAATTTTGAACATCTGCCAAGCAATTTGGGAGAAAAAGAATTTTGCATGGAACCTAAAAATTTGACGGAATTCTGATGAGATCATTAAGAGGATGCTTTCTGTGAAGTTTCATCCAAATTAACCCACTTGTTACTGAGGAGAAGATATTTACGGACGCACGAAGCACGCCGGACAATACAGTTAATACAATTTATTGATTCATAAAGGTTGTTTTTTTAAACATATTACAGAGTTTTTCTTTAAAACCTATTCAATACTGACGTCAATAAACAACCTACTAGAACAGTATTCATGTTATTTAGTTAGCACTCGATGGGCCAACATGTCACGCACATGATTCAACCATGTACTTGCCAGTTATTAAATGAAGTATTTCCCGGCAACATTAATACCCTGCATAAACTCGATATTTATTTTATTGGTTACAATGTTATGTTATATATAACTCTTTATTGGAAATCAATGATATTCTGTTCTACTCGAGGAACAATACTGCAAAACCCCACAAAAACACTTCATGAGTACGTCCGAACGAGATACCACGGACGGTGAGTGATCACAACATTTCAAACTCTGGTTAACTGAACATGCTTTTCGATTCAATTGTCTATTGTCAGATTTCACAGTGGATCAAGTTTATTTATAAACAACGAAATATGTTAATTTTTTCAAAACTTCCCTTCTCCAATATAAATATTATAAAGAGACCTTTTAAACATGTATAACGTTAAAGATAGCTTAAGTAGTATATCATAAGAATCAGCATTGACATAATTGTATCAAAACACGCATACTGTAAGCGTGTTTTGATTTGGAAAAGGGAATCTCTGTCGCGATCTCCGACGGTCATGGGGGAATGCCGTAGCACTGGAATTGTTCGTTCGCCGTTATATAACGGAAACAATGTTGAAAACGGCGAAAAATAAAAATTAATCAGATTAAGTATGTCGCCTATGAACATCAAATATGTTTTAAACTTCCTGATCAACTCTTTATGAATACACACTGATCAGAAAATGTATATACAATTGTTACATCTGTGTTAAAATGCAATCAAGCGACTCACCTAAGTCAGGTTAGCTCAGTTTGTAGGAACGTGGTCTGTCAAACCAGGCTGTGTGAGTTCGAACCCTAGATCCAATACGACAAGCGTCGTCAACCGACGGATTATCAGTTTATTTGAAAAATCAGAAAGTTAAATTGGAAATACTGTTGTGTAGAATACTGGTGTGAGAAAGCCAGAAAACACATTGGTAGGTGAAGTGATCGCCATATGACATAAATATAGTTGAAAGCGTCGTAAAACATCAATAAATCAATCACCGACCCACCTGTGTTCTAGAGCTGCACACACACTACAGCTAACCATGTCATGATCCTCGCAATACATGTCAACCAACTTGTTGAAGTGTCTTCGGCATTTATCCGTGGGAAGATTGAGTCCTGCTGATGTGCTGATGGACGTTTTGGATTGTCTAAATGCTTCCTTCTCCAGTACTTGATGCCCTATCAAAGCCCCGAGGCGGTTGTGGTATTTCAAACACTGATCACAGTAGTACTCATTACACTCCACACAAAACCATGCAGCTTCTTTGTTGTTATCTTCCTTTGAGCAAGGCGTGCAGGTAAATTCGGGTAAAAAGTCCGAAGCTAAACTATGTTTAGCCGCCATTTTGTTAACGCCAATATAAATAGATTACACGTATATGATTGTGTAAGGATCTGCCCTATAGAGTGTACATATTATTATACATATTATCAGTGTGTACGGATATCCCGTATAGAGTGTAAATACTATTGTACATAGTATCAGATATCGACAAAGACTTAAAGGGGTTATGCAACTCATTTAACTTTCCCAAATATTTTGTCATATTTTGAAAAAATATAGTAAAAAAAAGGTCATACCAAATAAAAGATGTTTTCCAAACTATTTGTTTTTACTAACATGACAAATGAAAAAGCTCAATAGTTATAAACAGTTTGAAACATTTTCTAATTACTTGTTTTTTGTATCTATATTAGTAGTTTTTCACAATCACAACTTTGTCCGTTTGTTCTATCAATGATGCTTGTTGTTGTACGTGTAAGCAGTTATGGCGCTGTGATACTATTGCGTATCGTACTAGCGTATGCCTGGTATACGCTGACATACGCTGACTCACGTTAGGCATAGGTGTTTTACTTTTCAAGCACGGTTGCATAGGCTGGCATACGGCAAGGCAGATTTTGTTAAACATGCCTACATAATGTGTGCGTATTCGGAAGTATGGTTTATACGCAACGCAGACCGAAGGCATAGTCGAGTACGCTGATCATACACTGGCATGAAGGTTTACCGTACAGCTAGCGTATTGCTGGCGCATGAGTAAAGTACTGCTAACGTATGTGTGACGTATCTGCAACGAATATAGACATCTTGGCGTATGCCTGACGACTGAGTAACGTATACATAGCGCACAACTAGCGTATTAATAGCGTATGGTAAGCGTATCCCCTGCGTATTGCCAGCGTTTTGATAAAGTTTATATAGAGGATCCCATTTCTAGATCTTCTACAGTTCTTCGTGGACTTATATGAGCACTTTATAACGTGAAAGTGGTACGCTGGACATGCTACTCACACGCTACTCATACGGTTCAATACGGTAAATATACAAACAATTCTGTAATTTCAAGGGATTTTTGTGCGTATGAAAATCAATCTATGAATTGTCATACGCAATGAATATGTTTCTTTCATACGCAATAGTGTGACAGGGCCATTACATGGGATAAGGGAATACCCTAAGATAGTTTCGAATCACATGATACTTCTCCTGATGACTTGTGGTGTCCCTGCAATAGTCATATTCAAATAACATGGTAGACAAAAATCTCGAATTGTTCATGATTAACACTTTCGTCCTTATTCTAAGTATTCATCCACTTTATTTGGTGATTCTTTTATGTTCAGCTAATGTCTTTTAAACGATTTGAACTCGTTGTAATTCCATAAAACATGGTTTATGAGGGATGGATCCTTTAGCAATAAGTTAATGCTAACAGGTACCTAGTTTAAGAGGGATAGATCATTCAGCAATAAGTTAATGATAATCAGGTACGTGGTTTATGAGAGACGGATCTTTCAGCAATAAGTTAGTGATAACCAGATCCTTCAGCAATAAGTTAAGGCTAATCAGGTACATGTTTTATGAGGGATGGATCATTCAGCAATAAGTTAATGATAACCAGGTACATGGTTTATGAGGGATGGATCCTGCACCAATAAGTTAATGATAACCAGGTACGTGGTTTATAACGAAAGGATCATTTAGCAATAAGTTAATGATATCCAGGTACGTGGTTTATGAGGGATGGATTATTCAGCAATAAGTGATAAACAGGTACATTGTTTATGAGGCATTAATCCTGCAGCCATAAGTTAATGATAACCAGGTACATGGTGTATGAGGGAAGGATCCTTCAGCAATCAGTTAATTATACGAAAAAATCCCATGAATGGTTTTTTTCGCTTATAGTTAACAGGTGTGAGATTTTTTTTTTTTTTATTTTTTTTCAATAACCCATGAAGCTTTCTGAAATGAAACTGGCCAAATCCATGGGGGCCGCCATTTTGGGTATGTATAAAATGAGCCGAGAAACACGGATTGAAAAAAAATTATTGTCGTCTTTTTAATATTTTTTTTTAAATCGATATTTTGGGTATGTATAAAATGACACGAAACACGGATTTTTTAAATTATTGTCGTCTTTTTAATATTTTTTTTTTTAAATCGATATTTATTAAAGTGCTGTGTTTTGGGGGAATTAACATTAAAAATAAATGGAACTCTGTAAGAAATATGTTTTCCCGTTCGTCAAAAAAACGACAGCATTAGACTTCTACGCCTGAACCTAAATGTTGACTGTATCGTAGCCAAAGAAGGACGTGACGTCATTTCCGTAACACTTTATCTTGGCGTAACGTCAATGGAGCGACGTCGTTTCCCGCAAAAAAGTGGTATCAACATGAAATACCCCAAATTCCTATACATGAGCTATTTATCAAACATTGTGGCAAAAGGATAACTTTCTCATAAGGAGCAATTGTTCTTTTAGCGACAATCTTTCCCTAAATCGTCTGTTGCAAAGGCCTCAGAAACCGTCTCTAATAGGGAAAGGGTTAAGCAGAAATGTGACCCCTTACATCATTTGTTCCAGTCATATTGACTGGTTGAAAAAGGCAGTTGCCAGGTGGCATCAGCAAAGAGCTGATCTTTTTGCTTCTTTACCATAATGCAGGTGATCGATTTAGGATCATCTTGGCCATCATGTTTTAACCTCGTTCATTATAAATGTATTCCTTGATTTTCTGAAAGTCTTTACTTTATTATTTTCTGTTCGTAATAATAGACGACAGCAATACGAATTCCAAATATTTTTTGATAATGCACGAAACATGACATTAACATTATTATTGTCTAGTCAATTACTTATATATCCTTTTTTATGGCCAAAGTATGCTCTTTAATTTTTGTTTATAATTATCTTGCGTTTTTTTCGTAAATAGGTAGTACCTATAGATATATTAGCCAGGTACATGGTTTATGAGGGAACGATCCTTCAGAAATAAGTTTATGATAACCACATAAATGGTTTTCTGAGGGATTGATCCGGCAGCTATAAGTGTATAATAACCAGGTACATGTTTTAAGAGGAATGGATCTTTCAGCAATAAATTGATGATAAACAGGTACATGGTTTTTGAGGGAAGGATTCTTCAGCAAGAAGTTAATAATAACCAGGTACATGGTTTATGAGGAATGGATTATTCAGCAATAAGTTAATGATAACCAGGTACATGGTGTATGAGGGATGGATCATTCAGCAAAAAGTTAATGATAACCAGGTCCGTGGTTTATGAGGGATGGATCATTCAGCCACAAGTAAATAATAACCATGTACATGGTTTATGAGGGATGGACCATTCAGCAATAAGTTAATGATAACCAGGTACGTGTTTTATGAGGGATGGATCATTCAGCAATAATTTAATTATAACCAGGTACATGGTTTATGAGGGATGGATCATTCAGCAATAAGTTAATGATAACCAGGTACATAGTTTTTTAGGGAAGGATCATTCAGAAATAAGTTAATGACAATTAGGTACATGGTTTATGAGGGAAGGATCATTCAGTAATAAGTTAATGATAACCAGGTACATGTTTTAATACAGATGGATCATTTAGCAATAAGTTAATGATAACCAGGTACGTGGTTTATGAGGGAACGATCATTCAGTAATAAGTTAATGATAACCAGGTACATAGTTTATGAGGGAAGGATCATTCAGCAATACGTTAATGACAATCAGGTACATGGTTTATGAGGAAAGGATCATTCAGTACTAAGTTAATGATAACCAGGTACATGGTTTATGAGGGAATGATCATTCAGCAATAAGTTAATGACAATCAGGTACATGGTGTATGAGGGAAGGATCATTCAGTAATAAGTTAATGATAACCAGGTACATGGTTTATGAGGGTAGGATCATTCAGCAATAAGTTAACGATAATCAGGTACATGGTTTATGAGGGAAGGATGTATCACATCCAGGGTAGAGGTATAGCGGTATACATGTGAGATATTAGATCCATGAGGGTATAACTATATACGGGATATCACGTGTATACGGCGCCAGCCCTGTAGTATATAAATGTATGTTTTTGTGGAAGCGGGAGACAGACATTTGGATAGATAGAGAGACATGCAGAAATAGAGGGAGGAGAGGCATGTCTCTGGGGAGAGTGAGGGAGGATGGACAGGCCTGAGAGAGAGAGAGAGAGTCGTGAGACTCTAGTTTACCTATTTAAATAAATAAATGTATCACTATACGATCTCGTTTATTTACCTGTGTTTTCCTCGTGGACAATTTGATGTAGCTGGCCAGAGTGCTACATAAGATATTTGGTGCCGTAACAATGGATAATCGAACTTGTGTTGTGTCGGACATGATGTGCGTAGTAATGTGAAAGGTAGTGTTGGACACTTTGACAATTTGACCTGATGTGATATGTGTAGTGTTGGACACTTTGACAATTGTGTTGCCGTTGTGAGCCATCCAGAGACGTTTGCCAGTGAATCGTAAGTTACAATCTTTTGTTATTCCTTTTACGTAATTGGCAAGGCAAAATGACAGAACAAATGACTAGTTTAAAAACCACTATAGGGGCTCAAGGCGTGGCAAAAGTTGTTCAAAGTCTCGACGGTAGTAATCTAAAAGAATTTAAAGAATGGATTAAAAGTATTACACATTTTGGCAAGTTAACTGGACTATCTAATGAAAGGGTTAAATATATAGCATATCAGGCAAGCATAGGCCCTGTCAGTGATTTCATAAAACGATATATTGAACAGTATGCTGATCACAGCTGGAATCAAATTAAGGGGAAGTTAAAATTGCGGTTTCACGAAGTAGTAGATTCTCAGCATGCGCTGCTGATTTTGAGGAAAATTAGTCAGCAAAAGGGGAAAACAGTACAGGTTTATGCCGAGCGCACGTTAAATATGGGGGAAGATGCTTTTGATTGGCTCAGGGAAGATTCTCTTAAAGTACAGGTTTATGCCGAGCGCATATTAAATATGGGGGAAGATGCTTTTGATGGGCAGAATCAAAATGCTATACAAAGAAAACTTGTGGGGTATTTCATTGATGGGCACAGTGAAGATTCTCTTAAAATGGAAATAATGAGGGAAAACCCACAACTCTTTCAAAACGCGGTTACGATAGGTTCGCGAGGACAGATTCTCCGTAGCCGATTTCAATTGCGAACGGGTCACGCGCCAAGAAAAAATCATCAAGTTGATGAGGCCGTCCCGATAGAGGTCGATCACTATCGACAGAAAATTAAGTGTAATTACTGTCACAAGATAGAGCACCTCATTGCAGATTGTAGAGCGCGGAACAGTTACTGGCAAGTAAGTCTTGCGCAAGTCAGGCAAGATAAGGAACGATACAGAAAAAGCGTTATCTGTTATCAATGCGTAGAGCCAGGCCACTATGCTTGGGAATGTGGAAAAAGAAGCAATGTGTCTTCTGGAATCCATAAGTCAGGGCAACATTTTAACGCAAATACTTTCCGTATGTAGTAATCGGGTAGTTGGCTGTAAAAACAGAACAAAAATACTATTTTTTATAAAGTCTTCAGGTGTAGGCTTAGATTCACTTCTTCCCAAAGTTTGGAAACAAAAATAGAGAACATATTGCTAAACTCTTGTGTCGAGGTATGCTCGCACTCAATCGAAAAATAAAGACCCTTCCGCAAACAGTTCATGTTTGTTATTGTCAGGTATCTAAACATTCGGAAAATCCTCATTTGAAAATGGTTACATTGGAAACCAGCCCAGAGTGCTTATCACTAATGCTTTTGTTAAACTTTCCTGGGGTCGTTTCTCCGAGAAAACTGTGTTCGTTAACTGCGACGCGCCGCCGATATACAACAACAGGTCATTAAATTAAGGCGTAAAAATAGAGAAATCTGTGCAGACACAGATGTTAGAATGAAAATGTATACAGGTATGTACCCTCTCATTAAACTCAGACCATATCGCACCAGTTGAACAACCGTAACGTTATAGACACTTAACGTGCAAAACGGTGTTTGTATAGGGGAAAATAATGAGTGTGCTGTCAATACCAATGATAAGGCTTGACGAAAAATTCGAGGTATATCTACCTGTACCAATTATATCTCCGAAGCCACTTTACATGTCTAATAAACATTTCTTACTTTGGTAACCATGGAAAACTTACCTATAGCTTACCATTTATACAATTGGGTTATTATTTCTAGGGTGGATCTACATTTGATCTTAGGTCGGTGAACTTTTCCCAAAACGTGCGATGGGATGAAGTAAGTTATTTAAAGAGTTAGAATTTGAAAGAAGCAATTGCGACTTATTTAAATAAAACCATGTATGAGCCTTTCCGGAGGGCTCTGCAGGGTTTGTTGTCCGAAATAATGTATTTAGATATAATACGATGTGACATTAAAAATGAAGTAAGTTTGTCGCGTAGCGCTTTGTATTAAGTTAGCCTGGGTAGTGCCATAGTGGTTAGTCATGTTGTTAAAAAAATAAAAATGTAGTGTTTTGATTAACTGTCTGCCAAATTGTTTACGTAAATGGATGACAAAAGGGCGGAACGAAGCGGTTCACAATTATGTGAACTCCAAACGATGGATAATGGCGGGAACCAACCGCCAACCGTTTCAGCGCCGTCCGGAGAAGGGTTAACAGGGTACGTGGGGACGCCTAGAGAGTACCTATATGATATATCACAGTTTGTTTTTAAGCAAAGGGGCTCATGATGTTCCGGAAAAGAACTAACTATGTTTAATGTGTTTGTAGCAGTTAAGCTGCAGTCTATATAATCGTATATATATTGTAACCCTATACTACGTTCATGTTGTTATCATGTGTCGACATTTTAATCACATCGAGATCATAAAATATCATCGTATAGTCAGGTTGTGTGAGTGTGCTAACAAGGCAATGATAAGGAGCTGAGCAGTTATCTGCCTGGTGATGGACGGACACACGTTTAGTGTCCTTTACGATGATAACGAGAGAGTAAAATACTAACAAACCGGGGAATCAACAGTTTTAGATACATACCTGTGGGTATATTGTTTTTCTAGAAGATAACGCCAGCTGTTGATTAAACGTAGGAGACTGGACTTTCTCTTTACAGACATATTATCAATGAATCATTATCACGTTTATAATGACCACCTGTTAAGATTATTGAGGTCCGTTAAGTTAGGTTGACGAGTGACGAATTGACGAGTGACGAACTGTAACATTTTTTTAGGTCCGTGAAGTTAGGTTGACGAGTGACGAATTGACGAGTGACGAACTGTGACATTTTTTCTAGAAACTTTATTTATTTCTTTTAGATAATGTATCTGGACGTATTAAATGCAAATTAGGCCCTATTTCATGTTTCATGGCGATCAGTCAATCAGAAGAGCTTCGTAAAGTTCGTCAACTCGTCAATTTTGTTGACGAAATTGACGATTTTTTTTTCTAAAACTTGATTTCTTTCCTTTAGATAATGTATCTAGACGTATTGAATGCAAACTAAGCTCTATTTGGTGTTTCATGGCGATCAGTCAATCAGAAGAGCTTCGTCAATTCGTCAACTCGTCAATTTAGTTGACGAAATTGACAAAAAGAATAATCTAAAAACGTTATTTCTTTCCTTTAGATAATGTATCTGGACGTATGTATGCAAATTAGACCCTATTTCATGTTTCGTGGCGATCAGTCAATCAGAAGAGCTTCGTCAAGTTCGTCAATTCGTCAACTTGTCAATAAAGTTGACGAAATTGACGAACAAAATATTTTTCTAAAAACTTTATTTATTTCCTTTAGATAAGTATCTAGACGTAGTGCAAATTATGTCCTATTTCATGTTTCATGGCGATCAGTCAATCAGAAGAGCTTCTTCAAGTTCGTCAATTCGTCAACTTGTCAATAAAGTTGACGAAATTGACGAATCTTTTTTTTTCTAAAAACTTTGTTTCTGTCTTTAAGATAATGTATCTGGACGTATTGAATGCAAATTAAGCCCTATTTCATGTTTCATGGTGATCAGTCAATCAGTAGAGCTTCTTCAAGTTCGTCAATTCGTCAACTTGTCAAAAAAGTTGACAAAATTTACGAAAAAAATATTTTTCTAAAAACTTTATTTCTTTCCTTAAGATAAGTATCTGGAAGTATTGAATGCAAAATAGGCCCTAGTTCATGTTTCATGGCGATCAGTCAATCAGAAGAACTTCTTCAAGTTCGTCAATTCGTTGACAAAATTGACGAAACAAATATCTTTCTAAAAACTTTATTTCTTTCCTTTAGATAAGTATCTGGACGTATTGAATGCAAATTAGGCCCTATTTAATGTTTCATGGCAATCAGTCAATCAGAAGAGCTTCTTCAAGTTCGTCAATTCGTCAACTTTTCAAAAAAGTTGACGAAATTGACGAAAAAAACATTTTTCTGAAAACTTTATTTCTTTCCTTTAGATAAGTATCTGGACGTATTGAATGCAAATTAGACCCTATTTCATGTTTCATGGCGATCAGTCAATCAGAAGAGCTTTTTCAAGTTCGTCAATTCGTCAATTTTGTTGACGAAAACATTCTTTTTCTAAAAATCTTCATTTCTGTCTTTTAGATGATGTATCTTGACGTATTGAATGCAAATTAGGCCCTATTTCAAATTTAAAGGCCATCAGTCATTCAGAAGAGCTTCGACAAGTTCGTCAATTCGTCAAAATATTTTTCTAAAAACTTATTTATGTCTTTTAGATAATGTATCTGGACGTATTGAATGCAAATTAGACTCTATTTCAAATTGCATGGCCATCAGTCATTCAGAAGAGATTCGTCAACTCGTCAA
>JASEVX010000174.1:69135-321635 GCA_031761405.1 Serripes groenlandicus
GGATTTGACTAGTAACATGTAGTCAGGCTAGTTGACCGTACATCGGTCAACAAACTGTGTACGTACTATGAAATAGTTCAAATTTCTAAGAAAATACGAACGTCACATGTGAATAATCTCGAAATTACAAAGTTAATATCGAAAATATGTTCGTTTTGAAACACAAATGTGCACACAATTCATGGTTTCTATTCGGTAGTAAGAGTGTATTATTCCGTCTGTTAAACGGAATTCATCTAACTCCATGAGAATCGGACATGAACGCTTGGCGTTTAAACCCTTTCTGTGATAGCCATTGGTGGCTATTGTAGCAGGCGAACTTTGGAAACATTTTGTAGACAATGGAGCAGTTAATGAAAAAAGAAAATCCTTATTTCCACACAATGTTTGTAATTTTGTGTCAAGGAGGTCATTTCAAAAGTCGTCTGCTGCAGATTTGGTTTGATATTATTACGCTGCCTTGTACAGTACTGAATTCTAGTTTTTTTTTTAACTTTTAAAAGTCAAAAATGAACACTGTCACCAGTATACATTGCTCTTGTTTCTTTACATCAAGTTTTCATGTGAGCCCGACTTTCAGTACTATGAGTACTTTAATTTTTTTTATTTCTCACTTGTGTTATCTTGGTACTTGGTCTGACACTTTTCCCCCTTACCCTAGGACTGGTATGTTACCCTGAACACAGGAATAAGTAAGTGAACTATAAGTTTGATAAGTTTATTAATTACAATTCCATTATACTTACCGTCCAGGAGCATTACGATAGAACATTCTCTATTGACAGTAACATAACATATAAAGAATAACTACACATTTCTAAAGGAGAGCACTTTACATAGATCTAATTAATTCATACATAACATTTACTTTTATATCCGATCTAGTTAGTAGTACACCTTTACAGAGTCGCCTGGTTTTTTTTTGGCGGGGTGGGGGGGGGGGGGGGGGGGGGGGGGGGGTGGGTAATTTTGAGGGGTGGATATGCGAAGAAATTATTACCTTTGTGGAAAGAAGAACAAATGCATACTTGGAATATTTTTCCATTTTTTAGCAATTGTCTACATACAGTTATACGGATAATAATTTATATAGTTAATACCATTTTCAACAATGATATACGGTGAATTTATACAGAATAATAACTCACAAATATATTTAATTTAATATATTACAGTGACTACTCACTTTATAACATACTGAAAACATGACATTATAATCTACAGTGGGGTGAAATGGTTCATCACTTTGTCTTATAATGACCGTGAGCAAGCGTGTCTATGCCTGAATTCAACACGTATTTTTTATCATCGTATGGGGAGAGTGTAGCCTTTGATACAGTCACGCTGTAGAACTGATGATTGTAACTTCTTATCATGTTCATTTTGTGACGCATTGTACATACAATGTTGAAAAAGACAGCGCTCATACGTTTCATGCTTTAATTCCTTTTCGATCACTGATGTCTTGACACCTTTCGCTGTTTGTTTTTTTTTACTCCCATACATGAGAGAATACATTTTTGGTCGTAAGCCGACAACAGATTCAATAAGCGTGCCACCGCACTCATTTTTCATCTTCCTAAAACTTTACAGTTTTGCTCACTGTATAGTGGGTAGTGCCCAGGAAAGTTGCTAGTGTCAAATAAATCTTGATGCACAAGCATATACTGATGTCAGTCATGGGTTTCAATCTCACAGCATAAGCTGTCCGTCTCCGTGACAACCCATGCAACTGTGCCCATTCGTCTAATTCTTGCGCAGAGTTGAATTTATATATATCGTCTCTGTTCATTGTGATAACCTAAAAATATTAAACACTATCTCTAATTTCCGACATAATTTATGAAATAACATTTGTACAGCACATGAATAATTGTGTGTAAAAACTAAATTATTGCTCAACAGAGAATGGTCTTCAGTCGGTGCATGTATACACTTTTCGACGGGTTAACCAAAGTACTCCATTCGTCACAATATATATGTGGTTTAAATATCATTGGCACACCTACTGTAATAGCGCTATACACTCGTCGTAGCTGACGCATAGGTTTATATAGAACATTAAAGAATCGCAATGACTGCAGCTTAATACAGATCGAGTTTACAGATTATACAAATCAAAACCAAATAAACAGTAATTGATAAAATACACGTAAACACATCATACCTGTTTATAACCCTGTTAGTGGAGCTGTATTCTTATTAAATTTTAGATGTCTTATTTCTTTAAAATTTCCATGTATCTTCTTCAGCTGACTAGCAATATATGATTTGAAATTAGCGCGATTCGGGTATAAACATAACAAACAATGAGTTGCGCATGCGCTGTCACTTAAACAAGTCTTAAAGCCCCATATATATATCTTGTTTTGCGGGATTTTATATATATATTTTATGTGCGTGAAGTTAGCCGGAGTAGCCGGAACAGCCGGAATAGCCGGAACTCCGGCTACTCCGGCTGTATCAACCAGCCGGAACAGCCGGAGTTCCGGCTACTCCGGCTGCATTAACCAGCCGGAATAGCCGGAGTTCCGGCTACTCCGGCTGTATAAACCGGCCGGATAAGCTGTATTTCCTATTACTTCGACTGCACTTACCAGTCGAATATCATCATTCCTGCTACTCCGGCTGTATTAACCAGCCGGAACTCAGGCTTCTCCGGCTGTATAAACCAGGCGGAACAGCTGGAACTCCGTCTACACTGACTGAATTTACCAGCAGAAACAGTCGAACTCCAGCTACGTCGGCTGTATTAACCAGTCGGAACAGCCGGAACACCGACAACTTCGACTGTATATACCAGCCGGAACTCCGTCTATACCGGAACAGTCGGACCTCCACATGTGGAAGAATTATTTCACCGGCAATTGCTATCAGGTATAATTTACCATATGGAAATAAAGAGTAGCTGTAACTTTAACGCGCTATGACTCTTTAATTAATTAATTCATCGCTTAGGTGCAAACGGCTCCACAAAATATAATTATCTATCTTTAATATGTGGCATTTATTTTTCGAGAAAAATATGATTTAAATGGTCTTTTTTAGGTTAAATAAACGTTGTCAATATCGAATACAGGACAACAGATCACATGGACAAAAGCTCCCATGCTATTTTTGACAGAAGGTCCCATATTATTGTAATAGGGTGGACAAAAGATTCCATGTTATTTTAACAGGGTGGACAAAAGTGCCACACCATTTTGACAGGATGGACAAAAGATCCCATATTGATGAGCCATCCTGGTTTTTGTCTTAAGGTGACAGACAGTAAAGGTGTTGAGTATATTTTCTTCTTATTAAATGATTTCATAGAAAAATAAACCAGAAAAAAACGAAAAGATTAATAAAGTCAAATTTACTCCCTGTTAATAAAAAATTATGAGTAAATATATAGCAAACAAAATATAGCATATGGTAACTACAATTAAGTGTTGAAAATTTAGCATATCATGATAATAAAACAATGAAAAGTGGATATACATGTATTTACAAACAAAACTGCTTTCAAAGTAGTTCATGCAGACAGGGTCTTTCCCTGATGCAGACATATTCAATCAACACACAGTCTGGTCATTGTCATTAGTACAGCTATTTATAAAGTTCACACCAATAATATGCTCAATGTTTTATTTTTCACAGTTTATGTAAAGAGTTCAATTAACAACACAATTTAGATTTTGATTGCCTTTAATTCAAAATAGCAGGTGATAACTTTGACCCTCTACATTAATTGGCTGTTTACCTTGAAATTCACATCCATAATATGCTCAATGAATAGGAATTATATATTCATATAGTTTATTCATATGACATTTTATTCATGTCAATCTCTTTATTACTGACCTTTTGTCCACCCTGCCAAAATGATGCGGGAGCTTTTGTCCACCCTGTTAAAATAACATGGGATCTTTTGTCCACACTGTAAAAATGATGTGGGAGCTTTTGTCTACCCTGCCAAAAATAGCATGGGATCTTTTGTCCGGCTCCCGTCAATATCATATAGACAAAGAACAAAATAAAAGTACCCATTCACTTATAATCGATGTATATCAAATATTATTATATATATTTCTTAGTTGCAAACGGTCTCGGATGCGGCACTTCTTCATCTACAATGTAATTTTTATTTTATCAAAATAAATTTAGATTTAGATGGTCTTTTTAAAGATATATTTGTAACTTCATGATTTCGGATTTGTTCGTGAAAGTCCGGCAATGCTCCCGATTTTACCCGAAGTTTTATGACCCTCATAAAGTCAATTAGTATCACCAGGGGATCTGAAGCGAGTCGCGTATCCCTATTACATAATCATTAATACTATATACATGATCTATACTATAATCTTCAATGTGAAATGATGTATCTTTAACAACTGCGAATAGAAGAGGGTATTATACATTTAGTAACAGAACGTAAATTGGTAATTTACTGCTCTAAAACATTCCTGCCGTAAATGATATAATGCTTTTTTTTTTCTATTTCTGGTCCTCTGGTGTATGTGGGAAAAGGTTACGATAAAATCCACCTGACTATGTTGTGAATTAAAAACTAAAATTCAATCAACACTATTGACCGAAATTTACAAATATCAGACTTTACCCATAAATACGCATTTGGACGCATCAATAGTTCACGGGTTTTAGAAACAGTGTATAAATTGGAGACATTAATCATTAATAATTAGAAAATTAATGAATGTTTTCTATTCTATTCAATTGTTATTTAATTAAGTTCGACATCTATGATTTTCCATAATCGTGCATACTTATATGTGTATCGTTAGTCTATTTGTTAGTTTTCATCATGGATATGCTTATGTATATAACATGGAACGTGTGTCAATAAATACTATTAATTTACAGATGTTTTGGTTTTATCCATATTAAGCTATAAACCAGTGTATTTGGCTAACTGCCCGCCACGACTATCCCCGAGGCGTTAATTGTTTTATTACCCCGGTCACAGCGTGTGATCAATGTGTATTGGTAAATAACGGAAATTAACGAATGAATTGTTTCAGAGCGCAGCTAGGCTTATCGATATTTGATATTTATCTGATGATCACAATTCTTCGGTATGGCTGCGTCGGCTGTATTAACCAGCCGGAACAGGCGGAACTCCCTCTACACCAACCGTTTTGAACAGCCGAAACAGCTGGAACTTCGTCTTCACCGACTATATTAACAAACCGGAACAGTCGGACCTCCAACTACGTCGGCTGTATTAACCAGCCGGAACAGAGGGAATTCCAGTTACACAAGCTATATTAATCAGCCGAAACAAGCGGAACTCTGGCAACTACGACTGTATTAACCATGCATGCTTCAATCCACCCTCCTATCCATCTATCGCGAACAATATGCACGCGAAAACGAGGGTGAAACCACTCTGTCGGCCCAACTCCGGCTGTGTTTTGCTGCCGGCTGCGATACATCCGGGTGGAATCCGGCTAGCGTGTCTAGCGTGTAAACATTGCAGCCAGCTGCGATAAATCCGGGCGGAATCCGGCTAGTGCAACTCGGAGCAAGAGTGTGTCACTTTCACCTGACATATATGTCAGGATGCCAGTTAAACTCTAATATCCAGCAATTTCCAGCCGGAGTTAGCGGGAGTTGGGATGCCAGAACGCCAAATTCATGTGATCATTGCAGCCAGCTGCGATAAATCCGGGCGGAATCCAGCTAGTGCAACTCGGAGCCAGAGTGAGGCACTTTCACCGGACACATGTCACGATGCCAGTTAAGCTCTCTAACTCGAACAGGACGGGTGCAAAGTCGGGAATATGTCGGGAAATCCCAATTCCGGCTGTGCATGGCTGCCGACTGACGGACCTTGGCGAAACCGGATGACATGCAACAGGAAGTCAGTTTGAGGCGCTTTCACCTGGCATACATTAATTCACCGTCCAATCCATCTATCTCGAGCAATAGGCACGCCAGAACGGGAGTGGGAGCCATTCTGTCGGCCCAACTCCGGCTAGGTTTTGCAGCCGGCTGCGATACATCCGGGTATAATTCGGCTAGCGTGTCTGGGAGCCAGAGTGTGTCACTTTCACCTGACATATGCCAAGATGCCAGTTAAACTCTCTAATATCGAGCAATATACAGCCGGAGTTGGGCTGTAGACTTTGCCAAACTGCCAAATTCATATGAACATGGCAGCCAGCTGCGATAAATCCGGATGGAATCCGGCTAGTGCGACTCGGAGCCAGACTGAGGCGCTTTCACCTGGCATGCTTCAATCTACCGTCCAATCCATCTATCTCGAACAATAGGTACGCCAAAACGGGGGTGAGACCACTCTGTCGGCCCAACTCCGGCTGGGTTTTGCAGCCGGCTGCGATACATCCGGGTGGAATCCGGCTAGCGTGTCTGGGAGCCAGAGTGTGTCACTTTCATTTGACATATATGTCAGGATGCCAGTTAAACTCTCTAATTTCCAGCCGGAGTTGGCCGGAGATGGCCGGAGTTGGGCTGCCAGAACGCCAAATTCATGTGAACATTGCAGCCAGCTGCGATAAATCCGGGCGGAATCCGGCTAGTGCAACTCGGAGCCAGAGTGAGGCACTTTCACCGGACACATGTCACGATGCCAGTTAAGCTTTTTAATTCGAACAGGACGGGTGCAAAGTCGGGAATATGTCGGGAAATCCCAACTCCGGCTGGGTATTGCAGCCGGCTGCGATACATCCGGGTGGAATCCGGTTAGCGTTTCTGGGAGCCAGAGTGTGTCACTTTCACCTGACATATATGTCAGGATGCCAGTTAGACTCTCGAATATCCAGCAATTTCCAGCCGGAGTTAGCCGGAGTTGGGCTGCCAAAACGCCAACTTCATGTGAACATTGCAGCCAGCTGCGATAAATCCGGGCGGAATCCAGCTAGTGCAACTCGGAGCCAGAGTGAGGCACTTTCACCTGACACATGTCACGATGCCAGTTAAGCTCTCTAATTCGAACAGGACGGGTGCAAAGTCGGGAATATGCCGGGAAATCCCAACTCCGGCTGTGCATGGCAGCCGGCTGACGGAATTTGGCGATACCGGATGTCATGCAACAGGAAGTCAGTTTGCGGCGCTTTCACCTGGCATGCTTCAATCCGCCGTCCAAGCCATCTATCTCGAGCAATAGGCACGCCAAAACGAGGGTGGGAGCCACTCTGTCGTCCAACTCTGGCTGGGTTTTACAGCCGGCTGCGATAAATCCGGGTGGAATCCGCCTAGCGTGTCTGGGAGCCAGAGTGTGTCACTTTCACCTGGCATATGCCAGGATGCCAGTTAAACTCTCTAATATCGAGCAATATACACCCGGAGTTGGGCTGTAGACTTGGCCAAACTGACAATTTCATCTGAACATGGCAGCCAGCTGCGATAAATCCGGGTGAAATCCGGCTAGTGTGACTCGGAGCCAGACTGAGGTGCTTTTACCTGACATGCTTCAATCCACCGTCCAATCCATCTATCTCGAACAATAGACACGCCAAAACGGGGGTGAGACCACTCTGTCGGCCCAACTCCGGCTGGGTTTTGCAGCCGGCTGCGATACATCCGGATGGAATCCGGCTAGCGTGTCTGGGAGCCAGAGTGTGTCACTTTCATTTGACATATATGTCAGGATGCCAGCTAAACTCTTTAATTTCCAGCCGGAGTTGGCCGAAGTTGGCCGAAGTTGGGCTGCCAGACCGCCAACTTCATGTGAACATTGCAGCCAGCTGCGATAAATCCGGGCGGAATCCGGCTAGTGCAACTCGGAGCCAGAGTGAGGCACTTTCACCTGACACATGTCACGATGCCAGTTAAGCTTTTTAATTCAAACAGGACGGGTGCAAAGTCGGGAATATGTCGGGAAATCCCAACTCCGGCTGGGTTTTGCAGCCGGCTGCGATACATCCGGGTGGAATCCGGCTAGCGTTTCTGGGAGCCAGAGTGTGTCACTTTCACCTGACATATATTTCAGGATGCCAGTTAGACTCTCGAATATCCAGCAATTTCCAGCCGGAGTTAGCCGGATTTGGGCTGCCAAAACGCCAACTTCATGTGAAGATTGCAGCCAGCTGCAATAAATCCGGGCGGAATCCGGCTAGTGCAACTCGGAGCCAGAGTGAGGCACTTTCATCTGACACATGTCACGATGCCAGTTAAGCTCTCTAATTCGAACAGGACGGGTGCAAAGTCGGGAATATGTCGGGAAATCCCAAATCCGGCTGTGCATGGCAGCCGGCTGACAGAATTTGGCGAAACCGGATGTCATGCAACAGGAAGTCAGTTTGCGGCGCTTTCACCTGGCATGCTTCAATCCGCCGTCCAAGCCATCTATCTCGAGCAATAGGCATGCCAAAACGAGGGTGGGAGCCACTCTGTCGGCCCAACTCCGGCTGGGTTTTACAGCCGGCTGCGATAAATCCAGGTGGAATCCGCCTAGCGTGTCTGGGAGCCAGAGTGTGTCACTTTCACCTGGCATATGCCAGGATGCCAGTTAAACTCTCTAATATCGAGCAATATACAGCCGGAGTCGGGCTGTAGACTTGGCCAAACTGCCAAATTCATCTGAACATGGCAGCCAGCTGCGATAAATCCGGGTGGAATCCGGCTAGTGCGACTCGGAGCCAGACTGAGGTGATTTCACCTGGCATGCTTCAATCCACCGTCTAATCCATCTATCTCGAACAATGGGCACGCCAAAACGGGGGTGAGACCACTCTGTCGGCCCAACTCCGGCTGGGTTTTGCAGCCGGCTGCGATACATCCGGGTGGAATCCGGCTAGCGTGTCTTGGAGCCAGAGTGTGTCACTTTCATTTGACATATATGTCAGGATGCCAGTTAAACTCTCTAATTTCCAGCCGGAGTTGGCCGGAGTTGGCCGGAGTTGGGCTGCCAGAACGCCAACTTCATGTGAACATTGCAGCCAGCTGCGATAAATCCGGGCGGAATCCGGCTAGTGCAACTCGGAGCCAGAGTGAGGCACTTTCACCTGACACATGTCACGATGCCAGTTAAGCTCTCTAATTCGAACAGGACGGGTGCAAAGTCGGGAATATTTCGGGAAATCCCAACTCCGGCTGTGCATGGCAGCCGGCTGACGGAATTTGGAATCTGTCGTATGTATTCGGAGACCTCGGTTAATTAGAGGGTCTATGTAAGTAGTCAGAGACCTCAGTCAATTTAGATGGCCGCCGTATGTATTCAGAGACATCGGTCATTTAGAGAGCCACCGTATGTATTCAGATTAGAGGGTCGTCGTATGTATTCAGAGACCTCGGTTAATTAGAGGATCTATATATGTATTCAGTCAATTAGAGGGCCGATGTATGTATTCAGAGTCCTCGGTCAATTAATATATATGTATATAGTCATTTAGATCTGTGTAAACTGCATGGTATAAATGTAACTACCACAGCTCAATTTTCGCGGACTATAATAGGTGACCTAGATTTTAAAGTGAAAACATGCAGGCAACATGGTTAACTGACTTCAAAATGGTCATTACCCAGGAATTAGGGTCTATACGTCAAATAGTTCAAGACATTTACACACTCTACACATTGACTATTCAATATTCCTCATTATTAATTCTGTTCTAGTAGTTTGATATATCATTAACTGCAAATTAATTGAATTCGAATAAAATACATCGTTTTACGTATATTGTAGGTGATGACATCGTATAAAATAAAGGTCGTCTTGAACCTTATACATTTATATATTCTATACAGTTCGAACATGCGATAATCAACTCTTGGTTGCTTCTCTGGGATTGTTTATACTCGCTCCCGGCTATATAGCCGAACAATCACCGCTTCTCTATCCCGTTTATTTGTATTGATAAACACCTACGTTGATACCTTACGATTTGGTAGGAAATAATTTAATTGGCAGCCGCAAGGGTCGGTTTTAGACGACGCGTAATAGGCAGTCATCATATCTACACGAGCGTTTGATAAGATCTTGTTTTATTGAGATTATCTGAACTGGTGACAGCTTACAAGTTTTAAAGCCAATGTAGCAAAAACGGAAATTGTTCATGATGAGCCATCTCTTCTTTTCCAAAATTTGTATTTAAACCTGTAGTAAAATGCTGCTTTGGTTTGACCTGATGTTACAATGAGTACATAGAATTCTTTAAAGCAAACAAATTAACCATTAACATATGTTTATGGTTGATGATCAGATGAAATACTTATCGTAATAATATACTTTGCTTATATATGGAATGATTACAATTCTACTCAAAATTGAGAGACACAAAAAGGGGGAAATAATCTATAAATTGGCAAATTCCCTAACACAATGTCGTACGCAGATGTTTACCTGATTTAGAAATGAACGGTGCTCTGCGCAAACGCAACGTATGGCACATGCGCACTGCGAAGCCTGATCTGGATCTGCACTGTTCACTAATAAGAACATTCATGAAACTTCAAATGAATCTTATCCATTGTGATGTTACTGCATGGATGCACACCACACGTATAATACTTACGTTAACATTGGTTCTCACAGAGCACCACCATGAAGGTACACCACACGTGTTATAATTACGTTAACATTGGTTCTCACAGAGCATCACCATGAAGGTACACCATACGTGTTATAATTACTTTAACATTGGTTCTCACACAGAGCACCACCATGAAGGTACACCACACGTGTTATAATTACGTTAACATTGGTTCTCACAGAGCATCACCATGAAGGTACACCACACGTGTTATAATTACGTTAACATTGGTTCTCACACAGAGCACCACCATGAAGGTACACCAAACGTGTTATAATCACGTTAACATTGGTTCTCACAGAGCACCACCATGAAGGTACACCATGCGTGTTATAATCACGTTAACATTGGTTTTCACAGAGCACCACCATGGAGGCACTCCACACGTGTTATAATTACGTTAACATTGGTTGTCACACAGAGCATCGCCATGAAGGTACACCACACGTGTTATAATCACGTTAACATTGGTTCTCACAGAGCACCACCATGAAGGTACACCACACGTGTTATAATTACGTTAACATTGGTTCTCACACAGAGCACCGCCATGAAGGTACACCACACGTGTTATAATCACGTTAACATTGGTTCTCACAGAGCATCACCATGAAGGTACACCACACGTGTTATAATTACGTTAACATTGGTTCTCACACAGAGCACCACCATGAAGGTACACCACACGTGTTATAATCACGTTAACATTGGTTCTCACAGAGCACCACCATGAAGGTACACCACACGTGTTATAATCACGTTAACATTGGTTCTCACAGAGCACCACCATGAAGGTACACCACACGTGTTATAATCACGTTAACATTGGTTCTCACACAGAGCACCACCAAGAAGCAGAGATATGTCTCTGCATGAAGGTACACCACAAGTGTAATAATTAGATAACATTGGTTGTCACACAGAGCACTGCCATGAAGGCACATCACACGTGTAATAATTACGTTAACATTGTTTCTCACACAGCACGGCTCAAATGCTTTTCCACATACAATAAGTCCTTTAGCAGGCGACTTTGAAATGAGCTTGGCAAGAACTGTGAACAATCTTTATAAACGAAAGTAAATGTATTGAATAGAGTTGAAAACATTGTGGCAATAGGAGAAATTACTTTTCTTGAGTAATTTCCTATTTTGTCACAAAATTTTCAAAAGTCGTCTGCTACAGGTGCATCAAAATGGGTCTTTTGTGGGAAAGGATTAAAGTCGGTATTCTCAGAGCACCACTCAAATGTACGTTTAGAGACAGGATGAAGTTTACATTGTACTTAAGGAGTCAATATTCTGAATGCAATTTCACAGGGTGATATACTATTGATTCACATCACATAACAAATGACATTACTTTTTGGAGGTTAAAGATTAATGCCATTTAAAGTCAAATTGCAAACTCGTTTAGTACACAGTTTATTATTTAAAACTGCTCCCAAAGTGTCCATACGACTAGATGATAACGATTCTGATGAGACAGTGTGGAGGTACAGATTACTGGTCACCATGAATGAACGGTCGTTTGTGTATGACATGGCCTGTTCATAAGTTACCTCTGTGTATCATACATAGAAGAAGGGTGGAAGGGTGTATTTAATCTTTTTTGACACTGGTAATTTGTCAAATGTCTTTGCGATCAATTCAAATTAGATCTTTCTTCAATCTCAATAACTATTCACCGCTTCAATTCGTTAAACATTTTCTTCATTATGCTGATTCCTGATTCTCTATTTGGAAATTTAGGCACACAGGGAAAATGTTGCTAGTACAAATAGAACCAATTTAACCTATTCCTTCTCACAGACAAATGTTGACACATCTTCAGCAGACGACTTTAGAAAACTCATGTATAATGAGCAATTTGTCCTTTTGACACGTTTTCAACTGAATTCAAAAGTTAAGAAAATATATTTTCGAAGTTGTCTGCTGCAGATTTGTTGTAAGTTTGAAATGGTTAATTCGTCTAAGTTCTTCTTTATAAAACCACGTGTTTTCAATTTGGAAGAATCAAATAATAGCCTATATGTTGGTTATATATTAGAATTACTCTTTTGCAAGATAAACCACTTCTGCAGCAGATTGCTTTTGAAATAATGAGGGGAAAGAAGAAATACGCTTATCAGATAGAGGAGTCACCCTTACACACACACACAATACATCTATAGCAGACTTCTTCAAAAACATCTAGGCAAAGATATGGAACATATAATCATTGAATAAAGCTGAAAACATTATGGCAAAATGAGAAATTGCTCATAATGAGAAATGTTTCCATTTGGTGAAATATATCTAATGTTATCTACTGTAGATTTCCGAAAATGCATCTGCATGTGGGAAAAGTGTTCATTGATAAAGCTGATAGTTGTTGGGTTAAAGAAGGATCAATAGATGATATATATGGATATAACGTATTGTAATAAAGTTGATAGTATTGGGGTTTAAAGAAGGATGAAATGATGATAGATTAGGGGTAAATTGTAACATGAGACAAACCATTGTCCCGGGGTATTAAGGTATAATTTGCGAGCCCAGGTTGTATATGTGTATATTATTGAAGATTTGATGAGTATGGTGTATTTCAGAGCCCGGGTTTTATGTGTGTATTATTGAAGATCTGATAGGTATGATGTTTTTGTGTCAATTCATAACTCTGTCCCTGACACTAATAATGCGGTCAGCTCTTCGAACCAGACGACATGTGAAGACATTGTGGGGAAAAGACTAAATGTCACACGAATGCCCCAGTATTGTACATATTCACAGCCGAGTTCTTCGGTGTGTCACTATGCTTTAAATATGTGAATGAATGAATTCTGACGTCTACTGATGGTTTAACAAGTGAGATTAAAGGTCTGGTTCATATAAAGTTGATGTGCACATTCATTAACTGCTCTGAACAAACTTAAACTCTTAAACTTCTACGTGACAGGTGACTTTTGAAATTATTGTTACATCCATATAAACCATAATGAGCGGTTTCGTGTTTACCAACAATGTTTTTAACTTCATATACACTTCCAATATTCCAAGTTTGGAATCATGAACTTCCAGTTTTGAGCTCGGCTACCGTATTAAAACGCAAAGAGCAATATTTGTTCTGTCTGGCATCTGATTTGTCAGTTAAATTTTATAGAAAGTTTTATTTACAATAAAACCTTTCCTCGATGGTTCATTTAATTCTTCATAGTGATAAACCACCATGTAGTAAGGCCAAATGGGCTTTAACCCTAACACCAGTAATTAGAATTGTTCTGGAAAGAACCAGGACTGTATCGCTAGTTGAGTGGGCGACACTGAAGGCACCTCATCCAGACCACGGACCTATGAATTCACAGTTCATCACATTAAGCATTAGACCGCCGGGCCACTCATAGTGATAAGCCACACTGTGAGAAGGTCATATGCATGTATGAGACCCAGTACTGTTACGGTCAAGGTCACTTAAATAAGACCATACACCAAGGCAGTTTAATGTCACATTTAGCCTTTACTTTGTATCTTCGCGGCTACTGCTCCAACAATGATTATGAAGGTCAAAGTCAAGGTCATTGAGGGTGATACTCTGAAGCTATTGTTGCCCTTCATTTCCTGATCCTATCAGGTAAACAGACCAAACAAACATTTAAAATGTTATTCAGACATGCAAAGGCGCCTAATTGAAATATTTTTAAACAAGGTCTATTATGTATCGCTTGTAATGTAACACTCGTTATATTGTGTTAAAAATGCTATTTATTTCAAGTAGATTATTTTAGTTCGATCATGTCGAAGCTTGTTATAATAGATGTGACATTGAAACCAGACCCAAGTATACTGGTTATAGTATGTAAATCCTTATCCCACCCTATCTTACTTTAAACAACATTTGCGTTTGGTTTGGTTTGTTGGTTTGGTATTTACGTCACTTTCATAAATGTTTAGTTATAACAGGGCGATTCTTAGGTAATTTACCAGTACAATTAAACATATTGCTTGAATTCAGTTAGATAAGGGGTGACTGTACTTTGGTCCCATGTAAGTTCGTTGTCAGGTTTCAATATATTCGCCTTGATGTTTTCAAAGTTGTGTGTTGGAAAGGTTTAATATAACACATTTAAAAGTAAAGTATGTAATGAAATAGTTCTAAGAAAATAAAGTGAAAATGTAATATGCAGACAATTAAAAATACATGCATCGACACTTTTCAAACAGTGTTAAAAACATTGCAGAAAAAGTAAATATTTCTCATTTTGAGGAATTTATCCTTTCTCTACAATGTTTCAATAGTTCTTGGATCCTGAAGTGTCGTGTAATGTGCAATTTCCCTTGTTTTTAACTAAAATCACTAATTATACTTTCATTCATATATTTTTCATATATACATGTATATGCCTAAGATCAGGAATCCGCTGTGATCGAGTGGTTAGCGTCGGATATTTGAAACCGGGTGTCCCGGGTTCGATCTCCAGTCGCAGCACTCTTGGGCAAGACACATTTTCTAGCCTAGTACTGGTTTGTTATCCCCCGCTTTTTCGAAGAAAAAAAGAGGGGGATATTGAAATGCGTTGTCCGTCCGTCCGTCCGTGCGCATGAGAGAGTACTTGTGGGGTGCGTCCGTGCGGATGAACTCATGGGAGAGTACTTGTGGGGTTATTTCCTTTGATGTTTACTTGTGAGGTGCACCCCACAAGTATGCAATTCATTCCGTAATTAACCCCCTTTTACGGAATGAATAACATTAATATGCAAATGAGATACCCGTTATAAAAAATAAAAATAAACTATTTATCTAAGTGTCTTTATAAAGGTGGTGGTTGGGCTTTAGACCCCACAAGTACTCTCTCATGCGGACGCACGCACGGACGCACCCCACAAGTACTATCTCATGCGCACGGACGGACGGACGGACAACGCATTTCAATATCCCCCTCCTTTTTTCTTCGAAAAAGCGGGGGATAACAAACCAGTACTAGGCTAGAAAATGTGTATATGCCTAAGATCAGGAATCCGCTGTGATCGAGTGGTTAGCGTCGGATATTTGAAACCGGGTGTCCCGGGTTCGATCTCCAGTCGCGGCACTCTTGGGCAAGACACATTTTCTAGCCTGGTACTGGTTTGTTATCCACCGCTTTTTCGAAGAAAAAAGGAGGGGGATATTGAAATGCGTTGTCCGTCCGTCCGTCCGTGCGCATGAGAGAGTACTTGTGGGGTGCGTCCGTGCGGATGAACTCATGGGAGAGTACTTGTGGGGTTATTTCCTTTGATGTTTACTTGTGAGGTGCACCCCACAAGTATGCAATTCATTCCGTAATTAACCCCCTTTTACGGAATGAATAACATTAATATGCAAATGAGATACCCGTTATAAAAAATAAAAATAAACTATTTATCTAAGTGTCTTTATAAAGGTGGTGGTTGGGCTTTAGACCCCACAAGTACTCTCTCATGCGGACGCACGTCCGTCCGTGTGTGCGTGCGTCCGTCACGTCCGTCTGCAGCCATTTCTCAGTAACTTGGATTGGTAAATTTTCCTTAGAGTTATTGCCCTTGATATATTGAAAAATCCACGTCCGCAGCCATTTCTCAGTAACTAGCTGGTAGAATTTCATGAAACTTTAAATAAATATGAACCAGCATACTGGGATGATTCCCGTCCATTGTTTTTTTGGATTGGTTAATGTTCCTTAGAGTTATTGCCCTTGATATATTGAAAAAATCCACGTCCGCAGCCATTTCTCAGTAACTAGCTGCTAGGATTTCATGAAACTTGAAATAAATATGAACCAACATACTGGGATGATGTCCGTCCATTGTTTCTTTGGATTGGTCAATTTTCCTTAGAGTTATTGCCCTTGGTTTATTGAAAAATCCACGTCCGCAGCCATTTCTCAGTAACTAGCTTGTAGAATTTCATGAAACTTGTTTATACAGCTACAGCAACACAATTTGCACCATGTGTACAATTTTACAATCAAATATCATCATTGTCTTTGGATGACCTTCACCATGACTTTTTGACCTTCTGTCTGTCCGTCTGTCTGTCTGTCTGTATGTCTGTCACACTTCGTTTCCGTACAATAACTGCCACAAATGTGAACCGTTTTTTTCCAAACTTTCCTGCAAGCGGGGGATATAAATTTCATAAATTTGCTTGTTTACCCAGGAATCATGAATAAGTGAACAATCGCCGTGATATAGCTGAAATAATGTCGAAAGCGGCGTAAAACCCCAAAAAACAAATATACTCACTTTCATTTCTATAATTTTTCCGTAAAATCACCTGTTTTCAAAGTCATCTGCTGCAGATCTGTTGTATGTGGGAAAGGGAGGGTTAAAGAACTGTGCATAATGATACATTCCTTCCCGAGGTTTTCACCCGATTAACTCTGAATGCTCATGGTTTGTTGCAGAATAACGCAATCGATGGAAAATATCAATTGAACCAGAGTTTCACATGAAAATACGCACAGTTCTGATATTACCTGTTTGCTATCAGGTCACAGTTCTGATATTACCTGTTTGCTATCAGGTCACAGTTCTGATATTACCTGTTTGCTATCAGGTCACAGTTTCACAAAACTAACTAAGTAGGAACTCAGTTGAGCATGTATAATATGCAGGTCTAGAGTATTAGAAATATTCTAATTAATCAAATCAAAATAGTATTGTTTAGTGCTTGACTTTAATTGAAGTTGTTAAATGAATTATGTTGCCATGGTTAATCAACTTAAGAATGTAACAAAGTTGAGCATGTTATTTAGTGTGCTCAACACATTTCTTAATTCATTCTGAGAACAGAGGCAACACAATCGTGTCAATTATTTTTGTGAATTTGAAAAGATACATTCTATTAATGAACACTATCGGGACTAAGCAATGTAACTATACTATACATACAATGTGCTTCAGTTTAGTAGCATGTACTACTGTGCTTACTCACCTCTGTTAACATTTTGGCAAATGGAGAAAAATCTCAAATTAATCAATATCTCTTTTCATCGTTTTTCAATATCTATACTTTCAATTTTAAAGATTTTTTTTATATTTTACAATAAACATTTTCAAAGTCGTATGCAGCATATTATGTATGTAGGAAAGGGTTTAGGTCCAAGCGGATGATTAGCTAAGGCTCATTTCTTAACCTTGGTAACTTACCCAGTGTCGGCGTAATGTATGGGGTAGGATGTCTCCCAAGTTTACTGGCACTGGGATATAAATGAAATAATGTAAAAACAGCTTAAAGGCGTATCCTCTGAATTTTTTCAATGGACAGAATTTTCTTAAATTTGTCCAGAGCTTCCTTACTCAAAGACTAACTCAAAACAACATTCAAAACAATGGGTCGCGGTGCTACTTTTTTTGCTATTCACTCTTTTAAAACCCATATATGTGCTCAGTTTAAGGAAATATAACGGAATGTAGAGAAACAACACTATTTCATACCAGTGAACACAAACACATACATTTATATATCAACATGTTTTTATTTCATATTACAGGAATCAATCATGTGTCAACTTCATCAATATTGACCAATTTTTAAAATATTTCTATTTTAACACTTTATATTCAATAATTCAAGATGGCCGCCATGATAAAATTTGTATAAAATTGAACACGGGCACAATACAAAAGTTGGAATTTAAAAAATTGTAGTGGACAGATTTTTTTAATACTTTTCATATGAACACCTTATTATAAGAGTTGTTGAATGAGACAAAAAAATCTATAGGTCGCGGTGCTCATTACAGAGATATTTCCTATTGAATTATCTCCCTTTATGATTTTTTTTCCATAAAATTAGCCCAGGAAAAATACAATTTTGAATTAAATATCTCTTAGGACAGTATTTTTTGGATAAATTTGTAATATGAATAACTGGTTATAAGGGTTCTTGAAAGAAGCTTAAAACAATGGTTGCAGTGCTTACTAGTTGAGTTTTACATTGGATTATCTCCCTTTATGATTTGTTTTTAATAATAGCCCAACAAAAAATCAATTAAAAATTAAAAGCTTTTTATAAGTGGAGATATTTTTTCAATATTTCTCATATCAATAAACTTGTTAAATGGGTTGTTGAATTAAACAAAACAAAACACTGTTGGCTTTGTTCTTTCGCTAAATTTCACATTGAATTATCTCCCTTTAATATTTTTTTTTTAGGAAAAATTACAAATTTGAAAATCTTCTAGTCTATACATATCTTCAATAACTCTCACTGTTTCACATGAATTATGTTGAAATACACACATTCATTTCAACTTATTTTGACGCCTCTGCAGCAGACAGCCTTTGAAAACATTGCGACAAAAGAAGACATTATAGCATTCAATCATTGTATGTTGGAAAAGGTTAAGCAAATAAACCACTAGTTGCTGTACATATTACCAGGAACAATTTTACTGATGTATTTCACATTGGTTAAATAACAAAAATAAAAAGTACCTCTTTAGGAAAAGAAGGCAACAGGTCAATACGAAATGACCCCCTTTCCCATATACAAACCTGCAGCAGAAATTCAGACAAAAATATGGAAAGTCTATGTTAATGAAAGTAGCATAGAAGAAAAGAGTTGAAAACATTGTTGCAAATATATTGCCCACTATGAGCAAGTTATCCCTATGTGACAATGTGTTCATAAGTCATCAAGTACAAATGCCTCAAAATGCTCTGCAAGTGGGAAAGGGGTATTGCATTTCTGCAAAATAGAGATTTTGTATAATTTGTTACAAGCATACCTAAATAAAAGCTGTGTTCAATGAAGTAACAAAACCATTGGTTTTCTTCATTATTACATACAAATTACATTTAAGATTCTATCAGTGTTGTTAAATGAAAACATAACCCACTAAACTGTCAAACATACAAGGTTACTACAGCAGAAGACTATACAAACATATCTATACAAAAATATATCTTAGTATAACCTATGATGTGGCATCTGATCTTTTTCAAATCAAAAAATCTTATGTCATGCTCAGACTAACATTGGTAATAATCAATTATATTGTGAGGTTATCAGTTCTAGACACAGAGAAAGTATGAATTTATCAATCTTTCATTAATTTTCTTTTTTTTAAATATAACTTTTGGGGAGATTAGCTAGATATTACCATTACTCATAATAATAAAGTGAGTGTCTAAAACACTGACAAATTGAGTAGACCAAGATCAGAAGACAATATTGCTCTAAGCTGGGTATGCACAGTGTACTCTTAAACATTTTTCAGTTCATACTCCTAGTGTCAACATATTTCAAAATTCATACATCAACCTTCAACAACAAATAATATGGTTTCTGTTTATGATTGGGGTTTCATGCCATTTCAACAGTATTTCGGTTATATCCCAGCAACAGTTTACTTATACATAATACAATTTCATTAGTTAGGCTATGAAAACGTGCCTTGCCTACAGGCAATCTACCATGACCTGCTGTTGGCAATAATCAAAACTGCCTTTTTAAAGCAGCATAGCAGCAGTTCTAGTTATTCGCTCATGCGAGCAATCAGAACTGCTGCAGAGCTGTTTCCTTGATGCGGTATTTTCATTTGTTAACTTTTCATAATAAACACATCAGAGAAATTAATTACATACCAATGCATGACTGATTGTATCATATATCCAGTGACCACTTGAAAACATCATTAACTTTCTACAATAAACAGCAGTCTGAGCATGCATATGATCTGATCAATCAGATCAAGTTGCACAGAGGTGTAGGTTGGTCTGAATCTATGCTAGTCACAAAGACCTTCAGTCTGGTTCTCACAGAATGATACTCAAATATGCTATTGAAACTGTTTCATTTTGTGCATGTAGAAATACAGCAAACAGTGTCTGTACACATATCCATTGGCAAAAAATGAAGACTCAGATTAGTGAAACATGCAGGTTCACAACATAGGAACAAATTACAGTTTTATGTTATTCAAAATGAACATTTCTTCTGCAAAGTTACTCACAATGTTTATCTGTAGAGCATTACAAGAATGGTGAATGTCATGTAAACAAAAAAATATCTTGGGAAACTTTGTTCAACAAAAAGTATTATGAGCAAGATGTCAAAGTTCATACATCAACCTTAAAATAAACATACAATAATTATATTTATAATTGAGATTTACACCATTTCAACAGTATAAATTTCAGTTATATCTCAGCGCAGTTCACTTATACATGATACATGGTTTTTTCAAATCAGTACTAGCAGGGTCACATAGATACTAGGTTAAGAAAATGTGCCTAGCCCACATGCACTCAACCATGATCTGCTGTGAGCGGGTAAAAAGGCGGACACACATAGTTTTACCAGATAATAGGCATGTTAACCCTTTCCCACATACAACAAATCAGCAGTAGACAACTTTGATAACATTTGGGTAAAAAACATAGAAAGTCTCTATAAATGTAGGTATGCTTTATACTGAAAACAGTTGAAAACATTGTGACAAAACTGAAAAGAAGAAATTGCTCAATTTGAACAATTTCTCCTTTTATCACAATATTTAAGTCGACTGATGCAGAAGCAATTTAGCATAAGAAAACGACTCAGGTCTGTATGTGAGTAACAGTGCTCTGTGAAAACCACCCTGATCTTACAGCAGACTCATGATAGTCAAACGAAGGGAAACAATTGGAATAGTTTGATAGGCTCTGCTTTCCAAATGAGTTTGGGACAGTTATATTTAAAGATCTAGCAAGTGCATATGGATCACACTTATTCTGCATTACAGCCTTACTAATTCACTTTTGAAAATACTTCTTGACTTGAGTAGTTAAAAGAGTTTTTTCAGTAAATTGTACAACTGGTTTCCTTCATGTTTTTCTTGTCTTGTGGTTTATGTCTGACCATCTGTTTATAAAATGGGAAACTGTTTCTTGAATTTTCACCATGGTTGATGCATCGTCATCCATAATTACGACATAGACATTCACATTCCTATTATCTTTGTCGAGCACAAGACAGCGCGCCACATCCGGTTCCAAAGATTTAGAACTATCATGCCAGTTTCTTCAACACTGATGGATGGGCATTGATTCACCTTTACTTTCATGAAAGCTACATTGTTTATAGTCTTAAGATCTAAGTCAAAATGCAACCCATTTTCCCGATTTGCTCCCCACTAGAGTGGCAGCCACTCTATATAGCTCCATCTGATCCACCCGTCTGTGAACCCATGTCATATTTGAATTGAATATATGGAGTCTTGTCTACAGTACTGAAAAATAGAACAAAGAGGTTGATAAATACCTGGCTTTGATATAATGTTAACTAACTCATATTGCAATCTACTTAAAACATATAAACACATGTGTAATAATTTATGACTATGATAGAATATTCTGTGTGTATGTTTTATTTCTAAAGTGTTATTTCATAACCCAAATTGGGGACCCATACACAATCAAAAGACACCTCTTTTTTTTCACAAAAGTAGGCCTAAATTTCATAAAAGCTGACTTTCATCACATTTTACATGTCACTATTTTCGTAATTGAAAGGGCCCTGGTCACAAAACAGCATAAAAAACACACTGATTTCTACAGGCTACAAAGTTGGCTTTGTTTTATTGGGGTATTATGCCGTTTTCAACATTATTTCAGTTATATCAGGGACATAGATAATATCTTATCTATGTCCCTGGTTATATCACAGCGACAGTTTATTTATTCATGAATCCTTGGTAAAATTCCTTGAAATTTAACTAAAATTTAAATGTGTTCAATTTGATAATACATCAAGATAAAAATAAGTGAAATGACTGTCAGACGAACCCCCACCCCCTTCAATTTTTGTAAACTCATAAAATAATAACATCATAGAAAATTATAATTATATTTTTAATAGTTAGTAAGTTACCTAAACTAAAGTTTCCCCTTGCTCGGCTGGTGTCGTTTGGTTGTTTCGACAGTATTCACAGTTCCCCATATTATAACGAGCCGTAGCATGTCTGGTTTCAGGAGAAATATTACATTAGATAGTGTTATTTCACACAGTCTTCACAAACAGGCTGATCTTCCAAGTAAACGATTTCTAGTCTCCTTCCTGGCATGTTTTCCGCTTAGTTTGCGGCGAATCCGATACCGATTATCCAGTATCGATGCAAGTTTCCGTCAATCTTTTGAAAAGATTGCGATTGTTTTCGCTTTCTGCACGTTTAAAAGATAAAAATATGCCACTCTTTAGCCTAGCTAGCGCGGACATAATGATTTTACACCGAATTTACACCTTGTTGATATCGTGTTCCGGATATTGACAGTTTCACAATTTAATTGAGCGCAATGAGCATAAAAGAGCAAAGCACTAAAATGAATCGGAATGGACATGCGCAAAAAAGATGCGCAGCAACACACCGACGATACGCCTTTAAAACCCCACTAATTTCTGTCAAAACAGATAGCATTAAAATATCAAATAATATCATTTATACTAGTAGATTACTTTACCTAATAGATTATGTCTTTAGTATCATCTGCTTTAAACAGGTTAGAAAAAAACAGTGCTGAACCATAAATTGGAAAGACAAAAGAAAATGTTGATTTTTGGAATATTTTCACAGCTCTAATTTCAAGAAAGGAATCCGTGTTCATCAGGCAAATAATCGATAGATAATTACAACAGTACGTTCAATGAACATAAAAACTGGCTAATGTCATTACAGCAGTTCGTTGAATGAACATAAAAACTGGCTATTGTCATTACAGCAGTACGCTGAATGAACATGAAAACTGGCTATTGTCATTACAGCAGTACGCTGAATGAACATAAAAACTGGCTATTGTCATTACAGCAGTACGCTGAATGAACATAAAAACTGGCTATTGTCATTACAGCAGTACGCTGAATGAACATAAAAACTGGCTATTGTCATTACAGCAGTACGTTAGATTAACATAAACTGGCTATTGTCATTACAGCAGTACGTTAAATGAACATAAGAACTGGCAATTGTCATTACAGCAGTACGTTGAATGAACATAAAAACTGGCTAATGTCATTACAGAAGTACATGTACGTTGAATGATCATTACAACTCGCTAATGTCATTACAGCAGTACGTTAAATGAATATAACAACTGGCTATTATCATTACAGCAGTACGTTAAATGAAAATGCTAATGTAATTACAGCAGTACGTTAAATGAAGATGCTAATGTAATTACAGCAGTACGTCAAATGAATATAAAACTGGCTAATGTCATTACAGCAGTACGTTAAATGAACATAACAACTGTCTAATGTAATTACAGCAGTACGTTAAATAAACATAACAACTGTCTAATGTCATTACAGCAGTACGTTAAATAAACATAACAACTGTCTAATGTCATTACAGCAGTACGTTAAATAAACATAACAACTGTCTAATGTCATTACAGCAGTACGTTAAATAAACATAACAACTGTCTAATGTCATTACAGCAGTACGTTAAATAAACATAACAACTGGCTAATGTCATTATAACCGTACGTTAAATGAACATACAAACTAGCTAATGTCATTACAGCAGTTCGTTAAATGAACATAACAACTGGCTAATGTCATTACAGCAGTACGTTAAATGAACATAATATCTGGCTTATGTCATTACAGTAGTACGTTAAATGAACATAAAAACTAGCTAATGTCATTACAAAAGTACATGTACGTTGAATGATCATAACAACTCGCTAATGTCATTACAGCAGTACGTTAAATGAACATAAAAACTAGTTAATGTCATTACAGCAGTTCGTTAAATGAACATAAAAACTGGCTTATGTCATTACAGCAGTACAATAAATGAATATAACAATCGGCTAGTGTCATTACAGCAGTACGTTAAATGAACATAACAACTGGCTATTGTCATTACAGCAGTACGTTAAATGAACATAACAACTGGCTATTGGCATTACAGCAGTAAGTTAAATGAACATAACAACTGGCTATTGGCATTACAGCAATACGTTAAATGAACATAACAACTGGCTTTTGTCATTACAGCAGTACCTTAAATGAACATAACAACTGACTAATGTCATTACAGCAGTACGTTAAATGAACATAATAACTGGCTATTGTCATTACAGCAGTACGTTAAATGAACATAACAATTGGCTATTGTCATTACAGCAGTACGTTAAATGAACATGACAACTGGCTAATGTCATTACAGCAGTACGTTAAATGAACATAACAACTGGCTATTGTCATTACAGCAGTACGTTAAACGAACATAACAACTGGCTATTGTCATTACAGCAGTACGTTAAATGAACATAACAACTGGCTATTGTCATTACAGCAGTACGTTAAATGAACATAACAACTGGCTATTGTCATTACAGCAGTACGTTAAATGAACATAACAACTGGCTAATGTCATTACATCAGTACGTTAAATGAACATAACAACTGGCTATTGTCATTACAGCAGTACGTTAAATGAACATAACAACTGGCTATTGTCATTACAGTAGTACGTTAAATGAACATAACAACTGGCTAATGTCATTACAGCACTACGTTAAATAAACATAACAACTGGCTAATGTCATTACAGCAGTACGTTAAATAAACATAACAACTGGCTATTGTCATTACAGCAGTACGTTAAATAAACATAACAAGTGGCTATTGTCAATAGAAATAAATCTTAGGTGTCCTGTGGCATTTGTATTTAAACCCCTGTGGTAACGTATTGAATGCCCTGTGGTAACGTACTGAATGCCGATTTCAACGGTGCCTTAGTTATATCACGCCGGTCAGTTCACCTAGCGTTCTACCTTTCTCACACCTTTGCTTCATGCAACAGACATACCAGTCATTGGGTGACCTTCCCAGTCATTGGGTTACCTTCCCAAATAGACTGGTTTAGCCAAAATGACGTTTGTCAATCATCGGAGAGAATGAACGACCGGAACATGATTCGAACTCACGACCCCTGGATTGGTAGCCATCGTCGTTACCGAATGAGTTATAATAGTTCGACAACTAATTTCTCGGGTCGCACATTCCCAGGATTTGAACACATTATCAATAGATTAGTTTGACCTGAAACATGGATGTCCGGATAAAAAGAACCATAGAACTGGAAACGCTATGATATAAATGAGATACTGACGAAAGTGGTGGAAACACCCTTGTAACCATTTCCCAAACATCTGAGGCAAACGACTTTGAATACATCCACGCAAATATATGAGAACTCTTTCTTACTGAACATAAAATACTGGAATTGAGTTGAAAACATTGTGGCAAAATGAGAAATTGTTCCAAAGTGTATTCTACATGTAGAAGAAACGAGCAGGATAGTATCAGGTTAGGAATTTAAAACTGATACCTAAACTCTTTTGGATATCTCATTTTGCCCCCATTTTAAAAACATAATTACATCATTATTGTTTAAACTGACTCGAGGTATACTGTCATTCATAGAGATGTTCTATAGTTTTGCATTAATGTTTTCAAATTCGTCTGCTGCTGGTTTGTTGTATGTGGACAATGGTTAAAGGGGGGGGGGGGGGGGGGTTTCCCACGTAAAACAAATGTGAATTTAGGCAGACGACTCGAAAATCTTGATATATGGCAGTATATTTATTGAATATAGTTGAGAACACTCTGTCAACGGGAGGAAATGCTTTTTCTGAACAATTTCTCCTATTGCCACAATACATTCAAAATGCATCTGCTGCAGATGCGTCAAACCCCATCTACATGCGGGGAAGGGTTGGACAAATAATCAAATCTCAGTAGAAGGGCTAAGGAATTAAACGGGTGCAATAAAAACAAAGATTAACCCTTTTCCATATACTTAAAAAAAAAAGCAAACGACTTTAAAAACAACTAAGCACAAATATTGAAAGTGTCTTTCAAGTTGATCAACAATGATGACCTGGGAAGCTGATTATTTTCAAGGTCTGATATCCATCCATATTGTCAAACGACATCATTCATATATATGTATTCATAATCAGTTGTTGACGATTGTACTTGTTAACAAATAAACTGATGCCGTTTCATGTCTTACAAATGAAAAAACAGCAAAGGAGATAGGAGTTCAACGTGAAGATATTGTTGGATAGGAAGATATTGTTCATTTTGGAGGAATTACACCATTCTGACAATGTATTCAGATTAGTCACAGACATCATTCAAGTCATTTACACCAGGCAAGGGGCTAAACTTAACCCTTTCCAACATACAATAAACCTGCAGCAGACGAAATTAACAATGTTGAGCTAAAAAATTAAGGGAAAGCCAAAGTTTAATTAATGAAGAGAATTGTAAACATTGTGGCAAAGGAGAAATTACTGATCATGAGCATATGCGTCAACAATATTAAAATGCCTTTAACCTTGATTGATTTAAAGCAGCACATCAGGTAAATATATAGTTTAAAGAATGATATGGGTAATTCCTATTCATCCTACAGAATTTAACTCATTTCCCTTATATTGACATACAACGATGACACATCTTATAAATGGGACTTTTGAAAATATTTGTCAAAAAGCACAGTTTTCTCAGTCATTATGCATATAGTGTTTCCATCTTTGTCTCAAGATTATACATTGAGCAAGATCATGCAAAGGTAGCCATTTGCCTTGGAAGAATTGTATGTGCTGATTAAACTTAAATACATGATAAGTTTAGTTTTTTTCAATATTTTTTTAAATGTTTACCCGAAATAGGTACGACTAATATAATAATATACTCATATTAATTTATACATTTCAATGTTTTTAAAAGTGTGTCTTATTAATTCTCGTAATTGCGATGATGTTGTAAATACCTACTGGTCTCTAATACGAAAAAAAAACATGAATGGGTTTTTTCGCTTATAGTTAACAGGTGTGAGATTTTTTTTTTATTTTCTTTTTTCAATAACCCATGAAGCTTTCTGAAATGAAACTGGAAAAATCCATGGGGGCCGCCATTTTGGATATGTATAAAAGGCAGACGTAAAACACAGATTGAAAATTATTGTCGTCTTTTTAGTCATTTTTTTAAATCGGTATTTTGGATATGTATAAAATGAGCAGATAAACACGGATTGAAAATTATTGTCGTCTTTTTAATCATTTTTTTTAAAAATCGGTATTTTGGGTATGTATAAAATGAGCGGAAAACACGGATTGAAAATTATTGTCGTCTTTTTAATCATTTTTTTTTTAAATAGATATTTAAGATCATTAAAATGCTGTGTTATGTGGGAATAAACATTTGTACGAAAAGTTAAAACATAATAACATAAATATGTTTTCCCGTTCGTCAAAAAACCGACAGCATTAGCCTTCTACGCCCGAACCTAAATTTTGACTGTATCGTTGCCAAAGAAGGACGTGACGTCATTTCCGTTACACTTCATCTTGGCGTAACGTCAATGGAGCGACGTCGTTTCCCGCAAAAAAAGTGGTATCAACATGAAAGACCCCAAATTCCTATACATGAGCTATGGCCACACTCATTCAAAGTATAATTATTTATCAAACATTGTGGCAAAGGGATAATTTTCTCATAAGGAGCAATTGTTCTTTTTGTGACAATCTTTTCCTAAATCGTCTGTTGCATAGGCCTCAGAAACTGTCTCTAATAGGGAAAGGGTTTAGCAGAAATGTGACCCCTTACATAATTTGTTCCAGTCATATTGACTGGTTGAAAAAGGTAGTCGCCAGATGGCATCAGAAAAGGGCTGATCTGTTTGCTTCTTTACCATAATGCAGGTGATCGATTAAGGATCATCTTAGCCCTCATGTTTTAACCTCGTTCATTATAAATGTATTCCTTGATTTTCTGAAAGTTTTTACTTTATTATTTTCTGTTCGTAATAATAGACGACAGCAATACGAATTCCAAATATGTTTTGATAATGCAAGAAACATGACATTAACATTATTATTGTCTAGTCAATTACTTATAAATCCTTTTTGTATGGCCAAAGTATGTTCTTTAATTTTTGTTTATAATTATCTTGCGTTTTTTCGTAAATAGGTAGCACCTATAGATATATTCTACTGTACCTTCAATAAGAGGGGTCACCATAGATGTTTGGTCTCCTTTTCTTGAGCGTCTGAAAACCCGGACTTTATTTGCGCCCATGATGAACGGGCTACCATCCTGTGCCGGTATAGTAGAAGGTGGCGAATTTATACAATTATATAGTCAATTATACACGGTCCCTGGTTGAATCGATGTAGAGCCGAGCCCCGGTAGATCAGTCGGTAGTGACGCGGGCTGTCAATCCAGGGATTGTGAGTTCGAATCCCGGCTCGGCCAACTTTCTTTCCGACGATTGACAAAAGTCAATACGACATGCGTCATTCGTCTTCCACCAATGGGCTAAGTCTATTTGGAAAAGCAGCCCGTTGCTTGGGAAGATTGTGTGGAGTACTGGTGTGAGAAAACCAGGAAATGCATGAGTAGGTGAACTGGCCGCCGTGATATAACTGAGAAATTGTTAAAAACGGCGTTAAACCCCAATCAATCATGAATCGATGTGGTTTGTTTTGGCAATTCTTACCTTAGACGAGTGTTGTGATAAAGCGAACATTGATCCTGTTCATCTTCGCCGAAAGTGTCACGTGACCGATTAGTTTTTTTTTTAGATATTCTGACGTATGACGTATGACCGATATCGAGCTCGCTTTAAAGTATCGGTAGGGTTGTTGTGTATTGAAATGTGCATCATGTCCGAGTTTACCCAAATTGCCCCTAGCTGTGTTGGATTTGTAAGCTTGAAGAGCCTGGCAACCTATGTTTGAAAAATTATTGTATATATTGTTTTAATCAAGCTTATTAATTGTGATTCAAGTTGTTCAGCTTATCATTTTATAATCAAATTTTAATATTTCCTATTTCGGGTAAACATTTATTAATTTTTGTGATCGGTAAATAATTCCCCGCGAACTGCTGTTAGCCCCTTGCTTGCAGCACGAACAGTTATTTTAATTTACGTCAATTACCAGACCTACCGACCTTAGAAAAGACAATACAAATCATAATCAGGTTAAGCTTATATTTAACTTTAACATATAGCCAAGATTTTAAATCCATGAAATTATGATGACAGGTACAACAAATAATCAACTTGCCCTTCATAATGTACTTCAAATAAAATTATTCCATAATTTACGGGACTACATTTGTGTCAAGTTATATAAAGTAACGTTTCCTATTTACTGTCGTTTTCCTTTTGGTTATTTATTCATCATTTGTGTTACGCTAATAGAATGACGTCATATTATGATGTCATATTATATTTGTAACTTCCGGAAATTCAAAAAAAACTTATGAGTTGTTATTTGAACGCGTTTTAAAAATAGACGACGAGTGTTATTAAACGGAAATTATCACACGTCTAGAAGTTTCTTTTGTTTCGATATTTTCTTTTCATCCAATCAAAAGGTGACTGCATCGAAAAATCCACTCTGGACACAATTTTTGGAAAGACGGTTTAGGAAGGTTTTGCAAAGTTCATACACATTACCTATTGACGGGAAACATTGCCGGCTTCGCCGTCCATTTGTTTACCCGTATCACCAGCAATGTAATCAAAATGTTTATTTTGTTATTCTTTAAACATAATATGTGTATAGGTGCAACCTATTTCGGGTAAACATTTATTAACTTTTGTGATCGGTAAATAATTCCCTGCGAACTGCAGTAAGCCCCTTGCTTGCAGTACGATAAGTTATTTACGTCAATTACGAGTCCTACCGACCTAAGCAAATAAAATAAAAATCATCATCAGGTTAAGCTTATATTTAACTTTAAAATATAGCCAAGATTTTAAATCCATGAAATTTTGATGACAGGTACAACAAATAATCATCATGCCCTTCATAAAGTACTTCAAATAAAACGATTTCATAATTTACGGAACTTCATTTGTGACGAGTCAAACTAACGTTTCCTATACTTTCTGTCGTTTTCCTTTTTGGTTATTTATTTATCATTTGCGTTACTCTAATAGAATGACGTCATAGTATGACGTCATATTACAGGAATTTGGATTTGTAACTTCCGGAAAGTAAAAAAAACCTTATGAGTTATTATTTGAACTCGTTTTTAATAGAAATAGACGACGAGTGTTATTTAACGGAAATTATCACAAATAAAATTAATTGTGCTCGTTCCTTTATCGAATACGTATTATCATATTTAATTATTTCCTCTAGAAGTTTTTTTTGTTTCGATACTTTCTTTTCATCTAATCAAAAGGTAGCAGAATCGTGACTGCATCGAAAAATCCACTCTGGACACAATTTTTTGAAAGACGGTATAGCAAAGTTTTGCAAAGTTCATACACATTACCAGGGTAAGTTTAATACACTCACCCTGACATTACCTATTGACAGGAAACATCGCCGTCGATTTGTTTACCCATATTATTGCTTATTTAGCATGAAAACACAGGTTTAAATTTATCAGGGCTCATGGGAATACTTATAAATTTAGACATGTCAAAAACCAACAATACTGACGAATAAATTAAAAAATGTATTTGTAACTAAACAAAGCACAGGTTAACATAAAATTTATTACGTAAATTGCGTTTTTGGAAATATATAAACAGTCTAAAGTTTCGAGAATAGGTACGGTTCGAAAACAGGGACCTGAACGATACCATAATGAATGTTTGTAGTATCCAATATCAGTAAACGTTGTATGTACCAAACAACAAACATTCAAATAGTCTACCTTGAGCTATTTTTTGATTGGTTTTATTTTTATTGGTGTTTTACGCCGCTTTCAACATTATTTCAGTTATATCACGGCGACAGTTCACTTATTCATGATCCCTGGGTAAACATACCAGTACTAGGCTAGAAAATGGGCCTTGCCCAAGGGCACTCCACCATGACCGTAGTGCTGTGACTGGGTATCGAACCTGGGATACCCGGTTTCATTTACAGTTTCTGTAAATGAGTGTTTTAGAACAATGATTTAACAGAAGTCATCGGGTGGTACAAAAACCTCAGTCACTTGTATTGATCAAAGAAATGTGGTGACCGGCCAAGAAGTTGTTTGTACATGTATAGAAGAAAATATGTTGATCAAAATGTTTTCTAATATATATGTGGAAAATGTGTTGACCCAAATGAACTTAAGTCTGTGTCATGAAAATGTGTTGACCAAGATGTTGTTTATACAGAATCCTAGAAAAAGATAAGTGGTCTTTCCCCACCAATTTTACCCTAATTTTTTAACTAAACCCTATGTTGTGGGTACAGTACTCAAAAGAACAAATTCAGTGAGACGACTCTTTTGAGTACCCGGAACATAAGGTTCTGGTGTCAAATATATTTGTAATACATGTTGATCTCTTCTTGTATCAGGGAAATATGTTAACCTATATGTGGTCTGTATCAAGGAAATATGTTAACCTGTATGTGGTCTGTATCAATTCAATTCAATTCAATCCTTTATTGGCAAGTATCGACAAAATTTGTCTTTGGCCATTTACAAAGTGGAAGAATATGGCTTAGACAAAAGAAAATACATATACAACTATACAATATATCAAATAAATAATATTTAGTATATCAAATGAAAAAGGTACACAATAAGAATATGTTAGGGAACAGCAACTAGCTTTATTACGTCATCGCGAATAGCATAACATTCCGAAATATATCTACATAGATTTATTAATACTTTCTGTTTTGAACTAGACAGTAATTTAATAAATTTACTTAAGTTGGGCCATTGCATATTACCAAGATGTTTTTGTCTGATAACTGAATCAAGGAAATATGTTAACCTATATGTGGTCTGTATCAGGGAAATATGTTGACCTGTATGTGGTCTGTATCATGGAAATATGTTAACCTGTATGTGGTCTGTATTAGGGAAATATGTTAACCTGTATGTGGTCTGTATCAGGGAAATATGTTAACCTGTATGTGGTCTGTATCAGGGAAATATGTTAGACCTATATGTGGTCTGTATCTGCCTATCTGGGAAATATGTTAACCTGTATGTGGTCTGTATCAAGTAAATATGTTAACCTATATGTGGTCTGTATCAGTATCAGGGAAATATCTTAACCTGTATGTGGTCTGTATCAAGGAAATATGTTAACCTGTATGTGGTCTGTATCAAGGAAATATGTTAACCTATATGTGGTCTGTATCAGGGAAATATGTTAACCTGTATGTGGTCTGTATCAGGGAAATATATTAACCTGTATGTGGTCTGTATCAAGGAAATATCTTAACCTGTATGTGGTCTGTATCAAGGAAATATGTTAACCTATATGTGGTCTGTATCAGGGAAATATGTTAACCTGTATGTGGTCTGTATCAGGGAAATATATTAACCTGTATGTGGTCTGTATCAAGGAAATATCTTAACCTGTATGTGGTCTGTATCAAGGAAATATGTTAACCTGTATGTGGTCTGTATCAGGGAAATATGTTAACCTATATGTGGTCTGTATCAGGGAAATATGTTGACCTATATGTGCTCTGTATCAGGGAAATATGTTAACCTGTATGTGGTCTGTATCAGGGAAATATGTTAACCTATATGTGGTCTGTATCAGTGGAAATATGTTAACCTGTATGTGGTCTATATCAGGGAAATATGTTAACCTATATGTGGTCTGTATCAGGGAAATATGTTAACCTATATGTGGTCTGTATCAGGGAAATATGTTAACCTATATGTGGTCTGTATCAGGGAAATATGTTAACCTATATGTGGTCTGTATCAGGGAAATATGTTAACCTGTATGTGGTCTGTATCCAGTAAATATGTTAATCTGTATGTGGTCTGTATCAGGGAAATATGTTAACCTGTATGTGGTCTGTATCAGGGAAATATGTTAACCTATATGTGGTCTGTATCAGGGAAATATGTTAACCTGTATGTGGTCTGTATCAGGGAAATATATTAACCTGTATGTGGTCTGTATCAGGGAAATATGTTAACCTGTATGTGGTCTGTATCAGGGAAATATGTTAACCTATATGTGGTCTGTATCCAGTAAATATGTTAACCTGTATGTGGTCTGTATCAGGGAAATATGTTAACCTGTATGTGGTCTGTATCAGGGAAATATGATAACCTATATGTGGTCTGTATCCAGTAAATATGTTAACCTGTATGTGGTCTGTATCAGGGAAATATGTTAACCTGTATGTGGTCTGTATCAGGGAAATATATTAACCTGTATGTGGTCTGTATCAGGGAAATATGTTAACCTGTATGTGGTCTGTATCAGGGAAATATGTTAACCTGTATGTGGTCTGTGTCAGGGAAATATGTTAACCTGTATGTGGTCTGTATTAGGGAAATATGTTAACCTATATGTGGTCTGTATCAGGGAAATATGTTAACCTGTATGTGGTCTGTGTCAAGGAAATATGTTAACCTGTATGTGGTCTGTATCAGGGAAATATGTTAACCTGTATGTGGTCTGTGACAAGAAAGTATGTTAATCTGTATGTGGTCTGTATCAGGGAAATATGTTAACCTGTATGTGGTCTGTATCAGGGAAATATGTTAACCTGTATGTGGTCTGTATCAGGGAAATATGTTAACCTGTATGTGGTCTGTATCAGGGAAATATGTTAACCTGTATGTGGTCTGTATCAGGGAAATATGTTAACCTGTATGTGGTCTGTATCAGGGAAATATGTTAACCTGTATGTGGTCTGTATCAAGGAAATATGTTAACCTGTATGTGGTCTGTATCAGGAAAATATGTTAACCTGTATGTGGCCTGTGTCAAGGAAATATGTTAACCTGTATGTGGTCTGTGTCAAGGAAATATGTTAACCTGTATGTGGTCTGTATCAGGGAAATATGTTAACCTGTATGTGGTCTGTATCAGGAAAATATGTTAACCTGTATGTGGTCTGTGTCAAGGAAATATGTTAACCTGTATGTGGTCTGTGTCAAGGAAATATGTTAACCTGTATGTGGTCTGTGTCAAGGAAATATGTTAACCTGTATGTGGTCTGTATCAGGGAAAGGGTAAACATATATACAGAAGCCAATGCTCTAGGTGGGAGGCAAAATGTAAAAGATCAGTTAGTTATACAAGGGGATATATCGAATAGACAGACTGCTAATCCGAAATGACAATACCCACAATTACACAGATAGAGGAGTCAATATTGATCTTTCTTTTCAATCTTCAACAAGTTTAAGCCCTCAACCTTTTAGATCTGCTATTATATCTTAAGTGTTATCTGCTCGACAAATGTTGCAGGAAAGATGAAAGTATAATATTGAATCGGAATTGAAAACATTTTGGAAAATGGTAATAACTCTTTTATCATTAATTTCAACTGTTACCATAGCAGATACCTTTGAAAACATTGTGACAAAAGAAGAAAATGTGCAAAATGAGCAACTCTTATTAATAATATGATCATGTATTATACTTTAATTATTGAGATTTTCCATCTAGCTCTAGACTAAGCTGTTTTTATAGGTGTCTGCTGCTGATTTGTTGTATGTGCGAAATTAAAATGTGTTGGCAGCCAAACGTGTCAGAAGTTGCCTAAATAAGACAACTTTGAATTATCATAAAATTAGGTAGCCTGTTAGACAGTTCAAAACTGTTCAACACAAGCAATACTTCTTTTTATCGGAACTGTTTATATATCAGGGCCTCCATGGGTCTGTACTTTCTGAATGTCAACATTAATCTGTTGAAAGTATATCTCTAATATATTTACAGACATTACACTTTTTGCTTCATATATACACTGACTACTCTCACAATTCCACATACCACAATTCTGCAGCAGCAACTTGGAAAATATCCAGACAAAAAAGTTATGGAAGATCTCTAAAAGTTAATGTATGACTATTGAAAAGAGTTGAAAACATTGTGTTTTCAAAAGCCGTCTGCAGATTATGTGTCCAAACCATCTGTAATTGGTAAAGAGTTAAGTTGTCTGAATGCATGTTATAATCTAACTAAAGCATCTGTAATTGGTAAAGGGTTAAGTTGTCTGAATGCATGTTATAATGTAACTAAAGCATCTGGTAAAGGGTTAAGTTGTCTGAATGCATGTTATAACATAACTTAAGCATCTGTAATTGGTAAAGGGTTAAGTTGTCTGAATGCATGTTATAATGTAACTAAAGCATCTGTAATTGGTAAAGAGTTAAGTTGTCTGAATGCATGTTATAATGTAACTAAAGCATCTGTAATTGGTAAAGGGTTAAGTTGTCTGAATGCATGTTATAATCTAACTTAAGCATCTGTAATTGGTAAAGGGTTAAGTTGTCTGAATGCATGTTATAATGTAACTAAAGCATCTGCTAAAGGGTTAAGTTGTCTGAATGCATGTTATAATGTAACTTAAGCATCTGTAATTGGTAAAGGGTTAAGTTGTCTGAATGCATGTTATAATGTAACTAAAGCATCTGTAATTGGTAAAGGGTTAAGTTGTCTGAATGCATGTTATAATGTAACTTAAGCATCTGTAATTGATAAAGGCTTAAGTTGTCTGAATGCATGTTATAACATAACTTAAGCATCTGTAATTGGGAAAGAGTTAAGTTGTCTGAATGCATGTTATAATGTAACTAAAGCATCTGTAATTGATAAAGGGTTAAGTTGTCTGAATGTTATAATGTATCTTTGAATGATTGATATACTAAAATATTTGAAAGGATAATAAAATATAATTCATCAAGCGTTAGCCCCTTCCTTCCATTCAACAGACATGCATTTAACCCTTTCCCTCATATAGACGCTTTCTGACGCCTCTGCAGCAGACAGCTTTTTGAAAACATAGTGACCAAAGAAGAAATTGCTCAAAACGAGCAATTTCTACTTTTGCCACAATGTTTTCACTTTTAGACAGGTTATCCATTCACTTATAGAGATTTTCTATTTTTGGACAAAATATGTTCAAAGTCGTCTGCTGCAGAATTGTCGTATGAGGGAAAATGGTTTACAGACGACGAGGTTTGATCAGCAAAGAATTTATTTACTTTCTTGCAGGGCATGAAGTTGCCAAGGAAACCAAATGGTAACTATAGTGATGATGAAGATGGCGTCCAATCAGGTTCTGCAACAGGGTTTTCCTATGGTGAGGAAATCATAGCTCATGCAAGGCCAGCCAAAGTGATCAACACTGCTTTCGACCCTGTCAACCGAATCCTCGACAAAATTGATGCGGAGTTGTCATCCCTCACTTATTCTCAAGGGGTATGTTTTTATTAAAAGTCATGTTAGGAGAACTGGGGTCTCTTTGAATCCTTGTGCCAGTAAATAAAGAACGTCACTCTGTGAATCCTTGTGCCAGTAAAAAATGTAAGTCTCATTGAATCCTTGTGCCAGTTAATAAAGTTAATCTGAATTATGCAATGGCATTTGTCATGCGTATCACAATAATATTTTGTTTCCCAATCAACATATGACTTGATGTAATCTTGTAGAGTGTCACCCAAGGAACATTTCTGCGAACATTATTTAGAAATTGGCTATTTTTGGAGATAAAGATTTTACATGTTTTCAATATAACCATATAAGGCAAAAAAGCCCTACACCTGGCGATCACATTTTCCCAACAATCAACATAGCTTGAGGGAAACATTCAAAAGGTAACCGAAGAAACATTTCTACAGAACGATTTGAAAAATAGTTTTAAAGTTTCCACTTTAGTCATATAAGGCAAAATAGCTCCGCCTCTTGTGACCAGGTTTTGAGACTAATCAACATGACCTGGATGAATCTGAAAGAGGGTCATCCAAGGAATATTTCTACAAAATCAATTGGAAATTGTTCAGATAATTTTGGAAAAGAAGATTTTAAAAGATTTCACATTTGCCACAAATGAAAAACATCCCCACCCCATGGTGTTCATGTTTTTCAATAAATCAACATGGTTAGAAGGAATTTGTTAGAGGAAAGAAACATTTCTACAAAATTATTTGGAAATAGGACAGATACTTTTGAAAAAGAAGATGTTTAGAGTTTTGACTATAACCATATAAGGCAAAACAGCTCTTATGTTTCCACTAATCAACATGGCTTCGTGAAATCTGATAGAGGGTCATCCAAGAAATATTCTACACATTTTTTGAAAATCGGTCAATCGGTTTGGGAGTAGAACTGTTTTTAATTTTTTTTTCTTTGGGTTGGCATTTTACAGACAGTTTCCCTGCTTCAACAATGACCTTCAATCGACATTCTCCCGCTTTCTCTCTCTCTCTCTCTCTCTCTCTCTCTCTCTCTCTCTCTCTCTCTCTCTCTCTCTCACACACACACACTCTCTCTCTCTCTCTCTCTATCTCCCTGTATATGTCTCTGTCTCTTTCTCTGTCTCTCTTTATGTATGTCTGTCTGTCTGTCTCTGTCTGTCTCTGTCTCTGTCTCTCTCTCTCTCTCTATCTCCCTGTATATGTCTCTGTCTCTTTCTCTGTCTCTCTTTATGTCTGTCTTTCTTTATGTATGTCTGTCTGTCTGTCTCTGTCTGTCTCTGTCTCTCTCTCTCTCTCCCTCTCTCTCTATATATATCTCTGTCTCTGTATATTTATACCTCACTTCCCCTTTCTCTTTCACCCCCTCTGTCTGCATGTTTCTATATCTTATTCTCACTCATTCTGTCTAGCTCTCTCTCTTAATCTATCACCTCGCCTGTCTCTATCGCACATTCTCCCCTCTCTCTCAACCCTTCTGTTTGATCTCACCCTCTCTCCCGTAGCACACTCTATCTTTCTCTCTCTAGTGTGCATTCCCTCTGTATTTCTCCCTGTATTTCTAAATATATTACTCTCTGTCTTTGCCCACTCTCTCATACACACACTCTCTCTCTCCCCTCGTTCTGTCTGTCTCTGTCTCTGTCTCTGTCTCTGTCTCTCTCTATCTCTCTTTCTACATTACTTCCCTTTTCTTTCACACACTCTCTGTCTGTCTGTATGTCTGTCTCTGTCTGTATATATCTCTATCCCTGTATGTCTGTATGTCTCTGTATCTTTCTCATCCCCTCTTTCTACCTCTCTATCTTTCTGTTGTTCTCCTCCCTCTCTTTCTCTCTCTCTTCCTTTCTCTGTCTCCTTCTCTATCTCTCTTTCTCGTTATCTTGCTTCTCTATTTCTCAACGTACTTCTCTCTCTGTCTTGCTATCTCTCATTCTCTCTATCTCTTTCACTATATCTTTCTCTCTCTCTCTCTCTCATTATCTCTCCCTCTCTCTCTCTATCTCTCGTGGTCTCTTTCGCGTTATATCTCGCTCTTTCCCTTTCTCTCTCTCTCAATCTTTCTCTGTCCCCTTCTCTATCTCTCTTTCTCGTTATCTTGCTTCTCTATTTCTCAATGTACTTCTCTCTCTGTCTTGCTATCTCTCATTCTCTCTCTCTCTCTCTTTCACTATATCTTTCTCTCATTCCCTCTCTCTCTCTCTCATTATCTCTCCCTCTCTCTCTGTCTCTCGTGGTCTCTTTCGCGTTATCTCTCGCTCTTTCCTTTTCTTTTTCTCACTTTGTAGATCTCTCATTCTCTGTCCTTTCTCTTTCTCTCACTATTTATATATCTCTCATTATCTGTCCTTTCATTTAACCTTATATCACACTTTTTTCTCTCTCTCTCTGTCTGTCTGTCTGTCTGTCTGTCTGTCTGTCTGTCTGTCTGTCTGTCTGTCTGTACTTATATATATATATATATATATATATATATATATATATATATATTTCTGTCTGTCTCTCTATGTGTATTTCTCTCTCCCCAACAAAGGTCATTCGTCTTCCGCTAAAGAGCTTACAGTGCATGTTGAAAGCAACCAGTTTCTTAGGAAGATTGTTGTGTGGAGTACTGGTGTGAGAAAACCAGGAAACGTACGGGTAGGTGAACTGGTTGACATGATATGACTGAAATATTGTTGAAAACAGCGTTAAACCCTAATAAATCAATCTCCCTCTACACCTCACTTTCTTTCTCTCTCCTTCTCTCTTTACCTCTCTCTCTTTCTATCTCTCTCTCTATATATGTCTCTCTTTCGGTGTCGTTATCTCTATATTGCTCTCCGTTTCTTTTCCCCCCTTTCTCTCTGTCTTTTTGTCTCTTTCATTATATCTCATCTCGTATGTCACTATCAAAAACTCTCCCCTCTCTCTATTCCCCGTTTTCTCTCTCATTATATCCCATATTTCACTCTCTGAAATTATCTCTCGACCGCAAATTTCTCTTTTTCTCTCTGTCTTTATCTCTCTTTCCATCACTCTCTGCTTTCCTTCTTCTCGCTCATGTCTCTCCCTCTCTTCCCCTTTCTATTTCTCCACCTCTCTTTCTGCCAATCTGTTTCTCTCTGTCTGTATATCATTCTCATTTTCCCTGTGTGTCTGTCTGTCTCTCTGTTTTCTCTCTCTCCATCTCCCCTTTTATCATTATCTTTCCTCTCGTCTGTATTAATATACGACTCTACCTCTCACTCTCTCACTATATCCCCTTTCCCTGTCTGTATTTCTCTCTATCTCCCTGTTTTTATCTCTATTTCTTTCACTCGCTTTCTTTCTCCCTAACTGTATTTCGTTTTATATCTATCAGCCTTTCTCTCTTTTTACATCACTCTATGTCTGTATCTGTCTCTCTTTTTCCCCTCTTCCACTTTCTCACTCCCTCGCTGTCTTTCTGTATGTATGTCTCCCTCTGTTTGTATATATAAAATATCCTGTCGAAATGTACGTCACTGGAGAAACACCCTGTCATATTCCCCATTTTCTCTCTCACTCTCTCCCCCTATCTCTGTTTGTATTTCTCTCTCGTGCACGAATCTCTCTTTGTCTCTCTCGTCTTTATCAATCTTTCTATCACTCTCTGTATTTCTACATCTCTCTCACTCTCTCTCTCTCTTTATATCACACGCTTTCTTTCTGCCTATCTGTCTTTCTTTATATCGCTATATGTCTTTCTCTCATTTTCGATCCATCTATGGCTGTCTCTGTCTTTCCACTTTCTCACCCCCCCCTCTCGCTCTGTCTCTGTAGTCATGTCTCTCTCTCTCTCTCTCTGTCTGTATATATTATATAATATCGTGTCGAAAGATACGTCACTGGAGATATTCCCGAGTGTCCTTCTCACTCTATGTTTGTATTTTTCTCTTTGTCTCTCTCTCTCTCTCTCTCTTTATCTCTTTTTCTATAACTCTGTATTTCTCCATCTCTCTATCATATCTCTCCCTCTATTCTGCTTTCTATTCCTCCCCCTCTATTTCTGTCAGTCTGTCTGTATATCACTCTTCCTGTGTGTCTATATCTCTCTCTGTTTTACTATCTCTCTACCCCATCTCCCATTTTCTCTTTCTCTTTCTCTGTCTCTCTCTCTCATTATCTTTCCTCTCGTCTGTCTTTATCTAACACTTCCCTCTCATCACTCTCTCACTATTACCCCTTATCCCTGTCTGTATTTCTCTCTTTCTCTCTCTCTCTATTTTTCTCTATTTTTCTATCACTCTTTCTTTCTTCCTATCTGTTTTTCTTCATATCTATATCTGTCTTTTTCCATCACTCTCTTTATATCCCTCCCCTCTTCCACGTTCTCATTCCCCCTCTCTCTTTGTATGTATGTCTCTCTCTGTATATATAATATCGTGTCGAAAGGTACGTCACTGGAGAAACACCCGGTCATATTTGACATTGTTCTTTGTTTAAAATGGTTGGAGTCGAGAACCCTTTTCAACAGTATTTCAGTAATTTCATGGCGGTCTGTTCACATAACCGTTGGTTTCCTGGTTTTGACGCATCATTTCTCCAAACAGTTTACAATATACATGGTAAGAATAACTGTCAAATTACGTTCATGGTTTATAAAACAATTAAATATCCAGGATCGGAATTAATATCACATTACCTGTTACTTCTTCACTCAAATATAACTGATATTATATGTTGACTCGAATGACAAGCAATATATTGCCACCGTAAACCCCATTGAACATGCAAACACTGGCTATAAAGCATGCTTTAGATCACGTCGCAGCAGCAAAGTAGCACGGAACTCTCATAAGATGCTATTCTGACGTAGGCAAATATCCATCAGCAATACTTCTAAAGATGCATACAATTAGGGCGAAGTGTCTTGTCGTTATTGCATTGAACAAGTTGACGCAAACCCGATTTTTTGTGTGATAATATTTGTAAGCAGAAATCGATATCCCTTTGCTTTATATGATTGCCATTCATTTTTTAATGAAATTATCAAGACATATTTTAATTAAAACTATCTTTAAGCGTAGTATTAATATGTTTTGCCTACTTTGCATCAATTTAAATTTTAGAATTTAGGAAAGTATCAGGAAGTCGTTTGACGTATGGTTATGTGTATATTAATGTGAATATTGTGAGTGTCTTATCATGGGTAAGGGTTATCCTTAAGCATACATTGGGTAAATGTTTTCTGATCTCAATATATAGAATGTTAAAGAATAATTATATCTGTATATCCCTTATTGATCTTGAATACACTCATATATCATTGGGTATCATTAACCTGATTCTGACCTCTAAGCAATTGGGTATATTATTGGGATACATGACACACAGTTTACATTTGATATACAAACACGAACATCATAATACTGAATGTGTATCGGCACAAAGGTCTGATTGATACTTCAATAAGATGCGCGATATGCTAGTTGAGATTACCTTTTCAAAATATTCAAAGACGTTATCGACTATTTTACGAACAAAGGACTAAAATTTGAGACGACATGGTAAATAAGCGGCGCAAGGAGGGACATCTCAAACAGGGCACATTTAAAGAAAGAATACTTCAGCATATGGTTTTTTAAATGTGTAACGTTATGTGTGCTATTTACAGTTACGCGAAAGCAAACAACTAATAACAAATTTAAGTCAAAATAAACTACATTTTTTTTATTGAAGAGTATAAAGAGTGTCGAAATATAGACCAGTTTAAATACTTAACCAAATGTTAAAGCAGTAATAGACACTTTGATTGTATAGACATCATACACAGGATAAAAGGTAAAACATGACATTATACTGCAGATAGGGGTCATTCTAAAGAAATGAATTGTTAAATGTTTCCCTTCGTTCAACTTTATTAGAGCTTAACAACCCTTTGTACGAGAGACACTTGCACCAGAATTTGTATCTCTTAGACTCAATTGGCTCGGATTTTTGTTGTCGTGAGAGTCCACTTCTTTTGGCTCAATATAAGTGTTAGTCATGAATAATGATACAGGCTAGTGTCTATTGAACACCTTCCTTATATAAGTTATGGTAAAATGCTGTTGGATACAGTGCTGATATGCTATTTCTTTCATATACACAACTTTGTTTTATAACGCACGTGAGATTACCAAGGGGCTAAACTAAGCTATGTGGGAATGAAGCCAGTTGACTAGAATAATATTGTATGAAGTACTTGTTAGATAAAACAAGGGAACAAATTAGGCGAATTTGCCAACATGAATGGGATATTGTTTAAAACGACGTTTATTTCTAACCAAATCAACCGCTTATATAATTATTTCAGCTATAAAACAGCTAAAGACATTTGCACCATATAACAAATCTGCAGCAAACGAACAGCTGATCTCTAGTAATAAAAGTATACGTATTAAATCAATGAATGTATAGTAAATGAGAATTTATAAATAACAAAAAGAAATAAGTATTCAACTACTGCACAAGAAATAGTAAGTGACGTAAGCAGGTTAGCTTGTTTGTATTGATGGTCTAGTTAGGATCCAAAGAGATAACTCATTGTTTCTGAGTATTACCCTTGACACAAGTACAAGAGTAGATTTGACAACATTTCATTTTCTCATTTCAACACTGGATCTAACTCTTACGTTTCTATTTGTAAACAATTTCAGCGCGTACGATTTGAAATTACCGATATATACAATTCGACGAATCTTTAATTGGCCACCATATAGCATATGATATGTTTCGACATATTCAATCAATAAATCTAAAGTTTGCTTATTTGTGTTTTGTACACACCAATCTATCAATTTACAGAAAGAAAACACGTATTCATGTACAAAATCATTGTTGCGGAACGGTAAGTGCGAACATATCATATGTGCTCGCGTTTCTCGTGCACGGCAAGGTATTTGGTAGGAATGTATTCTTCGTGGATTGTCTTTTATGAGAAACATTAAATATGGCGAGAATAACCTTTGCAGAACGCCCTCATGCCGTCGGAATGATTCGTGCCGGCACCTCACCAGACAGGTTACGCGTCGTTATAAAAGTAATGCTTACAGCAAACAACGTGCGAACACTCCAATGGCCTGCAAAAAGTTCGGATTTAAATCCGATCTAGCACGTGTGGGACCTATTGAAACGCAAGGTGCGTGCCAAGCCGCTGCAACCAAATATCAGGGAGCTCACACGAGTTATTCATCAGATAAGGGCGGCCATTCCACAACAGTATCTTCACAGATACATTATATCAATGAGGACAAGGTGCCTTGCTGTAATTTGCGCTGCAGGTGGACATACAAAGTATTGAAACGAAATCAAATACGACGTGATTTAATCTTTCATTTTTTGTTTTAAGTCTGACCATGTTAACACTCTCTGTTAAGTTTGTTCTCGTGATCAAATGTCAATCAAGTTGTGTTTTACATATTAGGAATAAATTGTATTAAACTTATACTTGGTTATTTGTATTTTCCTCAGAACACTTTTCCTAAAATATGAGAAAAACTAGATGGCCAATTAGAAATTTGTCGAAGTGTAGTGTTATGGGCTAAATCTATTTATATAACGGTATATATGGGCCTTACCCTTACGTCATTACCGTATAAGGAAATATATCACGTGAGTATTGACATTGTTACTAAGGATCGTCATTCGACTTTGGCTTCCATAAAGGATGTACGTATAATTTATAGATTTAAAAGTTGAGTGCATGAGAAGGAAACATATTTATTTGTAAACAATAGGAATATCGGTAAGTTTTTTTTATTATCATTTTTTATTTCACTTTGATTATGAAAATGTTTGCATTCACACGTAACGGAAATGAGATGTTTTTATTTCATGAGATTGTTTAAAACAAACATAACGAAAATGAGACATTTCATTTCATAAGATTGTTCAAAACAAATTTGTGATTAGTTATTTCTTTTGATGAATAAAACAACAACTGCATTTTGCCTTTTGTTTCAATTTATAGTACGTCAGGTGAGCAGTATATCACAATCATGTTATAAATACACTTCTGTAATAAAAACAAAATCCGTTCAATTGTATGATGACTCCTTAAAAACGGAGAAGTTTGTTTTCACCGAAAAGTACAATCTAAATTAAGTATCGACATCTTCATAGAAACTTCAGTGGCTGTAAGTATATTTTGACAACACCAAAATAGAAACAACTCTTTTTTCAAAACTCACTATAAATAATAAACTTGTTTAGTGATGTTTTTGAAAGACGATAAACGGTCGCATGATGGGAACTCCTTATGCGGATTACTGTAAAATACGGACATACTTTTTTATTTCTTTGATATGAAAGTGTTGTTCTATGTTGTAAGTATAGCCGATAGTATATATTCTGGTACCAATAACATATATGCCTATTGATTGTTACGGTTTATATTAAGCTGCTGAATGAGGGAAACACTGATTTGGTTTAAATAGATTGAAAGATGGACTTTGACTATTTCCCCATATAACAACATTGTGACTAAACATCCTTTGACTGATCCTAACCAAACTTGGTATACAGTTATTATATGGCAAGGTCTAGAAGCCTATTTTTTTCAAGGTAATAGGGTCAAGGTCAAAGTCAAAATTGGACTGACTATTTTCCTATATAACAACCTTGTGACCACTCTACACTGAACATCCTTTGACTGATCTTAATCAAACTTGGTATACAGTTAGTATATGACAAGCTCTAGAAGCCTATTTATTTTCAAGGTCATAGAGTTAAGGTCAAAATTGGACTTTGACTATTTTCCGATATAACAACCTTGTGACCACTCTACACTATACATCCTTTGACTGATCTTAACCAAATATTATTATACAGTTAGTATATGGCAAGGTCTAGAAGCCCATTTATTTTCAAGGTCATAGGGTTTAGGTCAAGGTCAAAATTGAACTTTGACTATTTTCCAATATAACAACCTTGTGACCACTTTACACTGAACATCCTTTGATTTATCTTAACCAAACTTGGTATACAGTTAGTATATGGCAACGTCTAGAAGAATATTTATTTTCAAGGTCATACTGTCAAGGTTAATGTCACAATTGGACTTTCGGTCCGTAACAACCTTATGACCACTCTACACTAAACATCGTTTGACCGATCTTAACCAAACTCGGTATACAGTTAGTATATGGCATGGTCAAGAAGCCTATTTATTTTCAAGGTCATACGGTCAAGGTTATTGTCAAAATTGGACTTTCGGTCGGTAACAACCTTATGACCACTCTACACTAAACATACTTTGACTGATCTTAACCAAACTTGGTATACAGTTAGTATACAGTTAGTATATGGCATGGTCTAGAAGCCTATTTATTTTCAATGTCATACGGTCAAGGTTAATGTCACAATTGGACTTTCGGTCCGTAACAACCTTGTGACCACTTTACACTGAACATCCTTTGACTGATCTTAACCAAACTTGGTATACAGTTAGTATATGGCAAGGTCTAGAAGCCTGATCTTGATCACAAGATAACTCGATGTGATGATTAAATACAGAGGGGATGCATCTGCTTTGCGGTGCCCTTGTTTAAATTGTATTTCAGTTAACTAAGGACAGCCAGTACAACTAACGTGTATTCCCTGACCTGTTCGCACCTGATCTCCACATGTACCTGGCTATCTATTCACATATTATACTATAAAACACATTGTATAAAACAAATAACGCTAGTCACAATTTCATTTGTATATAATCGGCAAAATTGAATGGTCGAAATTTGAACTCAAAACCCCTGGATTAATATTCCTCATTGTCACTGACAGGACAACCGTCGTTTGACATGAGGCAATTAGAGGTAATTAGATATCGACATATATTCAAAGGTAACCCCGATGTACTTATTGTTTTTTGCATAGGCTTTATTTAGTACATGTCACCAAAAGATGATGGTAATAAATCATACTCATAGATGTGAAAACCACATTTGAAATTGCATTGACATTTGGCAGTGATTGTTTAAAAATATAGACCTCAAACCAAATTTAACCGAATGTTCACATCAGACAGACGATCTGTCCTCATAGATAACATTGTCAGTCAATAAAGAAGCTTTGGGAAGCAAGGCAACTAGAACATTATGGTAAAAGTACATGTATACTCACCGAAGAAATTGTTCAGATTATAAAATAATTTATTTTCGTTAGGTGTCCCCCTTCCCGTCAACCTTATCTGACTGAATGTCGTTTAATCTTTGCATAAAAGTGCATACATCATGACCATTTTAAGTTTAAGAATTGCAAAGTAATGTGTGAGTCACTAACACTGTGATAATAAATAAGAATGTTGCCAGCTAGGATTTGTGTTATTTGCAAAACACTTTTGAGCAGAATCTCCATCAAATGTTTAACTCTCCCTTCTTAGTTACTAAAAACAATTCAATCAACCATGATTTCATTTTACAATAACTGAAAACCACATTGAAAATTGCATTGACATTTGGCACGAGCTAATGAGCAAGAGCTGTATGTAAGACAGCGCGCTCGACTATTCAACCGCTTATTAATTACAGAGATCTGGACTATAATGTAGTTGTATGCAAAACATTAACCAGAATTTCTTAAAGGGTGATAACTTGCATTATATACTTGATAGAGTTATCTTACTTGAGTGTTTATATAGGTGTAATGGTTGGGAAGGGTTTTATAAAGTTTTAATATAATGCTTCAAGCAGGGCTCCGGGCATTTTGAAATCTTAATAGGTCCGGTAAGTAGAAAAGCTCTCATATTCTCCAAATAGTCGAGTTAAAAAACTAACGAATAGTTTATACAGGATATTTACATGAATATGACTACAAAACAAGACATGTACGATCCGGGGCGTAGCCAAATGTACCCTGTCACAAGTTGAAAAAATAATTCTGCCGCAGGGCTAGACAAGCTGACATAATACATAACACAATGTTCAAACATAACCCCGAGCCATCCTTTAAACACTGGCCTATATTCTTCAACACATATGGGGCGTGGGCTAGTTTCCCAAAGATTGGCAAAAAGCCTGTGTGATAACGTTGACAAAACTGACAAAGATCTCAATGACCAAAACTCATTTATACTAATGAGTGATTAAGTATAACCTCCTATCCTGGTAAATTGCTGGAGGGCCTGAAGGCCCGTTTAAAACAAACAAGAGGGCCATGATGGCCCTGGATCACTTTAGCCATATAAGCATCGCCCCCCGCTGGCCATGTTTTCGACCAATCAACATGGCTTGAAAAATCTGATAGTGGGTCACTTAAGGAACATTACTACAAAATTATTTGAAAATCGGCCTGATACTTTCGGAGGAGAAGATTTTTTAAGTTTTCACTATATCCTTATAACGCAAAATAGTCCCGCCCCTGGCGGGTATGTTTCTCTACCAATTAACATGGCTTGAAGGAATCTGATAGAGAGTCGTCAAAGGAACATTTCTACAAAATTACTAGAAAATCTGCCAACCAGTTTGGGAGAAGAAGAATCTTAAAATTTCTTTCGTTTCGTTGCCATGGAAACCAGAATTCTGCATGGATCCCAAAGATTTGAAGAAATTCGGGTGAAGTCATTGAGGGGATGCTTTCTATGAATTTTCAACCCAATTGACTCACTGGTTACTGATGAGAAGATGTTGATGCACGACGGAAGACGGACGAAGGACAAAAGGCGATCACAATAACTCCCCTTGAGCACTTCGTGAGCTAAAAATCCAAAAAATAATTAATCCAATCTGGGTTTTGGAAGGATTGCAATTCATTAGATCAGTTGCTTGACTACAACATGATGTCTTATATGCAAAACAAACGAGGGACATATATGTTTTAGTCTTTAGACCGCATTTGTTCTATCATGGCACTCTACATTAATTACACAGGGCACTGTTTCAATCATATAAGATCCTTTCTGCTTCATAGGAAAATTAGGGAAATGACATGGCAGATATGGAAGCGAAAGGCCATCTGAAGATTTCTGTATGTGATAAATTTACCATGTCAAATTCAGAAATTTATGTAATTATCAAAGCACTGTACCAAAGCACCAGCATAGTCAGCCCTATAAAACAAACTGGGGGCATAATAATCTTTGTAGAGGACTACTAGATTTTGCAACAGACCAAATATCTAAGCTCTAAGCCTTTCAGTTTTAGACAAGAATATTTTCCTCTATATATCTCTTTATAAATCAGATGACGCCTGGAGTGGGGCCTGTTTTGACCCCAGAGGAATCATTTTAATTATCTTTGTAGAGGACAACTATATAATGCTTCACACCAAATAACTAAGCTTTAGGCCCTTCGGTTACAGACAAGAAGATTTTCAAAGTTTTTCCCTATACAGTCAAACTTGTATTAAGAGACCACCCAAGGGAAATGCTGTAAGTGGTCTCTTAAGACAGGTGGTCTCTTATTGAGGTACAAATGTATTTTTCGTTTTTTGGGGTCTTATGTATACAACATCATACATGTATTGGTATTAAAGAATAAATAACAATAAACATTTTGTTGTTCTTCTAATTTTATATTTTATTTCAATATTAATAATATTTATTTGCAAAAGTGTAAGTTGATAAATAAAACATATATACATTTAATCACACACTTCATTAATATTTTATAATTTGATGTTTTGGTTTAACTATAACATGAGGATATGTACATGTATGTTTAGTAGAAGAATAGAGCTCTACTTCTTACTAAAAAGGTCACTGATCGTTTTCTGTTTCAAAGACTGTCCATTTAAAAACAAATCATTTAAGGAGTCATTTAAAGACATTGTCAAGTTTAAAATATTGAGTGTCCACAGATTTGCTAATTAAATCTAATAATAGAGCAGATTAAATAAACGTGCTATCACCATTAGAAAGCAAAAAACAAACACAGATCCAATTAAAGAGATCAAAAAGTCGGACCAAAATTGTCATAATTAATCCACAAATAATCCCCAAACTATCCACGGGTTGATTTAACACGGACAATAATTAACGTTAAAGTGTATTAAATACAAACTGCTTAACCTGCAATTATCGGCTTTTACCACTGTGATACATCTGCAGTATTTGAGAGTCATAACAAAGACAATAATTGTAGCTAAAGTATATTAAATACAAACTGCTAACACCGCAATTATCGTTTTTTTCCCACTGTATTAGACTTCTGCAGAATTTGACCTCGGGTAATTTTACATGTAACACCTTGCTTGATGATCATTTAAACCTGTGTGGTTTACACGCGACAGTTGTGTTAGGATTATTTGACTGTTAGATTTAAGGTCGCTGAACCGTGAATTTCTATTAAAATGGGAAGGTTTTTTGTGTCCGTTGGTCGCAGACAGCAGAATCTCGCTTATTGCAGGTTAATTTATGACTAAAATTCATCGGGCGGAGTTCAATGTGGTCGCTTACACCAGGGGGTCGGTTATACCAGGTGGTCGGTAGTAGTAGTATCTTTATTTGATACAGGTGATTCCGGGACGGGGCCGATTTTGAACGCAGGGGCACACTTTGAACAATCTGTGTAAAGGACTTCTAGACAATGCTTGACACCTAAGTTCTAGAAATTTCGGTTTAGAAAAGAAGATTTTTGAAGTTTTCACTATATATACATTAAAGGAACCCCCCCCCCCCCCACACACACTCCCCCTCCCCACCTAGCCCCCACCACGCTGACAGCCATGTTTTTCAAAGGATCTGAAAATTTGAACTATCTAGCTAGAGGGCTACCCAAGGAACATTTGTACCAAATAATCTTTAAATCGGGCCAGTTCTTTTGATGAAATTTTTTTTTTTAAGTTTTAACAATGCACATATAAGTAAAACAAGCTCCGCCTTCTGGCGGACATGTTTTTCAACAGATCAGGAATATTTTAACAGTTGTGGTAGAGGGTGCCCCAAGGAACATTTGTGTGAAGTAATTTTTTTAATCGGGCCTTTTGGACAAGAAGATTTTTAAAGTTTTGGCAATTTTCCAAATTTTCTGATGACGAAGCAACTAAAGTTCTACTTTGAATTAAATTCTTTTAAAAGAGGATCATCTACGGAACATTCTGTGAAGTTATTTTGAGATCAGTTCATTGGTTTAGTAAGAGATGTCAATTGTAAGAAATTGTTAACAGACAGACGACTACGGACAGTGAGTAATCACAAGAGCGCGCCTCGCACTTTGTGTTTAAGTGAAATAAATACTAAATCGATGAAATGTCAAAAGCAAGTGAAGATTACCTATTCAAGGTTTAGTTACGTTCCCAATGCTTAGTTCTGCATATAACCCTATGACCAAGATGAATGGAGATTAATGTTCTGGGACAAAACCTCATGAAGATTGGATGCAAAATGGGACCTCTACAGTCAATGTTAACCAAAATTAGGTTACCTAACCAAGATTAAGTTCTGGCCAACAATGAAATTGACCTTGGTAATTGTGCCGTTAAATGATGTTCCATGACCCAACAATACACCTGAAAATGTTTCAGAAATATTCCACCAGGGGTTTCCGAGTAAAACAGAGAATTGCAAAAAGGCCGTCGACGGAAAAGAGACTGCTATGTGTCGCGGGCGAGTAAAAAAATGCACGTTGGAGAGATGGTTGTAAATACTTTTGAATAAGTACAAAAATTGCAAAAAAAGTTGCGCGGTGAAACGAAACAGTCTTAAGACGATATAGACTTGATTGGCTTATTCTTAAATATCCAAAAACTGATACTTTGTCAATATGTACTTGAAAGCTATTAAAAAGACTACTCGCAAGAGTAAGTTGATGCAAGGCATCAATGTTGTCTGAAAATATTTTTTTCAAACGATTTCTTTAATTTTCTATACTATCATTTATAGAATTTGCTATGTAGATCTATTTGCCAAGATGTTTCCAAAGTCGTCTGTTGTCGAGTTAATTATTACTCAGTACTTAAATGATTGAAGTTAGTGAATAAGAATACAACTGCGAGGCATTTAAGAAATCCGGTAGCAAAATTACAAATTCATGAATTGCATAAAAGATTCTATTTCCTACAAAGTTGTGTTCTTCAATAAAAGACGGACAGAACGTAATCAGAATAGATCACCATGAGCTTTCCGTTCTGGTGATTTAAAAGATAACCACACCCTGTAGCATATGACAATCTCTTGACTGTGTCTACATGTATCTAGTGAATGTTTAATTTATTGAATAAACTTAAAGACATTGTGAAAATTCGAGAAATTGCTCATCATGAGTCATTTCTTCTTTTTCCTCAATATGTTCAATAGTCTTCTTCTGCAGATGCGTCTACATGTAGTAAAGAGGGATTGACTTATTTTTTATTGTAAAATTACAAGAGTTAAAAATATAATAATATTTAAAAACCTTCAAGCCTTTATAAATGTTTACTCTTTGATTGTCTAGTTGAAAAAAATCTATCTATTGAATGAAACAATACACAGTGATCACATGTTCAAAATATTTATAAATAGATTGGAAAGATCAATAAACCGGAAATTATATAATATCAGGGACCAGCTAGTATTTATAAAATCATCGCAGGTAAGAGAATTCATCAAACAAATACTTACATGAAAAATATTTGCAATAATGTTTCATCTATAGTCTAGTCCACGAATATCGTCTTATTACCAAGGTAAACACAAATCCGGCGTTACTTTGTTGCACCCGCACTGCTGATGTTGTATGATTTAAATAGGAAACTTCGATATCACGACTTTCAAACACTTCTTATTTTTATTGTTTTAAATACATATTCTCGGAAAGTATGATAAATCATATATAAATGTTAGTCATAATAAAAACATATTTCTACCTGCCCCGACAATGAAATACACGTTATTTATTTTTTGACTATGTCTTTGGTGGTTCTGATTTTTTTAAACTTCTATTGAGTTCAACATTTTATATGTAGTAAAACAATTATGGAAGTTATTAAAAGGAATAAACAAACAAGAGATGTTTGTCAAACATTATGCCCCCCTGAGCGCCATGTTGTCAGGGATATGCATGGACAGTAATGTCAGCTGATTTGTCATTTCACACTGGATGTCTATGAGTCAGTTTTAAGATTATTACCAATGTTCATTCAAAGTTTGAGGATGGTAGGTACAGTTCTTAATCACATTGAGATGATGACTGATATTTGCAGATAAACAGCTATCCTCCTGGCAGCATATGACGTAATTTTGAATGAGCAATTTGAGTTATAAACATCTACTGGTCATCCCCAGCATCCATGTGAAGTTTGAAGGCCATGGGAGCAGGCAATGTCGAGTTATCACTCGGACAATACTTAACGTTCGCTGAACTTGACCTTTGACCCAATGACCTCAACATCAATATGGGCCATCTCCTGGTCACCCCCAGCATCCAAGTCAAGCTTGATGGCCATGGGTGCAGGCAATGTCAAGTTATCACTCAGACAAGCTTTTCATGTTCAAGGTCAATGTGACCTTGACCTTTGATCTGATGACCTCAACATCGATATGGGTCATCTACTGGTCACCCCAAGCCTCCATGTCAAGTTTGGGGGCCATGTCGAGTTATCACTCATACACACTTTTCACGTTCAAGGTCACTGTGACCTTGACCTTTGACCCGATGAACTCAAAATCAATAAGGGTCATCTATTTGTCAATCCCAACCTCAAATTAAAGTTTGAGGACCATAGGTACGGGCATTGTTCAGTTTTCACTCGGACAAGAACTTCGCGTTCAATTTCACTCACTCTGACCTTGACCTTTAACCCGATGACCTCAAAATCAATATGGGTCATCTACCGGTCAGGTCCAATCTCCAAATCAAGTTTAAGGGCCATGGGTGCAAGATATGTCGAGTTATTACTCGGAAAAGCTGTTCGCGTTGAAGGTCAGTGACCTTGACCTTTGACTCGATGACCTCAGAACGAATAGGGGGCATCTTCTGGTCAGGCCCAACATCCAAGTCAAATTTGAGGACCGAGGTCCAGGCATTGTTGAGTTATCACTCAGGCAAGCTTTGGTCTACCGACGGACCGACCGACATGTGCAGCAATATACCCCTCTTCTTCGAAGGGGGCATAACAATAATGAAATGTGTCACTTTTTGGAAAAAATGAATAAATTGTGCCAATAAGAAATTTAAACAAATGCATTCTGAAAATAGCATGCTATATGTTCCAAGTTAGAAACAATTGCTTATTAAAGTTTTACTTTTATAGGAATTCATAAACAAAATAAGTAAAATAACATATATTTTCTTTATAAACCTTAATGATGTGATGCTTGATTTTAATAAGAGTGTAGTATGAATTTCGATTTCTTAATCGGATAGTCGTGAGGTCACGTGACCTGAATAACAACTAAGTAATACCTATTTGAAGGTTGGTGTCCAATACAAACATTAGGGGGGTGGGGTGGGGGAGGGGAATACACACAAGTGACTATAATAGCTCTCATATTCTTTCAATGTTCGACTAAAAAAGTAATTGTTGAACCCTGCCCAAGGAACATTTCTTCAAAATTATTTGAAAATCAGCCAGACACTTTCGGAGGAGAATATTTTTCAAGTTGTCACTATAGCCATATAAGGCAAAACAGCCGCGCCCCTGGCGGCCAAGTTATTTGACCAATCAACATGGCTTGAAAGAATCTGATAGAGGGTCAACCAAGGAATATTTATACAATTTCTTTTAAAAAATCTTCCAACCAGTATGTGAGAAAAATAATTTTAAGGTTTGGTTGCCATGGTCACCAGATTTCTGCATGGATGCAAAGAATTGAAGGAATTCTGGAGACTACATTGAGAGGATGCTTGCTGTGAAGTTGCATCCCAATTGTCCCGGTGGTAACAGGTTACTGAGGAGAAGTGTTGACGGACGCATGCCAGACGTCGGACATAGGGCAATGATAATAACTCACCCTGAGCACTTCGTGTTCAGGTGAGCTAAACAAAAATAAAATAAATGGCTTATTCTGGACTGTGGCGTGAAAACATTTATCACAATCCCAATTGGGTTGCTACCTTTCTTTTTGGCATTATTACGACTTAGCCAACTTTTTCTGTATATTCAAGACACGTTTCCTGATTGGAATCACTAATTAATCCTTTTAAACCTCCTCATTGGCTTATTCACTACTAAAATTGAACAATACGGATGATGTTTTACTTTTTTTGATAGAAAACATGATAGGATGAGTAATAAGGGGCTGTAAATAAGTGTTGGTTTTCAGCTAAAGCACCAGATTTCCTAAATAAACAATTCAAGTAATTCATATATCGAGCTTGGGTGAGAAATGAGAGAACACTAAAACTGCAAGGATTATGTCCCTTGCATTAAATAGAATACCTTGTGAAAGGGTTAAATTAACTCATAAATGATCTATCAACTATTTTCCTTCCACAAAGTGAGCTTGTTTCAATTCCATTTGTTTATGTTTGTCTTTTCCTGTTCATCTGTAACTCTTTTAGGGTAATATAATGAAAATCCCTTTGCAAAATCTACTGAAATTACACATTGAACGAAAGGTTAAAACAGTAGAGGTTTTTGTAAAAATAGCTTTCAGGTTAAAATCAAAGCATGCATTCAGTCTAATTCACCCGCTCTGAGAGCACAGATGTATAAGAAAACGGGATCAAAAGTTGTCCTGTACTCAAATCGGAACAGTTTATTCATTTCAAACTGTTGGTGAATAATGGTAAAAAATTGCCAAAAATGGGATAAAAATGTGAGAATTAAGTGAAAGGTTTGGAATCGTTTAGAACAAATTTGTCTGTGCCTTCGGCATACTGAAAATGGTTGAAATCATTTGATATTAGTGCGTTTTTTGATATATAAGCAATAATATGGTGTCCGGGATTTTGTGTTATATCCCTAACATTGTGGTGTCCTTTTTATGTGTGTTATAACAAAATACTGCCCAAGTGTGTATCAGAGGGCACCAAACACTGAACAAACACATAAAGGCATAAACATGTTCAGTATTAACTATTTTCCATTGAAAACAAGATAAAATTACATAAATAAAATCTGCAACATGATAAACCAACCAAAATGTAAATTCCTTCATTCAAGTTTGAACTGCATTTCATTTCTGTGCCACGATGCAGGTATTTTAGGAAAAGGAAATATCGCTATTCATGTCACATACACAAAGTATAGGGAGTTAGTCTATATTTCGTCTAGTTAATTTAACAGCGTTTTAAAAGAAAACAAAATGGCAGCCGATTCAAATTGTTTGCTACTAGAATAAATGTAAATGGAAAATACTTTTTGAAGACGTATGCATAAATAAGGCGACTAGATGATGTTGATTCAACGTTTGGAAATAAACTTCTCTAGATGAAATCTTCTAGCAAGTATTGAAAGACAACAACCTATTATTCAGTAGCATATATATAGCTGTGCTATTAAAATTTACAATTTTATAAAGAACGACGCCATTTTTCACAATTTCCCTGGTAGTGGACCCATTCACAATTTAGGTAAAAAAATTACTGCATGAGCAATGGCTCCATTTTCAAAAGTATTTCTATTATAAATATCAATAAATGTAGTTTCTGCAGATAAGGTGCGTGAATACGTGATCACACATTGAAATGCAGAAAAAAACAAATTAAAAATATTTGCTGTGCGTCATATCAGGCATTTAAATCCGGAATAACGAATATAAAACAATTCTTTGCGTCGTTTAATTCGTAGGTCAAAATGAAATTGACGCATTTTACAGAGATATCCTTGAGTATAATCTATACAACTAACTAAACCTGGTTAACTATTAAAATATATCAAGATAGTTGTGCAATAGCCTAATACATTTTTAATCATTTAATCGATGACATGGAAAAAAAACCCGGCCAAGTAAAAGAAAACATCATGATAACATTTCCCACAAAACAATTGAACTTTGGAAGCGGGAGTTCCTGTGGTTGATTTTGACTGATGACGTTATGTATTTTGTTTTTTCTTCTCTAGGAATAGTACACAAAGTGTCCCTTAAAAAAAGAAGTTTAACAAGCTTAAGTGATTTACCAATATTATATAATACTTATTTCACATACCAATGAATCATTCTGGAGACCTGACTTTAACTTATTGCAAGGGTATGTATGGTGTGTTCAAGTAAGAATCGAGTTGTTAAACATTAGGTTAAAAAACATTAAAAATTTCCTTTAGTAAAGCAAGCATTTTGGACTGATATGAAGTTTTACAAAAATTAATTAAATTATACAGAGCTACAGATAAGGCGTGTGAATGCACGATCACGCATTGAAGATCAGAACAATCGAATTGAAAATATTATCTGTGCGTCGTATAATACATTTAAATCTAGAATAACGAATAGATTAGAAAACATTTTCTGTGGGTCGTAACACAAATTGTATTTAAGTAAGAATCGCTTTGTAAAGTAAATCATCAGGTAAAAGAAAATTAGAAGTCCCTTCAAAACAGGAGTCATACAAGTGTTTTTCTTTTACCTGAATTGGGGCCGATATTGGGCCACATTCACGATTAGAAGACTACACATTTTTGCCTTTCGTCACATTTTATATGTCACTATTTTCTCAATTGATAGGGTTCTGGCCATGGTTACAAAAAAAAAATATCTGGAATTTCCTGCTCCGATATTTTCTATTTATATGAAGGAATAAAAATCATTAATGTATTTTTCGTTCATAGGTAACACGCATGAGATTTTTTTACTATTTTTGTTCATATGACAACCCATGAACATTTCTGAAAGTTCCTGAAATGGAACTGGCTAAAATCAGTCGCCATTTTGGATATTTATAAAAAGCAATCAGTCAGACCAGAGACATATAAACACAGAGATAAGCGACACGCGATTGCAAATGGCAAATTGTTTTTACACATCTAGAAAACTAAATAAGGTAAATTGTTTGATAATAATTGATGTTTATGATATTTATTAATTCTGTCACGTGTACCACTATGACGCAGTACACGAACGGGTTTGAACCTATACTAGCTGTCTAGTACTATTTACTGCTGATACAAGCTGTATCAGTCTAAAACCCCCGATGATACAGAACAGGTATTGTGTATAACCACTGTATCGTTTGGAACCAATTAATTACCATTCACTGGCTTGTATGACCTGAGAGGACAGTGGTATGTTAAAGTGAACCCTTCAATTATGAGCCGAAGCTGCAACTCTGAGGGAACCCTATTGTTTACCACTCCAATACTTCTCGAAATCGTACGTTGCCGATTGAGGCTTGGAGATGTGTTCTTGCTGACTGCAGAACACAGACTGACTGATCAAAGAGAAACCCGCGTTTATATAGCAATAACCCACGTGATCTAAATAATCGATGCTTTCGGACCTTATCGCCATGCGCCTATATTATTAACATGTTAATGAGCGTCTGAGTGATTGATTAAACTGCATATTTCAAAACGGGCCTACACTCAAAATACAGGAAATGCATATAAAACTACAATTGCAAATAAACAACTATATATTCCAGAATCACACTCAAGTACTTACATGATGTGTCACTTTGAAATGATAGTATATTAACAGGTTAAATTAATAAATGGCGATCTTGATGTTGCAGAAGCTTTCTATGAAACAGAATGATGACAACTGAAATAAAATGACCGACAAGGAAAGTAACTGAAATACCCGTTTCATGACATTACCCACGCCTCCGGGTTCAAGCGTCCTCGCTTGACTAAATAAATAAACGAAAAACCATATATATACACAGGTTAACATGTTTTCTTCAATAAAAGCATTTACTTTAATGCATATACAACAATGAATGAATAATATGATGTCTTGTAAAGTCAAAGCAAAATAATTCAAATGTTAACCCTCCTCCTCGTAGTTCACATGAACCATTAAACCCTCTTCTGACAGAGTGAACTTCACATCCTCTGGGCGCGTCCTTGCGTCACCGGGAATAAAGTCAGACAAACTAAAAGTCGATCGACCAAGTCCTAAACCAATCCCAATGACTGACGAAATGGTCAATACTTCATCTCCTCCTTTTACCACTTTTAGAACCCTCTTCCTATCCTTAACAAGATATGCAAGGCTAACATCTGATTTCCTAATTTCTCTCTCAGGCCCCTGCTCCGGCACAGTTTCATCCTCTGATTCATCTGTTTCCTTCAAACACTGTTTCTTAATAGGAGCCGAAACTGGTGAGGGAGTTGTTCTTTTTCTGATGGTTCGGCCTTCCTCAAACAGTTCAATATCTGGATCATTGTTCCAGTCTTCTTCGTCAACACATGTCACACTTGTCTTTTCCTCCAAATGTTTACGAGGTGTTGTCTTAAGGTTAGGTCCACTATGTTTCATCTTCTGGTGGCGAACCAAATATTCCTTTTTCTTGAAACTGGAACCACATGACTCACACGGGAATCGTTCTTCAGCGCAACCCACCAGGTGCTGTTGGAATACGTCACCATTAATTTCTAGTTTGCACAGTGGGCAGATCGTTTTCATTGCTTTGCTCTGACTCGACCTGCAAGTATAAATTTCATAATCATTTAACCATTTTGGTCTTTGCCTAACCCTACCCCGATGCTCTTGGCCATTGACCTCCTCATCTTCTTGGTCATCTTTATCTACAATTGATTCAGAAATAGTATCAGTTTCACCAGACAAGACCTGTTCCTTCGCCCTTTTTAGCCTGTCAACATGCACTACCTGCATGGAATTAGATCTTCCGCAATCAATCTTAAACAAAACATCAGTTAATTTCTCTATAACCTGGTAAGGCCCTCTCCAGTAGCACGCAAACTTGGATGAGCAGCCTGTCTTTCGAACTGGAAAGAAAACATAAACATTATCACCTTGTTTAATAGTTTCATAAAACAATTTTCTATCGTGATATCTTTTCTGTCTACACATTGACCTATGGGTGTATTCCCTTACATACGAATGTGCTAGCTCTATTTTTTCGCGTAGCTCCCATACCCACTGACTACGAGGTACTGGTTTAATTGCCGGCGGCATTTCAAACATTAGATCGAGGGGTGTCGAAATCTCCCGACCTAGCATTAACATATTTGGACTCATTCCTGTTGTTTCATGCTGTACTGACCTATATGCCATCATAACATGGGGTAATTGCTGGTCCCAGTCCTTATGATTTTCATCAATGTAAGATTTGATCATTCCACATAGAGTCTGATTGAATCGTTCAACCATACCATCCGACTCTGGGTGATAAGGAGTGGTCCTTGTCTTCTCAATTTGTAATAAGCTACACATTTCCATGAATAAATTGCTCACAAATTGACGACCTTGGTCAGAGTGTATCTTATTTGGAACCCCGAACCTCGAGATAACTTCACTAAACATTATTCTCGCAACGGTTTGGGCTGTCATGTTAGGCATGGGAAAACATTCTGTCCACTTGGTGAAGTAGTCTGAAATGACCAGGACATATTTATTACCAGCTTCCGTCTCAGGCAGCTCACCAAGAATATCAACTGCAATTCTTTCCATGGGATAGCCACTTCTTGTTATCTGCATTGGAGCTTTCCTAGTTTTCTTTGGTTCCTTCCGTTTCAGACATACTTCGCACCCTGAAACATACATGCGTACATCGTTTTGAAGTCCCGGCCAATAATACCTTTGTCGAATTTTACTGAGAGTTTTATGTACGCCAAGATGCCCTGACGCCTTTGCGTCATGAAACTGTTCTAACACAGTTCGCCGGTGTGACAATGGGACAACTGCTTGCCATAACACAGAACCAGTTTCATACGTCTCCCACTTACGACATAGTAAATCCTCATCGAAGGCTAATCTTTTCCATTGATTCCAAAGAGATTTCACAAAATGGCTCTCTTGAGAGATTTCGGGACTCTCTGGTCTGCGACCGCTATTAACCCATCCTCTAATCTTATTGAGGTCAACGTTCAACTTTTGTATATCGATCAAACTAGACAAAGAAATGTCAGTTTTTGGCTTTATGCTGCACACTTGATCAGTGTTATGTAAGTCTTCATTTCCGCACTGCTTACACGGTTTTCTACTCAGTCCATCGGCGTTTTGGTGCAACCTACCTGGCCGATGCTCAATGCTCATGTTATAAGAGGATAACACCTCTATCCATCTTGCGATTTGACCTTCTGGATTTTTAAAATTTAGCAACCAACGCAGAGAACCATGATCAGTTCGTATAGTAAAAGTGTTGCCATACAAATAGTGCCGAAAATGTTTCACAAAATGTACCAACGCCAGAAGTTCCTTTCTTGTGACGCAATAACGACGTTCGGACTTTGTTAGTGCCCGACTAGCATATGCAATAGGTCGTTCCTTTCCATCGATAATCTGGGATAACACTCCCCCGATAGCAAAATCACTTGCATCCGTATCCAAAATAAACGGCTGAGAAATATCTGGAAGGGCGAGAATGGGGGCTGTTGTAAGCCTTTGTTTCAACCCTTCAAACGCTTCATTACAATCATCACTCCAAACAAATGCAAAACCCTTTTCTGTCAAACGATGCAATGGTTTTGCTATACTTGCAAACCCCTCGATAAATCGCCTATAATAACTACAAAACCCCAAAAACGATCTTACTTCAGTAACCGATGTTGGAACTGACCATTCTTGCACGGCCTTAATTTTCTTTGGGTCAGTATGAATACCATTGGCTGACACAATATGTCCCAAAAATTCAACTTCACGAGCAAACAGATGACATTTGCTTGGTTTGAGCTTCAAGCCAGCATTTACAAATCTTTCTAAAACTTTCCCGAGGTTTTCTACCATATTTTCGAATGATTTTCCAACAACGATGACATCGTCAAGATATATAAGACATATATCCCAATGAAGACCAGCTAATACAGCTTCCATCAATCTTTCGAACGTTGCTGGGGCGTTACACAGTCCGAACGGCATGACCTTAAACTCATACAGTCCTCTCTTTGTGCTAAATGCCGTTTTCTCCATATCATTTTGGTGGACGTTTACCTGCCAATACCCTGATATCATATCAACCGATGAAAACCACACGGCTCCTGCTAATTGGTCAAGAGATTGGTCAACCCTAGGTAATGGGTACGCATCTTTAATTGTTAAATCATTGACTTTTCTGTAGTCTACACAAAAACGTTTGGTACCATCCTTTTTCTCAACCATAACAACACCACTCGACCACGGACTTGTAGATGGCTGTATAACATCCCTCTGAAGCATTTCATCAATATGTTTATCCACTTCAGATTCCATATGTACAGGCACTCTCCTTAATGGCTGTTTAACTGGCCGAGCTGATCCCGTGTGTATCCTGTGGCTTATTATTCCTGTTCTGCCCAAGTCCATACTGTCTTGTGAGAATGCATCACTATATTTTGTCAGTAACCTTGCAACTTGTACACGCTGTTCATATGACATATCAAGGATGGTTCTGTCATATAAATCTTTCAAATGAGCAGGTACCTGTTTGATAGTTTTGCATTCACCAGTTTTAACTTGTGTAATGTCCTTAACTAAACATAGGTTTGCTATGCGGGTACCAGGTTGTATAAGTAAAGGATCGTTGTCTAGGTTCATCATCCTGACGGGAACAGAAGTATCAACGCGAACTACAGTTCTGGCCACTAAACCTCTCGAACTATCATACAACTGACCATGTGGTTCAACTAGCCCAACCCTTTTCGAGTCTCCTTCTTCAACTTTGACAAAACCTTCTATTATCATTTCGGACCGAGGAGGAATTACAATTCGTTCCTGCACAGTTACCCTATAACATCCTATTTTACCATTAGATGTCAAAGTGCATGTCCTACCCTCTACTACTAACTGTTTCTTTGCGATATTGATTTTACAGTTGTGTTCAGTCAGAAAGTCTAAACCTAACAATCCATCCAGATCTATGTTTGCTATTATGAATATTAAGTCAAACTCAAAACCACAAACCGTCACTTTTATTTTAGCTTTACCCTTAACTTCAACATTTTCTCCATTTGCTGTAGAGAGTGTATATGTATATGGTTCTAAACTTGTTTTATGACTATGCTTCAAAGAGTGCCAAACCCTTTCAGACAAAATTGAAACAGTTGCACCTGTATCAACCAAGCAATCTATTGGTTGGTTGTTAATCTCGCAGCTCATGTACAAACCATTCCCCTTATAAGAAACATGACTTATATGTTTTTGTCCCTGTGCCCGACCAACATTTGTATTTTTCAATTTTGGACAGTCTGGCTTAATATGATTGTCAGAACCACATTCATAGCATCGCCGTTGCCGTTGACCCTGATTCTCAGCGGAAAACGGATTATTATCCCTTCCACGATTTGGCGACTTAGAACTTTGCGATTCCTTCCAGGATTTAAACTCCCTGCATAGGTCAGCCATAGTCTTCTGAAGATTTTCAATGTCCTTTTTACAACTATCATCTTTCTTTTGTCCATCACCACTTATAACCCGCATATAACCTTGACTTTCCGCTAGCTTCGACTCAGCCCTATTGAAAGCTTCCAATTCTACAGCATGCCTTACAGCATCGTTTAGACTGTTCGGACGGGCTTGTTTGATACGTAGTCTCATGTCGGAACTCACCAATGAGTCTATGAACTGCTCTTTAGCTAGCGTTTCTCTGACATCGTGTGGTGCAGAAGGATATGCCATATTTGTCAACCGCCTTATATCTTGTGCCAGTTCCATCAAGGTTTCGGATGCTTTCTGTCGTCTTTCCTTCAACTGGGCTCTATACAACTCAGTTTGATTGGGCGGGGCAAAGCGTTCTTGCAGAATTGTCTTAAGACGCTTGTAATCATCAAGTGGACCGTCATATGTCCCCACTAAGTTTCGAGCCTGACCACGTAAGGACACCGCAAGGTATAGACCCTTTTCCTGTTCGGACCAACTGTTGATCCTTGCACATACCTCATAGTGGGCAACGTAGTCATGCCACGACCCTGTACCGTCATACTTATCTGGCTTCATAAGCACTTTACCCTTAGAAAGTGTTTCATGTATAGGGCTATTCTGTACGTCAATATTTGTTGACGTTATATCTGACTTCGTAAGTACTTTAGCCTTAGAAAGGGATTCTTGTATAGGGCTATCCTGTACGTCAATATTTGTTGACGTTTTAGCACCTGGCTTATGCCTACGTGTTGTAACATACTCGTCGAACTTTGATCCATCTGTCTGGGAGTTACTAAACACTACGGGGCTTTCAGTAAACCTTATGTGGGTTTGCTCAGAACCCGTTTTGGTTCTGCATACTGACACTGGGGGTGTATCAGGCAAGTTTGGGAGTAGACGTTTTCTCATGGTTGATCCCGAAAGAGATTCGCCGCGTACTATATTCCCAGGGGTTGAAGTGTCAAACGTTGGAGTCTGCTTTAACTCGTAGTTCTTAACACGCGTTTTCAACCGTTCATTCTCCAACTGAAGGTCCTGTACTTGTCTCAGCAGTGCCTGTTCGGAACGGACAAAACTCAGTTCATTTTTATCTTGCATACTGGACAATCTATCGTCCAAACCCATCATATCACCAGCACTGTTGAAAACAGACTTATCCATCACAGTGCTGATTATCTGGATAAGAGATAATAATCTTACTATCTGAATATCCCACCGCTGCCACCAAATTTGTCACGTGTACCACTATGACGCAGTACACGAACGGGTTTGAACCTATACTAGCTGTCTAGTACTATTTACTGCTGATACAAGCTGTATCAGTCTAAAACCCCCGATGATACAGAACAGGTATTGTGTATAACCACTGTATCGTTTGGAACCAATTAATTACCATTCACTGGCTTGTATGACCTGAGAGGACAGTGGTATGTTAAAGTGAACCCTTCAATTATGAGCCGAAGCTGCAACTCTGAGGGAACCCTATTGTTTACCACTCCAATACTTCTCGAAATCGTACGTTGCCGATTGAGGCTTGGAGATGTGTTCTTGCTGACTGCAGAACACAGACTGACTGATCAAAGAGAAACCCGCGTTTATATAGCAATAACCCACGTGATCTAAATAATCGATGCTTTCGGACCTTATCGCCATGCGCCTATATTATTAACATGTTAATGAGCGTCTGAGTGATTGATTAAACTGCATATTTCAAAACGGGCCTACACTCAAAATACAGGAAATGCATATAAAACTACAATTGCAAATAAACAACTATATATTCCAGAATCACACTCAAGTACTTACATGATGTGTCACTTTGAAATGATAGTATATTAACAGGTTAAATTAATAAATGGCGATCTTGATGTTGCAGAAGCTTTCTATGAAACAGAATGATGACAACTGAAATAAAATGACCGACAAGGAAAGTAACTGAAATACCCGTTTCATGACAATTCATATGTATAGGAGAAGTATATGGAAAACTTGTTTTAAAAAACTTCTTTGCAAATATTGTGAAGCTCCATATTATGACACCCATTTGTTTATGTATATTCACAGCGAAGAAATAATATTTTCGGGTTCCTATTTTAGGTCTTACATAGGAAACTTTTGAAGGTTGATTTTGTTAACATTATTATTTGCTTAAATGAAAGTATAATAATTCAAAAAAATATTGTGGCTACAGCACAATTTAAATAATTGACATAACTTGGTTTCCAGATGGTTACCAGATGTGATACTTAATTACAAGATGTGATGTTTGATTTGACATGTGCACATTATTTTACCAAACCTGACGTAAATTTCAACTAAACTTCAGTTCAGAGGAGTCCAAGTTTATTGCCTTTGATGTATACTTAAAACTTTCTTTTAAAAGACCCTTAACACTGTACCAATCAAACGGTTTGCATGAAACTGTTAGTTTTTCAAAAGTAGTAATACACTCATTGGTGTTTTATATTAATAATTCAACTCACTGTTATTAAAGGTATTTTGCAAATTTATCTTTTTCAAGTCTGCTGCAGATTTGCTGTATGTACGAAAGTTGTCTGTTTGATTGACAATTAATTTTACTGGCACTTTTTGGTAATTCTAACCCTCTACCACATATAGATGCTCAGATTTCTCCATTTGGCACACTGTTTTCTATTTAATAATTTAACTCCTATTTATGGGTATTTTTGACATTGTTGCTTAGACGTTTCAAAGTCGTCTGCTGCAGATTTGTTGTATGTGGGAAATGGTTATACATACTCCACATACATCATATCTTTTGTTAGACATAATTAAACCAAGGAAACATTACATAATATACCAATTAATGAATCGATGTGGCAAAAGGAGAAACTTCTAATTATATGAAATATCCTCTCTTTGCAACAAGTAATATTGGAAAATAAATTGATATAAATGAAACGCCGGATCTTTGTTGTTGTTCATATTACTAGAATGACAACCTAGCAACCATATAGGTACAAGAAAGTACAGACCTTTCAGATTCATTTTGTGCTTCTTCAAGACATGACCACGAAACCCGGAGATGCTTCTATATTCCTTATTACACTGAGGACACTGATACACACACACAGTGTCTTTTCTGTCAGAATTATTCTCTAATTCGTCACATGTATAATCTCCCAGTAACATATCTAAGTCTAACTCATCATCCCAGGAGAAAAAGTCTCCTTGCTTGTACCTGGCCATCATTAACGATCTTAAGTATTCCTTAAATGACAGGTAGTTACAATTCCTCAGATGGAAGAAATGTATAGTTGTTTGATTTACTAATTAGGTAATAACTGAAAAAAGTTTGACAATCAATGGGCCCTTTATAAAGGAAATGTGTGAAAACATTTACTCTCTGTCACCTACTAATAAAACAATTTATGTCAAACAATCATGTAAATGTGTGAAAACACCTACTCGGTGACAACTTCTAATTAACAAAATTATGTCAAACAGAAAATGTAATTAAAGAAATACGTCCTCTGGATTGAAAAAAAATACATCGTCATGTAAACCATACAATACTGGTTGTTTATTTATTAAACAAATCATAAAGCAACTTACCTTGATGAGCTACATTGCTGCTTGCATTATCGCTGTATTGCCGAGTATAAGGGTAATCAAACACAGAAGTTGCTCTGGTGTGCCTGCACACCATATCTTCTTCATCTATTATCATCTTACACAAGTAAGCAGGATTAAATAGTCGCAGGTGGGAAGTTGGCTTTTTTTATCAGAGACATATAATAATAATATGCTTTATTTCGAAAATAAAACATACACGCATATTTAAAGCAACATACAGTTTAACACATATAAGCACACACATATATGTGTGCTCGTTTTCCATCATTAATTATATTATTTGATAACGGTCCCTAAACATAAAAGTGAACATTAGATCTTACTATGTTTACGAGTAATGGTGTAATTGTTCTCGTATTCCATTATTAAACTACCAAAGATAAATATTGACGGGACAACAGACATATAACTAGTATTTTATATGGGGACAAATAAGACTTCGCTTAGAACTGTATACAACCTACGAAGTAAAACAAGGTATTCCGAGTGAAAAATCGGGATCGTCAGACGCTTTTCATTTTACATAAAGCGCTTTCAATACACGGATCATATTAAGCAATATTATCGATTGTTTTGGCTATACCGGTTCACTGAATCGTGATTTCGCTTGAAAATCCAGTGTCGCTTATCTTTGTGTTTATATGTCTCTGGTCAGACGTGAAACATAGATTGAAAATGATTGTCGTCTAACCAATATTTTTTTTTAAATTCTTCATCGACCTTTAAGGACAAATATAAAAATGCTGTTTTTTTTCGTGAACTAACTTTTGATAAAGGTAAAATAAATGGATTTGCGTACGAAATGTTATTTCCAGTTTGTTATAAAAGACAAACGCAAATCGATAAATAACCTCTCATTATTCCTACTTTGACAGCTAAGAAAGGGAATATTTATCGGCGAGTAGTCAGTAAACAATTATACATATATGCAGCCAGTCTTGCACCGAGAAATGGATTGAGATTCACCTAATAAAAGGGCATAACACAAACAGAATATTGCTTAAAAACCTTATAGTTCCACCCCTACCCATGTGTGTATATGTCTCTACCCTACCGTATAGATAATATAAAGAAATAATAGTCTGAAACATCAATAGTCAATGGCAAAATAATAACCGCAACCATTGCGAACAGTGTAGTACCTGATCGGACTGCGAGGAGACTCAGACTGATCTGGATCTGCACTGGTATCATTGTCTCAAACACCGATTTCGCAATTCGATGCCGTTATTTCTGAAACTTGTCACGGAACATTCGTAATTTACATTTACATTCCAATTAATGTGTAAATAATACATTGAACTAGTACATATCAACAAGGACACGTGTCCATTAAAACGTCATTAATTGCGTCACTGAAATTATGACGTATTTTTGAAACTTAACATGGGCGCACATTGGATTTATTCACAACAACTATAATCAGTTTAGAAAACATTACTATCGTTGTTTATAGTATATGTCTTGGCAGAGAAGATTATATGTACTCTGGTGAATTTCTATACAAATATTGGTAAAATATAATTATGTAATGCTCAAATAGTATGTGTTTCTTCTTTCAACCGATTCATATAATTTGTATATTTTATAAGATACCATTACCAGTGTCATTTTCTATCAATGAGTCCTTAAATCTGTTTTTCATAAATCAATGAGTGCTAAAACGTAAATATTAAGTTTTTTAACATTTGTATCAGTCTTGGCAAAATTACATGACTCGGGGTGCGCAGCAAAATGAAACAATGAGATACTTGTACAGTTTATAATTATCTAGTTGTTCATTTTTGGCCGGATTGCTCTAGCAATTCCGGTCTATAGATTGGCGATGTCCGTCTGTCTGCCTGTCTATCCGTCAACAGTTTGGTTAAAGTTTCAGGTTGAGGCAGAACCTCAGCACTGGAAAGGGATACAACTTGAAACTTTGTCTGAAGGTAACCAGTAACAAGTTTTATTGATTTGTATGGTTACTTTGACATTGACCTTGGTTTGTCGATTTTCAAGGTCAAATTGCCGACAATTCTGCATTACCGTCTTCAGCGGTTTCCTGTTTATTCATAATTTCAGCGAAACTGTGATGTGTGGCATTAGTAAAGCTGAGAGCCTCAATCTGCATCTAAACAAAATAATCTTGGTAAGTATTTATTCTGAAATATTTTAGTTTTTTTTGTGTTCATCACTTTTGCTTGTCTGTGATTGGCTGAAATATTTTGTTCATAACCTCATGAATAAAAAAAAATAACATTGGCGACGTGCTGTATTATGGAAAATAAAGTTGTAAAATACTATTATGATTTATTACTCACTGAAATAGCCATATTAATGCTAAAATATAAGAAATTGAGCGTTTTTTTCGTTTTCATGGGGGTATGAACAAAAAAACCTGATCACACATTCTATGAAACCGCTTCGCGATTTCATAGAGAGTGATCAGGTTTTTTTGTTCATACCCCCATAGAAACGAAAAAAAAGCTCTCCATTCCTTAAATGTATGATGATTTATTATGAACATAGATAAGTCTTATTTACGTCTTCAAAAAACAGTTTTATTGTCTCGTGACCATGGCAAGTGCTATTTCAATTTAATCATAGTGTTACTTGTGTGTAGTTCAAATATCATATGTAAGAATGAGTTATCCATTAATCGTGATAGCTATGCAGCAGTGTTTTCGTATGAGTGTTAACATTAATTAAGAGTCAGTAACATTCAGTTTCTGAACTAAAGGAACTGAAAACAATATGTGATTTAATACTTAACCTACATAATTTCAATAAGGGAACACAGGCCATTATAAAAAGACCTACACAAGCATTAAGATTTATAAATTTTATAAACTTATCTGGTTGCTATAACTAGATAAAAACCTCTTCCAGCTCCCTAACCTGACAGGTAAACTATAAGGGTAAGGTGCAATGTTCCACAAAAGTTAGACTCATTAGATCTACCTGTCAAAAACAAACGTTTAAAATGCACTGACTATTTATCATTTACTTTAGTGACTAATTAATATTTGCTTTGAGATATACATCTTATGATCAATTCATACTATTTTCGTATTTTCAGCAGAGTCTGTAAAGTGACGTCTTGTTTGTCTTCATTGTGTTTGTTGAGATTGGCATTTGAAGAAAAGCATCGAGGTAAGAGTTAAAAATCTTCTTACTTACATATCTCATATCATTCCATGTTAAGATCCCCAGAAACGTATACTTTCGAATGTAGTATAACCTTCTGACAATCTGCTTTAATAACACGTATATGAAGGATGATCCTAATTAACGTTCAAGCTTGCGCATTCTGATCTTGATATTTACCGTTCGTCATTTAACCACAGCTATATTTTTGACGAATCATTCTCTGTCCATCGTCCATTGTCGTTACATTTCTCTGAATCTGCTTGTCTAATTCCAAAATAATTTGGTAGAAATGGTCCTTGGGTAACATCTGCACTATAATTTCAAGATATTTTGATTGTTTTGGCATCAGAAAGGTCAAAAGTGCCAAAGTCTGGCAAAACTTGGAAAATTCCATTCTTATTTAAGTTCTCGTCTGATTTCAAGATAGTTTATCAGATATGTTCCATTATTGACACTGTACATACATCCTGCAAGCCATATTAATTGGTTTAAAGATATAGCTGCCAGTCAGCATCAGAAACGGAGGAAACGGGAACTTTCCGCTTCGAACGACATATCCTCCTAAACCAATGGACCAATATCAACCAAACTGCGAATGTATTTTCCTGTGGTGGTCCTCTTTAAAATTGTTCAAATATCTAAAGCATTATTACGAATATTCTTTACGGATAAGCTGTTTCATTTTTAGTTAATTTGATAAAATGTTCACCTTTAAACTTTATTAGCAGAAGCATTTGATACATTACTTTCAAAGATTCACTAAAGTGATCGATTTAGGACCATCAGCATCTTAGCACTCTTGTTTGTTTTGAAAATCAAATTAATGAAGGATATAAAAAACAAAGCTATTTAACATGAGAAATAAATAATAAAACCGAGTACATATCAACCCAATTGTTAATGTTAACCCTTGTTCCACTGTACTTGAGTCTAAACAAGTCTAGATTATGTTTATCAAACGATTTTAACCAGCTTAAACATTGTAGACCAAGATCTCCATGTACTTTTGTGTAAACTTATTTTTGGCTCAACTATTCGCTTTTTATCTATCAATTATTAGCGAATGCAGTCTAACTTGTCCATAAATATGTCCGAATTTGTCAAAACATCACAGGCGCTATAATCATAAATACAATGTAAAAAGGTTTACTTTTATAATTAGTTCACTTCTATTACAGCGACTTGTGCTAATGGCTTAGACACTTTTATAATCTGGAACTTAACGAATTAATTAACTTCTATTACAGCGACTTGTGATAATGGCTGAGGCACTAGTTCGTTTAACGAATACAAAGAGCAGCAGTTTTGATCGCAAAAATGTTAATACATACGGACTGGCCTTTGACGAAATAAGGTTGGAAGAGATACAAGAAGAAGGTCAAGACCTGGAAAGACAACGTAAAGACAAAACTGACGCTTTCTGTGATGTTTGTCTCATGCACAATTTGATTGCTTTAAGTAAAAATGTGGCGTTTTATCTGTGTTATTTATGTGAACAATATCTGTGTGATAAATGCTTTAAAGGACATGAATCTCATAAATATATAAATTTGGTTAGAGAGAAAAGTGAACGAGATGGGCAGATCGATAGTCTTTGTGATGAAATACAGAATGAAAGTGAGAGAGAGGACAAGTTTGAGAGAGAGAAAGTTTCAATGGTTGATAGAGTTAATGTGAAATACGGATCGGATAATAAAGAATGTTGGATAACTGGATTGTGTGGACTGAATAACAAAAGGTGGGTTGTTTCTGATTATAGTAATTATTGTATACAAATATTTAATGTAGGATCCAATCTTTTACAAAGATATATACGGTTAGGGCCTAAACCTTGGGATGTTACAGAAATAAAAGTTAAAAGTGAACACTCTGAGGAGGGCGTTATGTCGTCCGATATATCCGTTATGAACCGAGCAGAGCCACTACAAAGTCTTATAGCCGTTACAATACCAGGGGAACATATAATATTAGTTATTGATGTTACACAAAATCCTGCCGCAATCACTAACACTTTAAAAACGGAGAAACAATGTCGTTCTATAGATTTTAGTGGAGATAATATTTTTACCGTCTGTAATGATGGTGAGAGCGATGATGGTTCCTGGTTTGTATCCGTGATGTCCACAGACGGAGTCACGATAAAAACCATAAAAACTGATTTACACATTTGGTCTTTTCCTTCTCTCGCTGTTTGTCGTGGAAGGTTCTATATAACCGATCCGCTCAACCACAACGTACTTTGTTTGAATGACGAGGGAAAAGTAGTTTCTCACAAAACAATAGAAGGGTCATGGCCAGAAGGTATCAGTGTAGACACCGACACGAACCAGGTATATATCTGTACCTTGGGTAACGACACACTTTACAGACTCGATTCTCGTTTAGAGGGTTTAGAGAATCTCTTTAATTTCAAGTCCGTAGATTCGGAGTGGCCCTACGCTCTTTGTTTATATAGAGATAAACTCTATATCAGTCATCACCGGCTCCGTTCTACTCATAAAAACTGTGTTACCGTAGTCAGAGTTCTGTAATTCCTCTCATCCTTTATTACCATACATACTGTGACATAGCAACACTTATCACCTCGTACACACAGGCAATACAAATCTTGTGATAATTTGTATTTTATCTTTCATCAGTAATTTATATTAGACTTCATATTAATTCATTTATTTATATTCATTTATTTTTTTATTTATATTTATTTATTTATTTATTTATATATTTATTTTTATTTACTTATTTATTGATTTATTCTGATTTTGACTTCAAATTTGGATGACCGAAAATTTAATTATAAATGTCAGATTTTATTTACCCATTTAACCCTTATTAAGCTGTTTGTTCTTGAAGAGTCCCTTCAATTGTTCGTAGTTCGTTGAAGATCTAGAACTGATTTTGTGTTAAGGCCAAGGACAAGTGTTTTCGCAACGCCACTAACAAAACCGACATCGAGAATACCATGTAATGGCAGTTCTCAGAAAACAGAAAAACTTATATGCGATTTGTATTCAAACACATGCTGTAGCTCCCGGCGATAGGCAACACAAGGTTTTGCATGATACGGCCAAGTCTACCACAGTGTTAATGTGTCTTACAAAATAATTCAAACAATGTTATAATATATTTCAGACGATAAAATACGTTAACATGTACATATCATTGTATCAAGTTAAGAATTACACCTTAAAACGTTAGAAGTGTGTACGTTGACATAACACAACAAAACATTTCACGAGTGTGCACGTTGACATTTTTACAGTGCCACTTGTTTTGACGTTTTCTCTTAAAATCTGGCAATTAAAAGTATCTAAGAAGAGTAGAATCTTCTTTTACATCGAGAAGGCCACTTCAAAACACTTGCAACGAAAAGTTACGGTATTTTGGGACGTTTTCATAACAAATTGGTCAAGAGTGTGTACGTTGGCATGCCAATTTTGGAATATATTGTTTAAATGTTCTCAAAAAGTAAAACGTTCTGAAAGACAATACGCACATTTTCGGAAAGCTTATGAATTGGTGCAGTCGGTAGGCTAGGTCTCTAATTTGGGAGCGAGTTAATAACGTAGAAATATGCAAATAACTTGCCTGATTTGTGCTCTTTTGTCCTACTTCCTGTGTGTACGTTACCATTTGTGTGTCACGTGAAAAAGTTGTTTCCCCACACTGATGAAAACAAAGAAGTATTTCACAAAACAAAAAAGTTCAGTGGGCACAAGGGATCAGAGTAGATCAAGACACAGATTAAGTTTATATGTGTGGCCCAGGTTACGACAAACTTTAATACCGACTTATCTCTAGTTATAAGAGAGATCCGAGTTATATTCGGCTACCCTTCATTATCAAATTGTTCTATTTACACGTTTCAATCTTCCGTTTTGCCTCAAGTACAGTCGATTCTTTTACTGTTGCTTTCGTTAAGAACAAGAATTTTTTCTATTTCATAATTTATTTTGAATGTATATATTGATATCCATTCAGCTTTCTTGTACAACTTATATGTATCTTATACAATGTATAGCATTGTTTATTCGGCAAACACTTCCGAAATAATTTGACTTTTTTTTTTATGCATAGCGTGTAATTCAGTGTTTTATTTTGTACAGTACTGACGACTAAAACTTCTGCACACTGTGTTATTCAGTTTACATAAGCCAGTTACTATTAGAAAGATGTATATTTGAAATTTGAAATACAGCATCAGTGTTTTGTGTTTTAATGCTTTGTCATTGTATTGGAATTATATGAATAAATACATGTTAGTTTGTGTAAACTTTGTGCCTTTGTCATTGGATCATAGATATTATTAAAAGACAAAGTATGAAAGTTCAGTGTTTTAGTTTTGAAATTTCTATTAATGAGTCCTTTCATATATCTCAAAACTCCCCTTTTTCTAAAACTTAAAAAGATGTACTGGTGTTTACAAACCATTGATAGAAAACAGGATGAACACATTATTTGAAAAGAAACACAGTTCAACACACTTTGTCTTGAAACTATTGAAAAATTGTAGAAAAATGTAGAATTAATATATTGTAAAAAAAATCGGTAATTGATATCACGGTTTTAACTATGGCATTCTTGTATAGTTGCAGTTATATAGTTAGAAACGTTTACTAGAAGCAAGGATGCTTGAAGGACTAGATCACAATCGAGACGGAACCGCTACCATAAATTAAAGTATGACACGACCGGGAATCGAACCCTATTCTCCTACTATTTCGCTTGACGCTCTAATAGCTACACAACAGAGGAGGACCGTAATCATGTAGGAGAAGGTGTAATGATTTTGAAAGATCTATGTAAGTCATAAGTTACGTACAAACCAAGTTTGAAAAATTAATTTACATAATGGGTGAACTAAATGACGAAAAATGGAGATAAATAAAATAAGCAAACCACCGGAGTTATGCACCTAGTAATTTGCCTTTCTCCTGATCACACGGTATAGCTATGACCACTTTGAAATGAATCTGCCAAACAGAAACAACGTATTAATTAATAAATGCAAACCATGACGGACAGACGAATGAACATTCAGGCAGACAGCCGGCCGGACGCCGGATATAGCCTCCAAGTTTTACAGACAGAGACAGCACATAAAGTATTGATTACAAAAGAGTTGTTCGATGCATCAAAACACGTCTGTGTTTAGGAAAGGGTTAACATGTTATGGTACACTCTGTACTTGTAATGTATTTGTTATCACATATCAGCCGAATCTAGTTATTTGCAGTTTATTTAAACTCCGAAACGGGATCGTATAAGGTTAATTGACAAAAACATATTAAGACTACATTTTTAGTTTTAATTGTCAACAGATACATCTAGGACTAGATTACATGTAAGTCCCGGAATCGCTAGAAGCGCCTCACTTAAACAATAAATATTGACCTTGCGGTTATAACTCGTGTTTATGTTGACATTAACTAATCTCTAATTTGTAGATTTAATTTACATTTCCTAGTTTGGTCGACATACTGACAGATAGACACACGGAATAATGGAAACATAGCTTTTCCAGCGACATATGATAATATTCAACACAAAACGCGCCCGTTATAGTACCATTCTTTCATGGCTTGTAGAAACAGTAGGACGCTCTCTCTTTGGACGAATTATGTTTACAGTTATCCTAACGCTTTACCACATAGACTAAATATACAGCAAACAACATTAAACTAGAACTAAATTATTGAACTGAATTACAGAAAGTATAATTTTGAAAAGTGATGAAAACATTGCAGATACAGACAAACATGCTGATAATTCATCAGTTAAGGTAAGTCAAAATGTGTCTAAAAGGGGCAAAGGTTAAAATTATAACTATATACAAATGTTTTTGTTATCTAGATAATAGAAAAAAACTTGATTCATGTATCAAAGCATTGTCTGAAAAGGAAGAATTGCACATTGTGAGCAATTGCTCCGTTTGCAAAGATTCTTTCAATATGTGTATGTAACTCAGTCACGGAAACGGTTCAACCCTGTCCCGCTTACAGTCGCTTTTTGACAAATTGGCAGCAAACGGTATTGGAATACATCGTGGTAAAAGGAAACATTGCTCATCGTGACCAATTTCCTCTTTTTCCCCAAAGGTTTCAGCTTGTTTCAGTATTCACTGTCCATATTTTCCTCTAGATGTTAGGCAAAATTGCTCGTTATTATTCACCTAGTGCATGTTATTCAAAATATATCTGAAAAGGGGGAAAGAGTAAAAGGATGTCTGTAGTAAAACGTTTTAATATATTAATTATGAAAATAATTAATGTGAAACGGGTTTGAAAGCATTGTGTGGAAAGGAGGAATTGATCATTGTCACCAATAGCTCCACTTTCCACAATATTTTCAATATTTGATTGCTATAGTATGACGGTAAAAGTTCATCTATCATGTAAACGATGCAACCCATCCCCGTGTACAGATACTTTTAGCCGTATATGCAGCAGACGACATTCGAAAACATCGTATGAAAGGGTTAGAAAGCATTGTGTGAAAAGGAGGAATTGCTCATTGTCAGCAATAGTTCCATTTTCCACAATATTTTCAATAATTGATTGCTATAGTATCACGGGAAGGGTTCATATGTCATGTAAACGATGTTACGTAACTTTTCCCGCTAACATACGCTTTTTGTCGTATGTGCTGCAGACGACATTTGAAAACATCGTGTCAAAAGGAGAAATTATTTAACATAGGCAATTTCTACTTTTGCCACAATGGTTTTAACTCCTTTCAATAATTCTAATTTGATTTACAGTTATTGGAAGCCGCCAGGAGGCGGCTTCCTGTAGGGATGCTTTTAATTTTCGGTCAATGAGATATTTAGACCTGCCAGCGTGACCACATATCTTGATTTCTCTTTGTCCTTTCTAAGTACATTAATTTAAGGTAATGACTTTTTAAACATCCCTTTTACACTCTATATACATGTGTGAGTTTTACAAATTAAAAATAAAAGACAAAGGCCAGTATATTAATTGAATATCTGTACATTTTTATTTAAGCGAAATTCATACTGTATCTTGTCTAAACAGTAAACTGAATTGGTTACATGCCTCATACGCTTTTTTTAGTTCGATAGTATGTTAAACCGGGAACCACGAACAAAAGAAGGTACGCAGTAAATGTAATCTGTTTCTTGTTGTTGTTGTCTGTCGTTGTTTACCCTCGCGCTCGGCATTAATGCCATTCCGTTCCTTACATGCCATAATATATTACGCAGTAATTCTAGATGAAGAAGTGCAGACATGAACACAATATCTGTTTCACAATAAATGTTGCCGTCTAGTTGAAATGTTAATGTTTATCAAACTTATTCATACGCACAATTTAATTAAGTTCCTATTTGGTCTGACATCGTTGTCTAATCATACACATGTATGACGATTTAAATAAACAATTTAAAGGGAATACAAATATTTAACACAGTTAAACATTTATTTAAGCGAAAATCATACTGTATCTTGAACAGTGAACAAGAGAAGGCACGCAGTAAATGTAATCTGTTTCTTGTTGTTGTTGTTTGGCGTTGTTTACCCTCGCGCTCGGCATTAATGCCATTCCGTTCCTTACATGCTATTATATATTACGCAGTAATTCTAGAGTGAACATATATAAACCACAGAAATATCTGTTTCACAATAAATGTGGCCGTCTAGTTGAAATGTAAATGTTTATCAAACTTATTCATACGAATCACAAGAAAGAAATCGTGGTAAAGGGAGGTAATTTCGAGTATACATGTTCAGCAGCTAACCGTTTCCCACATACAACAACCAATTTGGTAGAGGAAAGTTTACGTCGTGCCGGGTTAGCTAGTCGCAATATAAAATCGCAAATATTGGAAATATACTTATACACAAACGGACGTTTCTAGTTTCAGTACATACACAACTGTTCATACTTTAATTTACTTTAACATGTTGGTATATTGAAATAGGTGTTTCTGTGAGATTCACAGACTTAGTACGTTGAAATGAAAATTTGTTTATAACATTATAAATGTTATATTCATACCTATACATTAGGGTATCTACAAACAATTAATGAAATGTGTACACATTTATCTTGGCTTAAATTTGATTTTGATGTTGTAACTAATTTAAATAATAGTTTTCATTCATATAATTTCAATGTTTATTAATCTTAATCATACGAATCACAAGGTAAATATCCTTGTATTGCTTAAAGGGAGGTAATTTGAAGTATCCAACTGGTATGTGTATTCCCCGGCCATATCGATAAAATTACACCTTAAAACCCGGCCATCACGCCCCCCCCCCCCCCTACTAAAATCTTTTTTTCATATTCGATTCTAATAAATTTGGTGTTAAATTGAAGCTATTGTTCTAACCTTTAGAAAAATGTAAAAATATTTTTAATCAATAAATTATTTTCTTAAGAATATTAAATAGTACCGTTTGACGCCCCCCCCCCCCACTCCCCCTACTAATTTTTTTTTTCCTTATTCGATTCTAAAAATTCGGTGTTAAATTGAAGCTATCGTGCTAACCTTTATATAAATGTAAAAATATTTTTAATAAATAAATTATTTTGTGACATATACGTCTTCATATATTGACAAATTTTAAGCACATTTTCTTAAGAATATTGAATAGTACCGTTTGACCCCCCCCACCCCCCCCCCCCCCCCCCCCCCCCCAACTAAAATATTTTTTCCTTATTCGATTCTAAAAATTCGGTGTTAAATTGAAGCTATTGTGCTAACCTTTATATAAATGTAAAAATATTTTTAATCAATAAATTATTTTGTGACATATACGTCTTCATATATTGACAAATTCTAAGCATATTTTCTGAAGAATATTGAATTGTAGCGTTTGACGCCCCCCCCCCCCCCCCCCCCCCTCCTACTAAAGTCTTTATTCCTTATTTGATTCTAATAATAAGATGTCAAATTAATGATATTGTTCTAACCTTCATGGAAATGTAAAAATATTTTTAATCAATAAATAAATGATTTTGTGACATATACGTCTTCATAAATTGATAAATGTTAGTGCTATTTTCTAAAGAATATACAGTTGTACAGTTTAACGGCCCCGCTGACTCAAATTTGTCTTAACTGTTGCATCCTTATTATTCCTTGAAGACAACTGATTAAGCTTTCATGTAGTATATAAAACGTATCAATCGGTTAATTATTTTGTGATGTAAGCGTCTTATAAATTATATAATAAAATCGTATTAAACCCGTTTACATGACACCCCCACTGACATGTTCTACTCAGTGTGCGCGTGTGAACAATACATGGTATTTGATGTTTTATCTTCTTGTGTAAATAAGCTCACATATAGCCGCGTTGCGTGTCAGTGGGGCTGTCCGGTTAAATAACGTAGGATACCCTTGCTGACATGCGCGTGTGGTTTGTTATATTTTTGGAAATTAAAGAAACGGAAAAGTCTATCTATTTATAAAACATTTTTAAATCAAAAACATTAACACATTATGGTTACTTCCGCCTACAACATCTTTATCTATAATCAAATTAATATTCAAATTTGTTATTCCATGAATATATATTAAACAATTGCTTTTTGTTACATGTATGTAAATAATTATAATTATATATATGACGATGAACATTTTGTTCAAGTCAAATGAAAATAAAAATTCTGATCTGATCATGACCCATATTAAAATATTTTGGTTTTATTTGCTATCGCATCCTATCTTAGTTTTCATTTATATGAAGCATTAGGTAAACAGGAATATTACTGATCTGGCTATACACTGGTCGCAAATGATTTTAAGGCACAACGAAATACAGAATGAGCAAAACATAATTAATTTATTTAATTCTATGCTTAACATTTCAAGGCAAACAATAAACTTTTATAACATCAAAACACTTAATTCTTTAAAGAAAACATATAACAGTTAACATATAACATATCTTTAAATTAGAACATATAACAGTTAACATATAAAACATATCTTTAAATAAAAACATATAACATATCTTTAAATTAGAACATATAACAGTTAACATATAAAACATATCTTTAAATAAAAACACATAACGATTATCTAATATAAAACAAATAGAAAAATCTATATAATAGTGTCAATTAATCCCAACTGCAAAGCGAACAGAGCCAATTATCTACAATTGTTAGATTTGAAGTACACGTTTTATGGAACCATTTACCGCATTGCTTTCTTTCACACTGAATCATGTCATCAATGATATCGGGCATTTTACATGTACAGTAGAGCTTGATTTTGATCTTCCTTGGGTCATTGCAGGGCATTTTTGGCATTTTACTAACTTTTGGAAACATTTCAATCTCATCGTTCTCAATGCATTTTAATAGATGTTCTATCATTGATGAAATGATAAAGCGTGTTTTTGAAAGGTCCACATTAAATATATTTACCTTGGTGATGAGTATCTTATAGCTTCAAAAAGCAATCCTATAACGGCTACTATCTGCTCTGGTGATTTATAGCAAATGTCGTTTGCCCCAACGACTAACACAACATTCTGAAACAGGAAAAACGCATCATATACTAATATTGTCAACAACAAAAAAGCAATGTATTATTATGTTTCTGGCTTAATTAAACATTATTAAACATTATTAACAAAAATCGACTTTATAACAACAAACAATAAAGAGAACAAATCAAACTTAAATTGTTATCTGTTTATCGAATGCTACCGTATATAATATGCAATGTACCTGTGCCGTACACAAACAGATTAGCAAGGTGTTATTACAAGCGATAATGTCCAGCCTGTTTTACTATTCGGTAGCAAGTGTCGCTTGTCAAAGAAGTGTGTCCGGAAAACACCACAATACTTTTTATTGACGTGTATGCTATAATCAGAGATGACTTTGAAACGGACTTTTTAATAATTAAAATCTCTATAGACGAAAGATTATTATTTAAATAAAACAATGTAATAGTGCAGTGTCACATATGTTTTGATATTCAATTCAGCGGTTGTCACATTACTATGAGGGAAAAGAACCTGGTGAAAATTCGTTCTTATGGATATATCATAATCAAATAAAGTTAATTAACTCCTTTTATCATTTTTTTTTTTAAATATGTTCGTATAGAAGAGGAACATGTTCTCAGATGATGTAGAGTTTATTCAAAATATCACCAGAAGGTCATAGACCCATGTGGTAAGTAAAGCATACAACAGTGAAACATACAAAATAACGGTATATATTTCATATATATTCTTTTTTTGAACCTGATATCAATAGATTTTCGAATTTCTTTTAATTTGGCCATGTATAATAGTAGGATTTTAAATATTCTTTGCGTAAGTCTATATGGCCGTTACAAAATTACAGACAACCAATAATCGTGTCATAATAACTCTTAGCGGTGTGTTCCCGGAACGTCGACTCGATTTAATCCCAAGCTGGTCGGTATAGCGGATCGGGGGGACCATTAGAGGGTAATTATGTGACAGGTATTATATTAAATAGCTCTGATGCAGATTTGCAATTTAAATTTTATTTATGCATAAACAAGAAATACATGCGAAATTTAAAGCATTTGAGAAAACTGATTTTTTTTTAATTTTATTTTAATAATGCAGAATTTCCTAAGTTTGGTCAGCTCTTCTGTAAAAAATGTGGGAATTGGTCTAATTTCTTCTGCGCAGCGCCGAGATATCTTGCTCATGATCTGTTTGACAACGACGTTGGAGTGGTCTGCTGGGTGGTTATGGTTTTGTCTCCCGAATCCTGTCGGTATGTCGTTGAATGTAGAAAGGAAAGCTTGGCAACCACGTTCGACACATCTCCAGAACACCTTGTCAAATGTCAAGTTATGACCCCCTTTTATGTTGATAATGTACTGAACGTTCAGCTGTGCGTTTGCCATGATTCAATGTGACTAAGTGAGTGTTGGATTGTTTCATCATTTCATTTATACGTAAGTTATTCGTATGTTTCTAACGGTTTGAACTAAATTAACATCAATTAACAGAACAGTTTATTTTTGTTTTAAAGAAAAAATGTCAAAAGGCACAGATTTTAATAAATTTGTTCAACAGAGACCTTGACAGTTTGAACTTAATTACTACTAGAAAACAATACCTTAACGATTAAAAGAAAACAACTTAATTGTAACATGCATTTAAATTGATTTATGGTATTTATAGTTGTATACCCCTTTAGGTACCCCCCTAATCCCGGATTAGTGAAAGGTGTTAAGCGGAACGAGTCGACGTTCCGGGAACAAACCCTCTTAGCGACACATCAACACCTTCATACCACGATTCTGCAGCAGACGACTATGAAAACATTTGTGTTTTTTTTTCTAGTTTTTCAAGTTTTATTAATTATAATCTCAGTTCATGTATAGAAGACAATATGAGAAATATAAACACAGAATAATAAGAAATATATGTAAACGAGGCGTACAAGACACACAATGTAGCATATTTAACGATAAAATATAGACGGGAGAATCAAATAAAGTACCTAAAACCTGTAAGACCCAATAATTGAACAGAGTTGAAAACATGGTGACAAAAGGAGAAAATTTTCGTTAGCATATTTAATAATACAATATAGACGGGAGAATCAAATAAAGTACCTAAAACCTGTAAGACCCAATAATTGAACATAGTTGAAAACATGGTGACGAAAGGAGAAAATTCTCGTTTTGAGCAATTTCCTCTTTTGTCACCATGTTTTCAAAAAGCCGCCTGCTGCAGAGGCTTCAGAATGCGTCTATATGAGGGAAAGGTTTGAAATGTTTTTACAAATTGTTTATTTGCATATTTCTCTATATGTATTCTAAATCGACTGCTGCAGACTTGTTGGGGTCACAGAACGGTCGACGTTTTCTAACACGACGTTATCTAATAAGACTTACATTGAGGTCACAGAGTGTGTTCCTCTCCTCGTAGGAACCTTTTCTCTTAATAATGCAAGCGGAACGATTTTTGTTATTCGGTCGAACCAATGAAATTATTGCAAACCAGATTGCAAACCAATCAAAACTCCACTTTCGCGGATGTATACACTTAAGTGAACCGTAAGTCGACTTTTCGAAAGCAGGCTAGGAATGGTATAGGGGCGAAAAGCCCCTGTCCCCAAAACACCTTATTTACCCTATACGTTTTAGTCAAATCAAGACGCGTACATCTCTCAGGGTGACCATGTATGTGGGAAAACTGTATATGAGTATATATATATACCTTTCCCGCATACGCGGAAATATGTATATATATTGAAATCATAGCTACAATAAGCAATCTATGCGTTTGTCACGATGTGTTTCAATGTAGTCTGCAGCATATGCGTCAAAATGCGTCTTCAAACGTGTAAATCATTTACTTGATAGTAACGAAAGATTTTTAAATAGTGTGAGAAATCGAGCAATTGTTAAAATATAATGTAACGTAGTTTCTATTTTATAAGCAATTTCGCCTGTTTTCTACAATGTTTTCAATACTAGTCAATACATTTATTAAATAGGAGAATCAATATGATTGCCTAATTATTTTCAAAGTCAACTGCCGTATAGTTGGTTTATGTGATTAACAAACTGATAACATACAATAGTATGTAATGAGGTCTACCATTAAGATTATAGCTTATATTGCCAAACGCGTGTTTGATTGGAGGCTGTAACGCCGTTTTAAACATTTGTTCAGTCATATCACGCTACCTTATTGCTAAAAAGGGAATTGTTCTTTCCGGTAAAGCTGCGACATTAAGTTTTCATTTGTTAATGAGGCAACGTTATTTCAAATTGTGTTGTAACGGTATTCTCTTAAGTGGTGTCTGATAAACATTCGTCAGTTGATTTTCGAAAAATGACTCGTTCTCGAGAGGTGCAACAAGGGGTTCTGCTTATCAATTAGCAATTTTTCCTTTTTCTTCATTGTTTTTAACTGTATTCAATTATTAAACATTTATTTACATAGAGTATCTATACCTTTCACTGGATGTTTTCAAAATCGCTGCAGATTTGTGTTATTTGAGAAAGGGACCACTATGAATCTCTGTTAGAATTGCTCATTCTCTCATTTCCCGTTAATTTGTTTTTTATACAAATGTGCCTTTTAAAACTTCCAATTTTACCTGATTTGGTGCAGTGAGTGAATGATTTGTTTCAAGTTCCGAAGAGAAACGCATTGTATTATGATGTTCAGTATCAGAAATGTCAGCTTAGAAATGCGAGTGCTGGATGTTTTGCTTGTTTACTGAATATATATTTTGTTGGAGTTAACTCATTGTGCAAGAGACCTTTATCTATCCTAACTTAAACAATAATATATATAAATATATTTCATTTACAACTATTATGCTAAACTATAATTTTTTAATCATAAAAGCTTAACAATGTATATGTTTATATGTTTGAATACCACCAATATTTATTGTTTGCTTCAATCTTTTTGATGTATTTAAATGTTGTATTTTGGGCCGGAGGCCTTTATTACCAAATAAAATATGTATATGTATATGTCTATCCCACTCTCCCTATATCTGCCACTCTCTCTCTCTCACTCTCTCTGTCTGTCTCTCTGTCTCTTTGTCTCTCTCTGTCTCTCTGTCTCTCTCTCCCCTCTCTCTGTCTCTTCTCTCTCTCTCTCTCTCTCTCTCTCTCTCTCTCTCTCTCTCTTTCTCTCTATCTCTCTCACTCTCTCTCTCTCTCTCTCTCTCTCTCTCTCTCTCTCTCTCTCTCTCTCTCTCTCTCTCTCTCTCTCTCTCTCTCAAATTGCTAAAATCAAGCAATTTCTCCTTTTGTCAATTATTGTACTTTAATTTAAAGGGAGTTTCCAAAAAAATGAGGAACGTTTTCTAAGTCGTGTAGTGCAGAAAGTGTGGTGTAGAGGTTTCATCCATCGTGTCCCTGGTTTTACCTGGGAATTAAACATGTGAAGCTGTTTAACACATTAAACTGTAATGGTTTTGAAATAATGTTCAGTAGTATTGTTTGTGATTTGAGTAATTGACCTTTTGCCAATCTGAATACTTGTTTACCAATTGAACACTTTCCCACTCGCAGATGCATGTGGGAAAGAGTTAGTAAGGCAACATGGTACCTTTAGTCATACATGAGTGTTCCAGTGGCTTTAACATACATTGTAGATTTTTAGCCTGCATTAAGGGCCAACATGTCTCTAAAACTGTACGATACAATAATGACATTTTCGATGTGTGTGTATGTGGTTAGTGTATAATCTTTGTGTATACTTGTTATACAGTAGGTTTCATAGAGTTGGGGGAAATCGACCTTTGACCGTTGGCATCTATCAAATTCCTAATTTAACCTGGCCACTCTAACCGTGTGATCATATCATATTGCTAAGTTTTTGTTGTTCATGAACCGTGCAAATCATTTGTATGTAACACATGAGTAATCCAATAATTCATTTTGATAGGTATTGGTATCCATTTTCAAACCTCCAACGGTCGGTTTTTCATGTGGCTAATTTAACCATGTATACAACAAATATGTAGCAGATGACTTTGAAAACATTAAGGCAAAAATAAGGAAAATATGAATAAAGATTATCATTAAAAAAGGGTGGAAACATTGTGGCAAAAGGAAAAATTACTCATTATGATTATTTTGTTCCTTTTGCCACAACGTTATCAAAATTCAGAAGATGCAGAGGCATTACAACTCTCTTGCTTTGGAATGGTTAACTCATTTGTAAATTGTCTCATTTAGGTCCATTTAACATTTACATTCAGTTCCTCAGATGTAGATAGTTTTTATCTTTCTACATTCTTGTTTCATTGTTTTGATTTTGTGGTTATTTATGATGCAATAATACAAAGACCAAAACTTTTTTAAATGTAATTGGTGGTTATTCCATTCCGTCTTTATGTTACGATATTGCTTCTGTTGAAACATTCTTTAACCCTTTCAAATATACAAGAAATCTTCAGCAGACGACTTTGAAAACATACAGGAGAGTATCGAAAATATATCAATGAAGGTAAAAATGATTAAATAAGATTGCAATAATAATGAGCAATTTCTTCTGTAGTCACAATAAAAGGAGTTGGCATGAGAGGGAATGGTTTAAAGGTACTTACAGTTTACTGGTCGCTAGGAAAATGATTATTAAATGTTGGAAGCAAAAGGCATTAAATGCGTAAATTGTTGATAATATTAATAGGAGTTCTGATGTAATATTAGATTTTATGCTCACATGTGCATAGTCCTCAAGGTGAGCTATTGGGATCGCCTACTGTCTATCGTGCTTTGTCAACAACTGCCTTGTACTTAACCGAGGTATGACTTGGCGTCAGCAACAAGTTTTACATTCAACCAAGGCATGACTTTTCATCAGCAACAGGTTTTTAAAGCCATCTAGGCATGACTAGCATTCGGCAACAAATAGTGTACTAGTACTAAACACCCAGACAATACTTGCTGTCAGCAACAATAAGTGCATTCAACCCAAACATGACCTGCTGTTGGCGATTATTAGTGCATTCAACCAAGACATGACTTGCTGTCCACAGCAATTACTGTGTTTATCTAAGGCATGGCTTGCCGTCAGCAATAAATTGTGTACTTATACTCAGTCCAGACATGACTTGCTGTAGCAAACAATTAGTGCATTTATCCTTAGCATGGCTTACCATCGGCAATAATGAGTGCATTCAACGCAGCAATTAATGCACTTGTCCTAGACAATTCTTGCTGTTGGCAACAATTAGTGCATTCAACCCAGACATGACTTGCTGTCGACAACAATGAGTGCATTCCTCCCAGGCATGGCTTGTCGTTAGCTACAAATTGAGTACCAGTTCCCAACCCAAACATTTCTTGATGTAAGCAATAATAGATGTATTCAGCCCAGGCCTGGTTTGCTGCCAGCAACAAATTGTTTAATAGTACTCGACTCAAACATGTCTCGCAACAACAATTAGTGCATTCAGCCCAGGCATGGCTTACCGTTAGCAACAAATTCGACCCAAACATGTCTTGTTCTCAGCAACAATTGGTGTATTCAACCAAGACATGACTTGCTGTCGACAACAATAAGTGCATTCAGACTAGGCATTGTTTACCGTTAGCAACACATTGTGTACCAGTACTCGACCCAAACATGTCTAACTGTCAGCAATAATTGGTGTATTCAACCCAAGTCTGGTTTGTCGCCAGCAACAAATTGTCTCTCGGCAACAATAAGTGCATTAAACACAGGCATGGTTTGACGCCAGCAACACATTGTGTACTAGTACTCGACAAGAACATGTCTTGCTGTCAGTAACATTCAACCCAGGCTTGGCTTGCCGCCAGCAACAAATAGTGTACTAGTTCTCGACCCAAACATGTCTTGCTGTCAGCAACATTCAACCCAGATATTGTTTAATAGTACTCGACCAAAACATATCTTGCTGTCAGCAACAATAAGTGCATTCAACCCAGGCATGGTTTGCAGCCAGCAACAAATTGTGTCCTAGTACTCGACCCAAACATGTCTTGCTGTTACCAAAATTCAACACAGGCATGGCTTGTTGTAAACAACAAATCATGTACTAGTATTCGACCCAAACATGTCTTGCTGTCGGCAACAATAAGTGCATTCAACCCAGGTATGGCTTGTTGTTAACAACAAATTGTGTACTAGTATTCGACCCAAACATGTCTTGCTGTTAACAACACATTTTGTACTAGTATTCGACCCAAACATGTCTTGCTGTCGGCAACAATTAGTGCATTCAACCCAGGTATGGCTTGCTGTCAGCAACAAATTATGTACCAGTACACGACCGAAACATGTCTTGCTGTCAGCAACAAATTGTGTACTAGTACTCAATCCAAACATGATTTGCTGTAAGCAACAGTGATTGCATTCAACCCAGGCATGGCTTGCCGTCAGAAACCAATTGTGTACTAGTACTCGACCCAAACATGACTTGCTGTAAGTAACAACTAGTGCATTCAACGCGGGCATGCCCTGCCGCCAGCAACACGTTGTTCATTCAATTCAGCTATGACTTGCTATTAGCAGCAATCGCTGCATTTGACCCAGAGTAAATTTGCTGTCAGCAACAAATCAACCCTACATTCTGATCAAATTTCAATAAGTTCCAACGAATAGTACAGACTCTTTGACATACACATGTTTTTTCTACGAATTGACCGGGTGACCTAGTTTGTATTACCTCAGAGGACCCATATTCAGATCTGAGCTAGATGTTATCAAGGCAATCATTGTGAACATGCTTACGAGGAAATTGCAACCTTCATTGCATTAAATAACAACGAACCTGTAAATAATAAAAAACAAAGCAGCAGGATATGATGAAATCATAATATATGATAAAGATATAAACCAAGTTATAGTTTATGCGAAATTGACATGCAGTTGCTTGTACAAAAATGTATGAAGTACTGGTGTGAGAAAGCCTGGGAACACGTGGGTGTGTGAAATTACCGTCGTGAAACGAAACAGAAAATGATAAAGATTGCGTTTAGACTCAATTAATCAGATCAAGACAAAGTTGCACTCATTGTGTTACATATAGCTGGGCATGGTAAGATAGCAATAAAAAATACTATGCCAGCATGGATACAGCTCATATACATACAAATCAACTCTTGACTTTGTCTATTTTGTCCGGTTTAGTTTATCTATTGTTTCAACGGGAAACAGAGTGTCGTTGTTTCCGTGTGATATTCAATGTACCACTTACGTACTTCTAATACCTACCAGGACATTATCAAATTAAATAAGTGGTTTTAAGTATGTTTCAAGTAGGAGAAGAATAGAAATAGTGATTGTGTAAAGGCCGAGATTGACATTTGAAACGGTTTTTGATTGATTGGGGTTTAACGCCGTTTTTAACAACTTTCTGTCATATCACGGCGGCCAGTTCACCTACGCATTATGTTTCTTGGCTTTCTCACACCAGTACTTCATATAACATTCTTCCCAAGCAACTGGCTGCTTTTTCACATGATTGGAAGACGAATGAAGTTGTCACAATTACTTTTGTCAAACGTCGGAAAGAATGTTGGCCGATCAGGGGTTCGAACTCACAGCCCCTGGATTGACAGCCTACGTCGCTACCGACTGAGCTACCAGGGCTCAAATAGGAGGTGGAAAGAAAAAGTGTTTGTGTAAAGGCCGAGATTGACATTTCAAATGGAGAAAGTCAAGTGATACTGAGAAGAAGAAGAAGTAATTGTAGTAGTTGAAGAAGTATGTAAAATAGCATAAGTAGAAGAAGTAGTAGTAGTTGCAATAGTAGGAGTAGGAGTATAAGTTGTGGAAGTTAAATTAATAGTGGCAGTAGTAGTGGTTGAATTAGTAGTAGAAGTAGCAAAGAGTGACAGAGACAATGCCAATTTGTATGTAAAAGTACTTCGGCCACCGGCCCATGATACATAACATAAATATTTTTTTTACATTCTGAAAAATGTCCCTTAAACTATATCTCTTTAAACAGCATATAAACGTAGTGTGATAATTTTATTATTAGCAATGGCGTATAAGATTGTAATAACTCGTTGAAACTAGTAAGACACAGCAAAAATATATGATAATCAATCAGTAATGCTATGATTACATTTTTGAACACAGTACAAACTTATCCTATTTTCCCAAGTAATTTTACTATTGTACTCTTGCCACCAGCCATAAATAGTGTAATAAAGGGTAAGGATATCACTAGTCTACGCAACCAGCCCCCCCCCCCCCACCCCAAATGTATACGACCGCCTTAAGAAATCACCCTATGTAAATTGTAACCCTGAAAAAGTAGATTTGTTTTTGATATTTAAATAGCATTTTTTCCAACATCATTTGCCGTAGACAACTTCTGAAAGCATTGTGTCAAAAGGAGACATAATAAGACAATATCTCCTTTTGCCAAAATGTTTTATTTTCTATGCTTTTCTGAACTTTTCAGAAAAATTAAACCGGAGATATCAACCCTTACTCGCATACAGACCCTTTGTCTGGCCTCTGCAGCAGATGACTTTTGGAAATATTGTTGCAAATAAAGAAATTGCGCGGTATATTTATATTCAACGGAAAATGTGCAGCAACATCAGAAAGGGTATTTAAAAAATATTCTTCTCTGAAGATCGTCCTTTCAAATCGTCTTCAATGAAGCAACTAGGTGGCCCTCATCAAAAATTGTTCAAAAATGCTTATTAGGAACTTTGATTTTTGCAGCATCAGAACAGAAAAGGGAAATGTCAAAACTTGACTTGAAACCCCTTTTCGAGTTCCAAGATAAATTGATTTGATTCAAGCCATATTGATTGGTTGAAACACATGATAGCCACTTGGAATCAGTAAAGGGGCAAAACCATTTTTTTTTAAAATTACATTCTTATGAAAGTGTTAGTCTGATGTTAAAATAAAAAGTTAGAAGTGTTCGCTTAGTGAACCGTTACACAATTCACTCATGTTTTGCATGATGTTTGAATAAGCTTAAACCAAACGGTACAAACGGTCTCGCATGCTTAGATATTTCATCGACAATGTAATATTTATTACAGTAACATATATTTCACCTAAAAATATATATTTGTAACTTCGTGATTTTAGATGTATTCGGGCAAATTCTGAAATGCTTTCGATTTAATCCGAAGTTTTATGGCCCTTATACAGTCCATTTGTATCCTCAGTGGGTCTAAATACAAGTTATCAATAAGCAAGTACATGTTTATCTTTTACATGGTCCATATACAAAAAAGAAAATATATGACTTTTTTGGAAATAAACTAAAGTTAATATACGGTAATCTTTATGTTTAATTTCCTACACAGTGTATGTGCACACTGGAAGAATCAGCGTTAACATAACATTATTTAAAACGAAAATTGAAGAACATTCTTTTAATTTAATATTTTACAACATTTGGCCGCATGTTTTTGCATTTTATTAACTGAATTAATTAGATAATGTCTTATTCATATAACTTTGAATGGATTCATTTAAACTCCACATTGAAACTAAGGAGATCTCCTAGTATGTTTGGACAATGATATTATTTATTATGTAAACATGTATATATGCATCATGTAAGACAAAACAAAAGGACATGATTTCATGTACCTTTTAACAAAGCAGATGTTGAATATTGAAATTTTAAGAAGTGCGAGCTTGTACAAAATAAGAAAACACGCATTGAAGAAGAAATAAAAGCAGCAAACAAAAGCTACACAAAAATAGCCGTCAACTCTTTCAAACCTGAAACGTTGTCTTTTGCTGAAATAAAGACAACCAAATCCAAAAAAAGAAAAACTTATTGAAATTCTGAAAAACATGCATGTAAATAACCGTAATCAATCTGCGTCACGTTTGTATGATAGCATCAAACGAAATATGTTTCGAATAATACTATAATATAAAACACAATACAATGAAATATGTTTCGAATATTACATACTATACAAGACAATACCATCAACCTTATCAAGCCCAATTTACTTTGGTATGATAGCTTCAAACAAAATATGTTTCGACTATTATATCTATACAACACTATACAATCAACTTTATTAAGCCCAATTTACTTCGGTATGCTAGCATCAAACGAAATTAGTTTCGACTATTATATACTATACAAGACAATACAATCAACTTTATTAAGCCCCATTTACTTTGGTATGATCGCATCAAACGAAATATGTTTCGACTATTATATGCTATACAACGGAATATGTTTCGAATAATATTATACTATTCAACACGATACAATCAACTTCATTAAGCCCAAATTACTTTGGTATGATAGCAGCAAACGAAATATGTTTCGACTATTATACTTTATTAAGCCTAATTTGCAACTTTCAGACTCAACCCTTGCACACATGTATACGCATTTTGACGCCTCTGATACAGACAGCATTTGAAAACATTGTGACAAAAGGAGAATTTGCTCATTATGAACAAATTTTTTTTTTAGTCATTATGTTTTCAATTGTAGTGAATAATGTAATGCCATTAATAGAGATTATTAACTTTTTGCCTATATGTTTTTAAAGTCGTTTGCTATGGATGTGTTGTATGCGTGAAGGTTTAAAGCACAATAAATAAATGAAAATATCATTAGCCATTGTTATATAAGAGTTCTTAAAATTGCATTATTAAACCCTTTCCCATCTACAGACGACTTTTAACACTTTGCTATTGAAAACATTGTGGTGAAAAAGAGAACTTGCACATAATGATTAATTTCTACTCTTTCCGCAATGTTCTAAACTCTTTTCAATCATTATTCTTTTCATTATGGAGATTTTCCATAGCTTTGCCAAGATGTTCGTGAGAAACCGTTAATGTGAAATATGTATATGCACATTACTAGGTTGTGTTTAATCTTGAATTTGATTATGTTAATACGGATGTTATAGAATTCAAATGAGTTTATACTATCTTATATGAACATGCATGTTTTCATTCAAATGTATGTATGCAACATTTGTTTATTAATATGTATTAAGGCAAAGCCTCAGAAAGTTTCGGAAAGTGCATTCAGTCTCACCTACTTAGCTGTTGTGCACTAACGCATTTACTTTTTCTCAATTGAAAATGGATAGAGTTGTCACCCAGGGGTAGAGAGTTCAAGTTCAAGCCAGTGAGTCAACTTACTTCCCGAATGCCAAAGACTACTTTTACCAGTGAATATTGAACATTTCCCCAAGAGCTTTAAAGAGTATAGAACGTATTATGACCATGAAGTTTGAGGGAATATCCTGATAGCCATAATAAATGCATGAATTAAAATATAAAATATGTTTATATGTCTTTGGATAAATGCATCAACATTTTGAAAAAAAAAAAAAAAAAAAATTCTGCCAACTGAACTTGAAATCAGACAACCAGTTGCAGAGGAAAAACGTTTAGATTTGTCATTTTACCATTTTTCTGATGCCACATTTTAGCATTGCTTTGAACTTATCAATATCCCTTGAACAAGTTATGTAGAGGGTTACTTAAAGAACTTTTTTTGCCAATTTATCTTGCCATAAGACATGCAGTTTACCAGGAAAATTGTTGTTTTACTCCCTTTCTGATACTTTTTGGCAGCATTGATCTTAAACCACTCTGGAAAGGGCAACATAATGTTTTTTTTAAGCCAGATTATCTTGAAACAAGACCCCACACTCTGATAATGCCTGACAACATTGGTTTTTATTTAATAAATATGACTTGAATAAGTGTATGGATGGTCACATAAGGAAAATTAATGCAACAGTGTTATAACTTTGAAATTATACCTGCAACTTCCTTTTCTCATGCCACATGCGGATAATATTTTTCAACCAATCGAAATGATTTGAATATTTTTAGGGTTACATAAGGAACTTTCCTGCCAAATTATACAGAAATACCAGAATAACTAAACATTGTGACACTTTACTTCTTTTCTGATGGGGTAATTTTCCAGAATTCAACACAGAATTTATTCCTTTGAACATTTTGAAACTGAAAGAGGACACCAAATCAATATTTCTGTGCAGTTCAGTTTAAATTGGTCAAGTAGTTTACTTTCCCACATACAATAAATCTGCAACAGACAACTTTAAAAATGTAAGCTCAAAAAAATGGAAATTCTCTATAGTTGTAGGTATAATTACTGAAAAAAGTTGCAAACTTTGTGACAAAAGGAGAAATTGCTCATTTTGAGCAATTTCTCCTTTTGTCACAATGTTTTCTAAAGTCGGCTGCAGATGCGTCTAAATGTGTCTACAGGTGGGAAAGGGTTAAAAGCAGCCGTTGTTTAAATAAATAGTTGCTGGTGGATATTGCACAATGGATTGAGGATTATCACAAAAGCTGTGCTGATATTGATTAAATTGTATGTATTTAGCTACAGTGTAATTTTTTCCCCACTGAGATTTGAACTCAGAACTCCTGGCTAGACCAGGTGTTTTACCAGTTAAAACTATAAGGTCTCAAAATGTAGCTAAACACATTTAATTTACGATCAAGATTGTCCTCAAAGAAAGTCACATTTGGTAAATGCCTCATGTTCTTTACCAAAAAGAGGAATTCCTAATAAATCAGAGCTTGTGATAGTTTAATTGTAATTTAAAAACGAGCGCCAAATGTCACAAAATACGCCTGTCCTGTTGTTTTTTTTAGACCAAGTATAGTGATCATTGGTTGTAGGTCAGGCAAATTTAGAGAGCGGACACTATTAGTACAGTTTTGGCCATTCGGAGGGACATAAGTGTCAAGTGACTAAGTTAACATGGTAAGTTATTGAACCTGACCAAGATATTTTGCCCATCAACATATTGTCTAAATTTGGTGCTGATCGGATGAAGGCTTCACAAGTTATTTAGCTGACAATACCAATTTTAGGTAATTTCTATAATTAAAGGGCGATAACTCTCGATTGACGAAAGCGATATGGCTAGTTATCAAACTTGTCTGAGATATTATGCCAATACACATTCTGACAAAATTTGGTGTTGATTGGTCAAAGGCTACTAAAGTTATTGAGCTGACAAAACAAATTTTAGGTATTTTCTATAAATAAAGGACGATAACTCTCGATTGACTTAAGCGATATGGCAAGTTATCGAACTTATCTGAGATATTATGCCAATACAAATTATATCAAATTTGGTGATGATTAAACAAAGGTTTCTAAAGTTATTGAGCTGACAAGACCAATTTTAGGTAATTTCTATAATTATAAGGGCGATAACTCTCGATTGACATAAGCGATATAGCTAGTTATCAAACATGTACAAGATATTATACTAATACCCATTCTGACCAAATTTGATGATGATTGAACAAAGGCTTCTTAAGTTATTGAGCTGACAACATACTGCCCGCTTGTACGCCGCAGGTAAAACTATAATACTTTCCGTTAAAAAACGGGCGTATAAAAACCTAACCAATTATGTTTTTCTAAACATTAAATTGTTATCTTACAACACTATAATATTCTTATTACTGATTAGACTTATGCAACCATGTCCCTTATATCATCTCATGTATTTGCTATATAAAACATGAGTATAAGAAGTTTTTCAAATGCATTTACCAGTAGAATAAGCCATCTTTTTCAAGGATTGAAATAATTTAATCAATATTTGAAGAGGATGAACAATTAGTGATAATTATATTAGTTCCCTTGTCAGATAAAGACCAAGGAAGACCAAATAGTTGGTAGGTCCTTTAAGTTGGAATCCTTTGTCTTTATCGCTATTTCGCAATGAGATATTGCAATTACTCTGTACACATTAATCGTAAATGTGTTAATTAAAGTGATGATTCAAAAGAGAAAATTTACATAGCAGTGTTTAAAGAAAACAAATGTGGAATTACTAATCAATCTAATAACAGTTGGCCAAGAAAATGCAATTATAAGTGCACCTTCCAGTGCAAAGAAACCAATGATAAAAACAGAGGAAACTAAATGATAGGACCTAGCTAGATGTAGAGAGTATTAAAGGGAGATAACTGATCGATGTCTCCAATTGGGCCAAAATGCAAAACAAATGCATTTCCATTGCAAAGATGATAAGCATTAAGGAACATTTTTATGAAGGTGGATTACAATGCACAAAGTGGTACAGAAGGAGACATTGTTTAACACTTTCCCACTTGTAGATGACGTTTGAAAGCACTGTGGCAAAGGGAGATAACGCTCATAGTGAATATTTCATCCTTTTGCAAGTTTAGCTTTTATCCAAAGAGATTTTCCATATTTTGGCCTAGCTTTTTTTAATGCGGTCTGTGGGAAAGGGATATGAGGATGGAAAGAAAGTTCAGAACAAGCTTTAGACCCCAGTTTGAAAGAAACAAACGACTTAAGTTTAACCCTTTCCCTCATATGGACGTTTTCTGACGCCTCTGCAGCAGACGGCTTTTTGAATAGAGTGACAAAAGAAGAAATTTCTCAAAACGAGCAATTTTTCCCTCTGCCACAATGTTTTCCTCTTTAAGTCATAGGTTGTCCATTCAATTATAGAGATTTCCTATTTTTTGACAATATACGTTTAAAGTCATCTGCTGCAGAATTGTCGAATGACGGAAAGGGTTAATCATATTGAGCAATTATTTCAACTCTTTTCAATAATTTTACTTTCATTTAAAGAGATTTTCCATTTGTTTTGCTTAGATGTTTTCAAAATGGTCTGTTGCATATTTATTTTATGTGAGAAAGGATTTAGGTTAATATTTGTATTTAAACTAATATTCTAATTTGGGGCTACACCCCTAAACTCCTGCTTCATCATTAATTGAAATATACTGTGCAAAGACAAAAAAAAAAAATTGTAACAAAGAACAATAGGTGACTAGGTCAAACTGAATACACTTTGTGGCAACATAATATATAAACAATGTTTTTATGTCTGTCAGTAAAAATAACCATATTCAAGAATGCAAATCTTTTGAGTGGACATGCACAGTACATTTCACCTATATGAATCAATAAAAAAAAATCACAATTGAAGGTTCATGCTAATCTAGTTTAACTGCCAATTTATCAAAGAATGATTTTAACAGACATCATCAATTTAAAGCTTTGAAACTTTCCCTCATATGACAAATCTGCAGTAGACGACTTTGAAAATGTCTACTCAAAAATAAGGAACATCTCTATAATTGTTAAAACCTATATAGAATGAAGATAATTTGCCACACATTGGTCAACATCAGCCGCTTTGAATGAATGTTAAAATATTTGATTTCATGTTGCCAGACGCATCCTAAACTTTTTATCAACTGTAAACAACATCAGGGGCTGCGCCCCCGAACCCCTGCAATTTCAATCAGAAAGAACAAGTTAAGTTGCACACATAAAAACAAAAAATTGTTTACATCTTATTAGAAACCAGCATGTACATTCCAGCTTGCAAAATCCTTGATTGTATTGACTGTGTATTGGACATGTACTAACATAATATGTTTAAACTTTAACCTATATGAATCCATAAAATCTTGTCGTAATTGAAGGTAGCAACAGAGTTAAGTTAATTCTGATTGAGATTGATTGATTGATTGGGGTTTAACGCCGTTTTTAACAATTTCTCAGTTATATCACGGCGGCCAGTTCACCTACTCATGCATTTCCTGGTTTTCTCACACCAGTACTCCACACAACAATCTTCCCAAGCAACTGACTGCTTTTCCACATAGATTTAGCCCATTGGTGGAAGACGATTGACGCATGTCGCATTGACTTTTGTCAATCGTCGGAAAGAAAGTTGGACGAGCCGGGATTCGAACTCACAACCCCTGGATTGACAGCCCGCGTCGCTACCGACTGAGCTACCGGGGCTCGGCTCTGATTGAGAAGAAACTTTTTTCACCAGTGTGCCTATAACACAGTGGACGGCCTCGGCAGTGTTTTGGTAGAACTTCTGCCTTTGGTGCGGGTAGTCCCACATTTATTTGGACTGTGATGCGGGAGGTTGCAAGTCCGATCCCCAGTCCGGTAAAGCCAAAACCTTAGTAAATGGTAGATGTGACTGCCCTTCTTGATGCTCAGTGTTGCTGGGTTAGCATTCCAACTGATTGGCTGGTGTCAGGATATATGGACCAGAAGTACTGGTATAAACTTACCCAGTACATGCCATCAGATAACTAGAGAATTGTTTAAAGCGGCGTAAAACATTTAAAAACACACCAAACAATGACATTGTTGAGAGACATAGCCAGTACAAGAGGTAGCAATGCCATAAAGCCATAGTGTAACCGTACGGTGTCAGGTAAAATTAACTACTTGTCATAATGACTGTTCATTGGTTCAAACCAGTATAAATGGGCAACTTGGATAGGGAATTGTCTTTTCTACAGATCTGCCAAGGTTCATTAGATTCTACACAATCACACGGATGGACCCACCAATTGATCACTTATAATTAATAAGCTGATCCATCAGTTAAATGAATAAAAATTGGTATTAACTACTAAATATAAAGAAATGTTATCTTTATCCATAAAGAAGTAACAATAACAAAATCTAAACCATCACTATAATGTCTTCCTCAAGGCGACACAAGATTACAACATATATGAACAGAGAATATCTTCAGTGGTTCTTTTTATCAGAGAAGCAGATGAACGAAAGACGAAACATACTGTTCACAACTTCAGACTTGACTTCAAGTGCGTAAAACATTGGGTACAAAACGGAATCCTTGTTTCATTTTAAGCATTAAGAAGCATTGGACATGTCTGACATGGAAAGAATGTTGCGAGGTGCTTAAAAACTATTTATATAATCATATACTTGTGAGGATGCATCTCAAACTTACATGATGGCTCGGCAAAACACTCCGAGTCTGCACATTTTGGTTGTCTTTACAAGCATGTTAAACATGAACGGCAACTCTAATGGAACATTGCAAATAATTATCATGTTTCGCACGAATATGGTTTCGTGACACAAGGATTAAACAAAACAACATGACTCCCATTGGGCCTAGCAATAAACATATAATGTTACAAATTTGCCTAAGAATAAACTGAGTGACCACGATTTGTGACAAATAGGCCATGATCAACCGTTTTGAATGAATCACGATAGCACCAGCTTACCTGACGGTCGTTGACTTTCAGCAGTTATGGACAGTTTAACACAATAAATCCATTGAACAGTTTTCTAAATGATAAAATGACGGGTGTTTCCTGTATTGTGTTACCAACCAACGCATATCGGATCTACTAGATCGAAAAATTTAATCGAGTCGATACGGGCAAGAGGTCAAGAATCCGCCATTTTTAAGGTGGTTAATGAAAAGCTTAACAATTTGAATGCGGTTAGTGACACTGTCGTCATTTTTATGGAATTGTTCTCTGAACAGAATCTTCGATACATGTTCAATGATGTAAACATTTGATATACAGTCTGAAATCGAAAAAACGGAAGTCCGAGTAGCCACAAATTGCCCACAGAGTTCGTTTTGTAACAAGCAAAAAAAGCACCATAGTATATGTGACCTTTGACCCTGACCGTAAGAAGTTTCTAACCGAAACTTTATAATTATATTATTTGTAATTCATGTTTAAATGGAGCGTGTGTAAAATATTTATAATAATGTACGGAACTTCTTTATTATAACCATACATCCAACCTCAACCTCTTGGAAAAGACATTTACGCCTAACCTTTTTATTATGTTAAATGTTTATATGTTTATAGGCTAAAATTATGTTTGTTTGTTTGTTCCCTCTATTAACCCCATATATTTGGAGATTTCTTTACATACAAATAAATGTTATGAATATAACAATTTAACAAATCAATGGGAAGACACATTTCTTTCACCAAAGCTCATATGTTATCATTCTTCATTCACTCACAACCTCATACGCCCAAACATACGTTCACTCATTTTCAAGTTCACTCAACCATTCACACATATCATATTATCAACTGGCCGTCTGCTGCAGAGGCGTCAGAAAGCGTTTATATGAGGGAAAGAGTAAAAGGCCTGATATATTGATACACCAGTATTTCACTCACATCACAATGTTTCCTTTGTTAATAACAAGCATTGCTGTACATTTCATATTGATGTGGGCACATCATTTGTTATGCTTCTTCCACAACCCTGAACACAAAGGAGAGGTACAACATACAACAAATCTGCAGCAGACGACTTTGAAAACATCGCAACAATAATATGGAAAATCTCCCGAAATAAAGACACACTTATTGAATACAGTTGAAAACATTATGTCAAAATGATACCTTTCTCGTTTTAAGCAATTTCTTCTTTTGTCATTAAGTTTTCAAAAGTTTTCTGCTGCAAAGGCGTCAGAAAGCGTCTGTATGTGGGAAAGTGTTAAAGTCTTTGGTATGAGCAGACGGCATCTACATCTGGTCTCCTGTTCCCAAGGCAGACTCTCTACCCACGTGACAGTTCAAGACAACACTAGCATACTTCAGATTCAAAGAGGCAAAAAGATGTAGCCCAGTCTGATTCGATGTTGAGTGTCATGGTAAAATATGACTTGAATAATTTACCTCTTCTACATTTTTGTTTTCTTAGGCACTGGTTTCATACAACTGTATACCCATTTGTTCTGCGAATTTCTGTGCAACTTGAGTTTAGATTACATTCTTGTCTATTACCAACTGAACAAAAGTATTCAAATAGATTTAATACAAAATACATATGCAATATTGTTAAGATAAATCCAAACATGTTCATAACATTTCCAAATTAATCAAAGTTCTCCTTTTCCTACAATGATTTCTACTCGGCATTAAAAGAATATCTCCAATATCGCTGATGTCGCACTATTAAAATGTCATGTCAGTTAATCCTTTTCCTCATATAGACGCTTTCTGACGCTCTGCAGCAGACGGATTTTTAAATACATAGTGACAAAAGAAGAAAGTGCTCAAATCAAGCAACTTGTCCTTTTGCCACAATGTTTTTCACTTTAAGTCAGAGGTTATCCATTCAATTATATATATTTGCCCTTATGACAAAAGATGATCAAAGTTGTCTACTGCAGAATTTTTGTATGGGGGAAAGGGTTAAACCACCTTAGCCCTAATACAGATACGTTAACAATTACCCAGAATTATGTTAACGACATCACAGTTCGTAGTTAATCTCATGCAGCCATCTTTTGACATTGGCGAAGGATTCCCCACTAGAAACATCTTACACCACTATCACCCCATGCGTACCTCTGTAATATGTGTATATGTTATACTTCACAGTGAATCATCTGAACATGAAGAGGGAATAAAACTCTTCATTTAACCCCCCTTTCCAACATAAAGCAAACGATTTTGAAAACATATCGACAAAAACATGAACAATCTCATTTAAGGAGAGTTCAATTGTTTTTATAGAATTGAAAACACTGTGACAAAAAGGAGACATTGCTCATCATGAGCAATTCCTGCTTTTGCCATAATCTTTCAAAAGTAGATTGCTTGCTGCAGAGGCATCAGAAATAATCTGTATGCTGGAGAGGGTTAGTAAGTAAATGGTAAGAAATTTAATACATCAATAAACAGTGAAAAAAAACCCTCCAAACCAAGCAATCTATCATGATAGGCGTAATGTCAAATGACTATGACTGAAGTGTATGATATATGGCTATTCTATGGGGTTTTTATTATGCCAATAAAGAACTAACGTTGATGTGATTGTCCTGAATCTTTCCTGACCAGCTGTATCCCAGTTTGTTACTTCACTTTTTCTCCGTTCACATCTGTAGTCCTTTTCTTAAAGTCCACACCAATTGTTGCGATGTATGTCCCTGAAAAAATAGAAAGTTTTTATTTAAATTGATTAGCTATGACTCATTTATATTTAAACGACGCTCTGTGAATAACCAACCTTATCCCTTTCCCTCATATGATAATTCTGCAGGAGACGACTTTGAACATATTGTGTCAAACAAGAGGGCCATGATGGCCCTGGATCGCTCACCTGATTTTATGTTTTGTTTTCACTTTAGCCATATAAGCCCAACCGCCGGCAACCATAGTTTTCGACCAATCATTATGGCTTGAAAGAATGTAATAGAGGTTCACCCTAGAAACATTTCTACAAAATTATTTGAAAATCCGCCTAATACTTTCGGAGAAGAAGATATTTTAAGTGTTCACAATAGCCATATAAGCCAAAATAGCCCCGTCCTGTGGGGATAAATTTGTTCGAACAACCTACATGGTTTGAAGGAATCTGATAGTGGGTCACTTAAGGAACATTTCTACAAGATTATTTGAAAATCTGCCTTACACTTTCGGAGAAGAAGATTGTTTAAATTGTCATTATAGCCATATAAGGTAAAATAGCCCCACCCCCTGGCGGCCATGTTTTTTCGACCAATCAACATGGCTTGAAGGAATCTAATAGAGGGTCACTTAAGGCACTTTTCGACAACATTTTTTGAAAATCGGTCAGACACTTTCGGAAAAGAAGATTTTTTAAGTTTTCACTATAGCCATATAAGGCAAAATAGCCCCACCCCTTGGCAGTCATGTTTCTCGACCAATCAACATGGCTTGAAGGAATCTGATAGAGGGTCATCCAAGGAACATTTGTACAAAAGTTTCTGAAAATCTGTAGAAGAATTCTTAAGTTCTTTTCGTTGCCATGGAAACCAGAATTCTGCACGGATTTAATAAAAAAAAAAATTCGGGTAAAGTCATTAAGAGGATGCTTTATGTGAAGTTTCATCATAATTGACTCACTGGTTACTGAGAAGACACAATTGACGGACGACTGACGACTGACGACAGACGCCGGACAAAAGGCGACTTAACTCCTATAAAGCAGTGTCTAGTAGGAAGATTTCTGATGGATGCGCAGGTATGTCTTGTTCAACAAGTACAATTATTTTTTTATTAACTATGTGAAGGTTTGTTTTCATGGAGCACTGCTTTTATACCTCACTGTTATCTACATATCTTAACATATCATCACTGTGGTGTAGCAACCCTCTTATCTAGCTCATTACCATGTTAGCCCTGTCTTTAGCTATATTTTAACCCTGGGAAAAATTGTTGAATCTTAATTCCTTTTATTCTTTTTCCACATGCAGACATTTTTTTTTTTTATGTATCTGCACATTGTGTTAACATTGGCGCAAATTGGGAATTTTATCCGAAATCTATTCAATGATTACAGCAATTTTCCAAATGTTTGCCCAGATGTTTTTGATGCTGCAGATTTGTTGTATGTAGGAAAGGCTTACTGAAAATTTCCATAAATAAGAGTTTAATTATAAAAGAAAGTTGAAAAAATTTTGCGCAAAAGGAAAAATTACTCATTATTAATATTTTTAGTCAAAATGTTTTCAAAAGTCGCCTACTGCAGATGTGTAAAAATGATAAAAAATGGTAAATATACCCATCTTCCCTATATAGTGGAGCACCTCATATATTTTCTTAGATACATTTGTGTAATATTGACGTCATCGAATTATTCAAGCTATTCACAAATGTATGCACTATTTCCAAATTTACAAACTATCTGTTCTATCTGACAGGATTACAATATACTAAGCATCACCTACCTGAGAATGTGTTGTCTGAAAACCTCAGTAAACTGCTGTTGCCAACACCTGAAACAATAAGTTAACCGAAAGTCATAGGCCTACATCAAATGGTATGAACTGGTCGAAGTACCTCAATCCTTTCTCACCAGCAAGCGCATTTTAACGCAATAGCAAAATACAACGTTTGAAAACCTCATGAGCAATTTTTCCTTTGGCTGCAATTGTTTTTCAACTTTATTTAACAATTTAGCTATCTTCTATGGAGATTTTTCAGGTGTTTGTCACCATGTTTTAATAGTCGTCTGATGCAGAATTGTGGTTTACATATCTCTCTCTCTTAAGACTCATTTGGTAAGTTTAGTTTAAACTTATTTATCTTACATTGATAGTCAAACAAGCTTTCAGCTTATATTAATCATGCTCAATGTTGATGTCATTTAATTCATAACCTTATCATTATGTTGTAGGTACTAAAAATAATTGTCTAAAAAAGGATGTCTGTATAAGGGAAAAAGTTGATAATCAATTTCTTACTATGGGTAGCTTAGTAGTGAAAACATATATAAGAAGTCCCAAATAGGATAATTGGAAGTGATACATTGGCATTAGGAACTTTATTTTACAGATACATGTTGGTCTTTAAATCGGCCTATTCAGTTGTTAACCCCTTCCCACGTACAGACGCTTTTTAATGACTCTGCAGCAGACAACTTGTGAAAACATTGTGACAAAAGGAAAAATTGGTCAAAACAAACGAGCAATGTTTTCAACTTTTTCCCCAAATGATGTCTTCAATTATATTGATTGATTGGGGTTAAACGCCGTTTTAAAAAAAGTCATATCATGTCGGCAATTTAACCTACTCATATTAGTTCTCACACCAGTACTCCATACAACATATTTCTCACACCAATACTCCATACAACGGTTTTATCACACCAGTACTCCATACAACATACTTCTTAAGCCACTGGCTGCTTTTCCACATAGACTGTTAGCCCATTGGTGAAAGACGAATGACGCGTGACTCTTGTCAAATGTCGGAAAGACTTATAGAAACTTTCCATGTTTTTGCCTAGATGTATGTAAAGGTGTGTTGTATGTGGGACAAAGATTCAAAATGCAATCACCGGAGTGTTAACAAGATTTTCCTTCATTTGGCTAAGTGATTTATTTCTTTTACCTGATATGACCCATATACGAATATGGACTAGATATCCTGACGGCAATGTTTTTAGAAACATCTCCTTTCTTCACAATGTTTTTCAAAAAGTCAAAAGTCATCTGTTGTAGAAGTGTCAAGTGTACATCTATATTGGAGAAAGAGTTAACCCTTTTCAATTTACAATAAATCTGCAATCTGTATGTGGGAAAGTGTTACACACCAGGAAAAGTACCAACAATTAAAATCACATGCACCAGTACGTCAATCAACAATCCTTACTTACTCATTATTATTTTTTGAAATGCATGATAAATTGATTCTTATAATTACATCAACAAAATGGTGCATCGTTATGACTCAACGTATTTACAAGGCTGATGCACCCGCGCAATAAAGCTTTTATAACTATTGTGCAGTGCACACACTTTCATGGCAATCAATAAGTTGTTTAAGTTAAGTTATGCTGAGGGACAATCACAACTTTCTTGCTTGAACTCCTTGTATTCATCAACTTAGTTTATTCAATAGTTTTCAAGTTATTCTCTGGACAAAAAACCCAGTAACAAACGAAAATTACTCTGTATTTAGCTAAGATAAAGTTATGGTTCTTGTATACTGCACTTCCTCTCGTTGCTCTGTAACATTGTATGAAGTTTAATTAAATTCCACTATGTAGTTTTAAAGTTATTCTCAAGACAATAAAAAGTAGCAAAGTGCAATAACTCTGTAATAAGCTAAATAAGAGTTATGGTTCTTGTACACTGCACTTCCTCTCATTGCTCTCTACCATTGTATGAAGTTTAATCAAATTCCATCTTGTGGTTTTAAAGTTATTCTCCAGACAATAAAAAGTAATAAAATGCAATGACTATGTAATAACCTAAATTAGAGTTATGGTTCTTGTACACTGCACTTGCTCTCATTGACCTCTACCATTGTATGAAGTTTAATTAAATTCCATCACGTGGTTTTAAAGTTATTCTCCGGTGAAGAAAAAGTAACAAAGAGCAATTAAAGTTAATCTTTGGACAAGAAAAAGTAACAAAGGACCATCACTTATAATTAGCTAAATTAGAGTTATGTTTTGTGTACACTGCAGTTCCTTTCATTGTGCCCTACCATTGTATGCAGTTTAATTAAACTCCATCAGGAGAAATAACTCTCATTGTTAGGTAATAATTAGGAACATGAATGTTATGGTTCCTGTACAATGCACTTCTTCAATGTGTTGTATCATTGTATCCGGACGAGAAAAAAAGTAAGAAAGGACAATGAAAGTTATTCTACGGATATATATATGTAATGAGTTAAAATAGAGTTCGAGTTCTAATACACTACACTTCCCCTCATTGGCGCTACCATTGTAAGCAGGTTAATTCAATTCCATCATGTGGTTTTAAAAGTTTTCTCCGGACGAGAAGAAGTAACAAAGAGCAATAACTTTGTAAATAGGTAAAATATAGTTATGGTTCCTGTATACTGCAATTCCTCTCAATGTGTTGTATCATTGTATGAAGGTTTATTAAATTCCACTTTGTTGTTTTAAATTTATTCCACGGATAAGACAAGGCAATGAAAGTTATTCTAAGGATAAGAAAAAGTAACAAAGGACAATTACTCTGTTATAAGCTAAGTCAGAGTTATGGTTCTTTTACACTGCACTTCCTATTATTGTGCTCTACCATTGTATGACGTTTTATTAGACACCATCTGGTAGATATGAAGTTGTTCTTATAACAAGAAAAAATAACAAAGGGCAAATACTCTGTAATTAGGTAAAGTAAAGTTGTGGTTCCTTTAAACTGCACTTTCTCTCACTATGCTCTAACATTGTATGAAGTTTTATTATATTCCATCAAGAAGTAATTAAGTTATTCTCCGGACAAGAACAAATACAATAGCACAATTCGTACCTACAATATCATATTTGTGTTAGTTAAACAATAGTTATTTAAAAACCCTTAATTCTATATCACTACAGGCATTCGAAGCTTCTGCTACGGGTAACTTGAAATGGGTGTGAAAGAGATGTTTATCACATAACTTGCACTCCAGGAGAGACATAAAGCAGTGACATAAATATCATATGTAACTAGTTACATAAATAGCCGACTCACAGCACGTATGTGACGTCACTTCAGTGTGACGTCACTTTAAATGACATCATATTGTTTACAATTGTTCTGAATTTCGGCATTTATTACAAATATTGTTTAAAGAGAATAAATCTAGATAAATGAAATGTAATAAGTGCCTTGTTGCTAATTTTGTATAAAATCGAAAGGTTAGTAATAGAGACTACTTTTAACAGTGGAAGTATGCATTTGAACTTCGGGGGTGAACTTCGGTCACTGTTTATATGAGGACGAAGAAAGATCGATTTAAAGATTGAAAACAATCTTTTTATGGTGTTATGTGATAAATAGAATCTTACATTCGTGCTTATTTGATGTTGTTTTTATGAAACTCGGCAGAGACTCGCGTCATATTATTTCTGTCGACTCGTTTCATAAAAACAATAACAAACTAGAGATTGTAACTGTAGAAACAGTTACGAACGATTCCCTTGCTATTTTATTTAACAATGGGAGATAACAGAAACGAGTATTCAGTCATGCGCTAATACACTTGAGAAAGTAGAACTACTTGAATAGAAACACATGTACTAAGTTTCAAGTCTCGATCACTTGTCGTTATTGAGATATACAAGTCCGAAAAATCGACCAATCAAAAGCGAGTATTCGTTCATGCCCAAAAACACATCAGAAAGTAGTATCACTTGATAGGAAACACTTGTACTAAGTTTCAAGTCTCTATCACTTTTCGTTATCGAGTTTTACAAGATCAAATCACCCAATTATTAAAATATTGAAAAAGGGGAGATAACTTTGCAACAGAGTTGCCCAGAGTTATAATTCTTGGGAGGGTCACACCTTAACAGTGCCATCTATCTATGTTCCAAGTTTCAATAATATCTGACCATTCATTCACAAAATATCGCTCGGACAAAAATTGATTTAAATATTGAAAAAGGGGAGATAACTTTGTTATCATTCTTGCAATCTGCACAACTTCACATTGCCATCTATTTATGTTGCAAGTTTCAATCAATTCCATCAAGTAGTTTATGAGTATTGCTCTGGACAAAAATTTGGATAGGAGAAAAAGAAGAAAGAATAATAACAAGTGCTGATTGTGATTGCAAGCAAGTCACATATATATCTCCAACCGGCAAATTGGCGCAACGGGATAAAATATGGCGGCATCGGGATAAAATTTTCGATACCGGAAATGAACTCGCAACACTTATATTTACTTTAAAACCAAATTTCATCGAAATCGGAGCATTTTTAGGTTTTGGCGGCCATTTTGAATAAAATATAGCCGCCACGGGATAAAAGTTTGATACCGGAAATTAACTCGCCACACCCATATCAACTTGAAAACCAAATTTCAACGAAATTAGAGCATTTTTAGTTCTAGGCAGCCATTTTGAATTTAAAATGGCCGTCGCGGAATAAAATTTCGATACCGGGAATGAACTCGCCACACTTATATGTACTTGAAAACCAAATTTCATCAAAATCCGAGCATTTTTATGTTTCGGCGGCCATTTTGAATAAAAAATAGCAACCGCGGGATAAAATTTGGATACCGGTTGTGAACTCGCCTCACCTATGTCTACTTGAAAACCAAATTTCAATGAAATCGGAGGGTTTTAAGGTTTATTGAGGTTATGAAAAAAAAATAAGTATAAAAAGGGGCATAACTCCGGGAAATAGGAACGGAGTTACCTCTGTTTTAAGCGCAAACAATATCATGTGGTGGTGATTATTTCTACTAAGTTTGGCATCAATATCTTATACGGTGTAGGAGAAGTAGGCCGGACAATACGGACAGAAATTTCTTGATGTTTGATAGCGGTTCTCTAACAAGAGGGCCATGATGGCCCTGGATCGCTCACCTTAATTATACAATGTACTATAATGCAAAATACATCAGGACAATTATTCTGAATGCAACCTCCACAGTGTTAACAAGATTTTCCTTCATTTGGCATAGTCATCTATTTTTTGACCCGACATGACCCATGTTCGAACTTTTTTACCTGATATGACCCATATTCCAACATGGACTAGATATTATCAAGACAACATTCTGACAAATTTTCAACTTGCTCAAAGTAAAAATGCGGCCTCCGGAGTTTGAACAATATTTTCCTTTATTGACCTTGTTTCTGACCCTACATGATCCATATTCGATCTTGGCTTAGATATCATTTAGATAAACATTCTCATAAAATGTCAAGCTGCTGTAGCAAAAAATGTGTCTTCTACAGAGTTAACAAGATGTTCCTTCAATTTGGCCTAGTGACCTAGTTTCTGACCCAATATGACCCATATTCGAACTTGACCTAGATATTATTCAGACAAACATTCTGACAATATTTCAACATGCTCAAGTTGAAAATGTGGCCTCTCCAGTGTTAACAAGATTTTCCTTCAATTTGACCTAGTGACCTATTTTTTGACCCAACATGACCCTTGATCGAACTTGACTTACATATCATCAAGAAAAACATTCTGATAAAGTTTCATTATGCTAAAATTAAAAATGCAGTATCCAGAGTGTTAACAAGATTACCCTTCAATTTGGCCTAGTGACCTAGTTTTTAACCCGGCATATTCGAACTTGGCCTAGATATCATTTAGACAAACAGTCTGACCAAATTTCAAGCTGCTTAAGCAAAAAATGCGGCATCCAAAGTGTTAACAAGATTTTCCTTCAATTTGGCCTAGTGACCTAGTTTTTGACCCTGCATGACCCATATTCGAACTTGACCTAGATATCATTTAGCTCAACATTCTGACCAAATTTCAAGCTGCTGAAGCAAAACATGCGGCTTCTACAGAGTTAACAAGATTTTCCTTCAATTTGGCCTATTGACCTAGTTTCTGACCCAATATGACCCATATTTACACTTGACCTAGATATCTTGAAGACAAACATTCTGACAATATTTCAACATGCTCAAGTTGAAAATGTGGCCTCTACAGTGTTAACAAAATTACCCTTCAATTTGGCCTAGTGACCTAGTTTCTGACCCGATATGACCCATATTCGAACTTGACCTAGATATTTTTAAGACAAACATTCTGACAAAATTTGAAACTGCTGAAGCAAAAATTGCGGCCTCTAGAGTGTTAACAAGATTTTCCTTCAATTTGACCTAGTGACCTATTTTTTGACCCGACATGACCCATGTTCGAACTTGACCTACATATCATCAAGACAAACATTCTGATAAAGTTTCACCATGCTGAAGTTGAAAATGTGGCCTCCAGAGTGTTAACAAGATTTCGCTTCAATTTGACATAGTGACCTCGTTTTTGACCTCATATGGCCCAGTTTCGAACTTTTCCAAGATTTTATGGAGATGAATGTTCTGATACACTTTCATGAAGATTGGATGCAAAATGTAGCCTGTAGAGTGTTAACAAGCTGAAATGTTGACGACGCACGACGCACGACGGGCGACGGACGACGCACGACGGACGACGGACGACGCACGACGCACGACGGACGGACGCCGGACAAAATGTGATCACAATAGCTCACCTTGCACTTCGTGCATAGGTGAGCTAAAAATTGGCATAACTCTGGGAAAAAGGAACGGAGTTACCTCCTTTTTTGGCACACACAATATCATGTGGTGTCGATTCTTTCTACTAAGTTTGGCATCAATATGTTATACATTGTAGGAGAACTAGGCCGGACAAATGACGGACTGAAATTATTTGATTTTTGACGGCTTCCCGTTCGAAAATGTCGGCCATCTTGAAAATTCTAAAACCCACCTGCGCAACTTCAGGCGGAGACCTATGTTTGTGCCAATTTTCATAAAGATCCCTCCATACATCTCCTATAAAAACTCCGGACAAATTGGAGGTAAAGAAGAAGAAAAATAACAAGTGCTGATTGTGATTGCAAGCAAGTCACATATATATCCCCAACCGGCAAATTGCCACCACGGGATAACATTTCGATACCGGAAATGAACTCGCCACACCTATATCTACTTGAAAGCCAAATTTCATCGAAATTGGATCATTTTTAGGTTTTGGCGGCCATTTTGAATCTAAAATGGCCACCGCGGCATAAAATTTATATTTGCTTGAAAACCAAATTTCATCGAAATCGGAGCATTTTTTTGTTTTGGTGGCCATTTTGAATAAAAAATGGCCGCCGCTGGATAAAATTTCCTATAGCGGAAAACTAGATTTCATCGAAATCGAAGCATTTTTAGGTTTTGGCAGCCATTTTGAATAAAATATGGCAGCGGCGGGATAACATTTTTAATACCATAAATGAACGCGCCACAATTATATTTACTTGAAAACAAAATTTCATCAAAATCGGAGCATTTCTAGGTTTCGGCGGCCATTTTGAATAAAATATAGCCACCACGGGATAAAAATTAGATACCGGAAATGAACTCGCCACACCTATATCTACTTGAAAGCCAAATTTCATCGAAATTGGATCATTTTTAGGTTTTGGCGGCCATTTTGAATCTAAAATGGCCACCGCGGCATAAAATTTATATTTGCTTGAAAACCAAATTTCATCGAAATCGGAGCATTTTTTTGTTTTGGTGGCCATTTTGAATAAAAAATGGCCGCCGCTGGATACAATTTTCTATAGCGGAAAACTAGATTTCATCGAAATCGAAGCATTTTTAGGTTTTGGCAGCCATTTTGAATAAAATATGGCCGCGGCGGGATAACATTTTTAATACCATAAATGAACTCGCCACAATTATATTTACTTGAAAACAAAATTTAATCAAAATCGGAGCATTTCTAGGTTTCGGCGGCCATTTTGAATAAAATATAGCCACCACGGGATAAAAATTAGATACCGGTAATGAACTCGCCACACCCATATCAACTAGAAAACCAAATTTCATCGAAATCGGAGCATTTTTAGTTTTAGGCAGCCATTTTAAATTTAAAATGGCCACCGCGGAATAAAATTTCGATACCGGGAATGAACTCGCCACACTTATATGTACTTGAAAACCAAATTTTATCGAAATCGGAGCATTTTTAGGTTTCGGCGGCCATTTTGAATAAAACATAGCAACCGCGGGATAAAATTTCGATACCGGAAATGTACTCGCCACACCTATGTCTACTTGAAAACAAAATTTTCATGAAATCGGAGCGTTTTAAGGTTTATTGAGGTTTTGAACATTTTTTAAGTATAAAAAGGGGCATAACTCCGGAAAATAGGAACGGAGTTACCTCTGTTTTAAGCGCAAACAATATAATGTGGTGGTGATTATTTCTACCAAGTTTGGCATCAATATCTTATACGGTGTAGGAGAAGTAGGCCGGACAATACGGACGGAAATTTCTTGATGTTTGATGGCGGTTGTGTAAAAATGGGCATAACTCTGGGAAAAAGGAAAGGAGTTACCTCCTTTTTTGGCACACACAATATCATGTGGTGTCGATTCTTTCTACTAAGTTTGGCATCAATATGTTATACATTGTAGGAGAACTAGGCCGGACAAATGACGGACTGAATTTTTTTGATTTTTGACGGCTTCCCGTTCGAAAATGGCGGCCATCTTGAAAATTCTAAAACTCACCTGCGCAACTTCAGGCGGAAACCTTTGTTTGTGCCAATTTTCATAAAGATCCCTCCATACATCTCCTAGAAAAACTCCGGACAAATTGGAGGTAAAGAAGAAGAAAAATAATAATAACAAGTCGCTGTGTCAGTGTGAAACTATGGTATCTGCATTTCAACAAATTGTTCAGGAGAAGGAAAAAACTTTCTTATTCTTTAATTACCAAATTCATCTGGATAATACTGGCTGATTTAATGCATTTCTATTTTTTAAATTCATATTTATAATCAATAGTCACTTTGTATTATTGTTTTTTCAGAAATTTAACATAATGTCAGTTACAATAGTTTCACACCAACAATTTTCCACTTTTCAAAATAATTTGTTAGAGTGAAATTGTTGTATCTGACTTTTTTTTGGTGAATTTTGAGATTTTATTAAAAATAAATACAAACTGTTTGGGTCTTTCACCTTGTGTACTATAAAAAATTACAACAGCATGAAAATGTAGTTATAACAAGTTTATTTTGTTAATTTCATATAGTTGGGAATTATGAGCTAGAGAGCATCATACAAGCATTAACAATGAAGTTAAATCTAACAAATATCTGCGATTTATATTATTTCCAATTGATATTCTTAAAAACTAACATATTTACATGACACTGTTTTTTGTTTTCAAGAATATTGACCCCCTTTGATGTATTCGGTTGTTTCCACTCAAACTAGATTTCATCTGATACTTTTTAACTATAATAAAAAAAAAAGTTGGCTAATTCAACCAATAACCAATCAAAGTTTTTCCAAATCAGATAATTTTAAATTAATATACACTAGCTGTTTAGAAGATAACAATGCTAAACTATTTGAACAATGTTTAGAAAAAAAGTAAGCAGTCCAGAAAGCCAACTTTTCAATCAAATGAAATAAATTACTGCTGAGGTGCATAAAAAGTATAAAACCGGGATCATATTCTTGCTTAACCCTTTCCCTCATACGGCAATTCTGCAGCAGACGACTTTGAACATACTTTGTCATAAAATAGAAGATCTCTATAATTGAATGAATAACCTATGAATAACCTATGAATAACCTATGACTAAAGGTGGAAAAGATTGTGGCAAAAGGAGAAATATTTCTTCTTTCGTCGCTAGGTTTTCAAAAAGCTGTCTGCTGCAGAGGTGGCAGAAAGCGTCTTTATGAGGGAAAGGGTTAATGGTAACACTTAGTCTAGAGAGATAAATAAGGTTTGGTCAGGGAACTTTTCAATTTATTTCATTAGTGACATATGTTATGGAACTTTATATGTAAGCTCGCCAGTTTATGCTGTCAGAGGTCATACAAATATCACAAGTTGTAGAACAGTTTATCTGAAAGTATGACAAAGACAGTGTTAACAATTCAAATACCAGTGAGAGAAGAATAATAGAAATAGACATGCTTAAAATGCTTATACCATTTCAAATATGTTCCACACTGAATAAAATTCATAATTGAGAATTTATTACAATAAATTCAATCTTCTTTACTGTCCGACTTTGATAAATATATAAATACATAATTAAATAAACAGTCAACATTAAGGAAAACAATTTCTAGATTTTTAGAATTAACAAAGATCAGATTTAAGCAGTCATAAATAGTTATAACATTTTTTCAAAAAAATTTGAACTCGGTATCTTGGATTAAAAAAGTAAAGACTCTTTTCAAACTATTTAAAATTTCAATGTACAGGCTGACATGATATGTGCTGGCATGCATGTTTGTTGCTAAAAAATGATGATATGTATAAGTGTCATCACATTTAAATAACTGGCAACGATTAAAACTAAGTAGTTACAGCAACATGCTATATATATATTCAATTCAACATTTTCCAAGTACATACAATTACTACAGAACAGAGAAGCATTTCATGTATTTTTACTTACTTGAAGATTGAATAATTGTGAAGAGTCGGATCAGTCAATATTTAAGCTCAAGCACAATGCATGGCCATGCAATATATATACATCGTTAAAGAATCACTTTTCATGATACTAAATATATTCATTTCACTATATTATGGAAGGATACCACTTTTCCAAATCAACTTGACCATGCCCTCTATGCAAGTAAATATAATGATGTGTTTCATTAATTCCCCTGAGCGAATCAAATAATGTCATAGCTATCTTGTCTTAAGTGAGTGTGTTAAAGATATTTCAACTTAATTGACACTTATCTTTAAACCAATCACTGAGCCAAACTCAGTCCAGAAAGTAGTTATTCTGGACATGCAGTACCTTTTCATCAATCTGCTTTGATAAGTTGATTGTTGGATTTATTTACACCAATTGTCAAGTAAATATAAAAGAGTAGTAATTGAACTAATCCTGAATTAATTTATTATACATGTAATGTAGTAGTTAGAAAACATCTACAAGAATCAACAGTAGAGTAGAAATACTTGTTTAGTGCATGAACATACCCTTTAATAATGTTTAGATACAAATTTCTTAATCCATTAGGCAAGAAGCAAATGCACAAAAATGACATGCACTCTTATAGGATAGAATTTCATAACTAATGGTCAAATACTTTTGACAAAATAACATATTTTAAGTCTATATGCTACCTCAATGACCATAACTCCAAACATTAAAGTCTGAAACAGGCAATCAATGCAGGGGTCCTGAGTTTGAACAAAGTCACTAGCATCCTTCATCTTCCACCAATGTAGGAAGACAGCAAGTTGTCAGTTGCCAGGAAAGAATATTGTGAGAAGTACAGGTAAAAGAGTCAGGAAACACATGTGAGGTGAACTGGCCGCCGTGATATAACTGAAGTATCGTGATATAACTTAAGTATCGTGATATAACTGAAGTACCTTTTAAAAACTACATTTTACTTAAATCAATCAATGTACTGATGTATGCTTTTCTATTATCAAGACAAGGACAACAACATTAACAAGAATGTCCTGAAATGAAATCCAAAAAGCACAATTGCATAACTTAATAATAATTCACATCTAACCCTTTCCCACATACACCTAATCTGCAGCAGACGACTTTGAAATCATTTAGTAATTCTAGAATTGAAAGAACAAAGCATTATGGCAAAGGGAGAAATTGCTCAAAATAGAAATTGCTCATTTTGAGCAATTTCTGCCTTTTGCAACAATGTTTTCAAAGGTAATCTGCTGCAGAGGTGGCAGAAAACGTCTATAATGTTGGAAAAGGTTAAAATTTATAACATTTTATGATTGTTGGCCAAACATGCTGAAAACACAATACTCTGCTATGCCAGGTAGCATCATAATATGCTTATCCCTTTTAAACAAACACCAAATCTGCAGCACTAATTTTATACACATCCAGGCAAAATAATGAAAAATCTCTTGACATTTAATTGTATGAAATTGTAATAATTGAAAAAGGTTGAAATCTTTGGCTAACTGAGAAATTACTCATTATGAGTAATTCCTCCTTTTTCCACAATGTTTTCAAAAGGTGGTCAGTGCTACAGAGTTGTCTGAATGGGGAAAAGGGTTAAACACTTTAAAATTCTGAAAACAACTGAATTGCATCCAACAGAAGGTAATTTGCAAGAGAAGCTGATGAAGGAATTGTCAAAACATATTTTACACTTTAAAGCAATTTTTGACTTGTATTTCTGCACCAATATGAGCCGTCCCGCGAGAAAACCAACATTGTGGATTCTGCGTAAAATATCGACCCCGATCAGCCTAAGCATGCCATGCAGGCTAACCCGGACAAACACTTCTGTTTCAGGAATCATTACTCTTTACATCTACCCCACTGAGATGGAATGTGTTGGCCTAGATCAGTCTGTGTGGACTGCGCAGGCTGATCTGGGTCGATACATTATGCAGAGGCCATAATGTTGGTTTTCTCGCAGGACGATTCATACATACTGTTATCTATATGGTTTCATTCATACTTTAATATCTATAATATAAATATTAATTCAAAATGGCAGAGTTAGCGAATATCATTTCACCCACCCAGATCCATTTCACTGGCTTATTGTAATGATATGACTTGTAATAATTCAATCAGATTTTTTTTTAATTTTAATGAAATGGCAGAGTTAGCGAATATCATTTCACCCACCCAGATCCATTTCACTGACTTATTGTAATGATATGACTTGTAATAATTCAATCAGATTTTTTTTACTTTTAATGAAAATGGCAGAGTTAGCGAATATCATTTCACCCACCCAGATCCATTTCACTGACTTATTGTAATGATATGACTTGTAATAATTCAATCAGATTTTTTTTACTTTTAATGAAAGTACCATAAAACACATTGTGTTGAGCAGAAACTATTTATAAATGTGGTAAGAACATATAAAACATATGATAATTTTTGGGGATAAGATCATTTATACACAGAGAAACAAGGTCATTGTATTTTTCTGCTGAAATTGGAATAAGCGAACTTCTGAGTGGAAACAAATTTACTTTGCTCATGTCAATTTCCCCCCTGGATTCTAATCTGGTGGAATACAGTCCCAGCAAATTAACCAAATTGTATTCACCACCATACTGCCGTTGAAAAGAAAAGAAAAACTTAAGGTCCTTAGATAGGGATAGTGTTCGTATGTTTCTCCACACTATCCTTTCTCTGTCAACAGTGAAATCAAAGTTTCTCAAATTTTCTGACAGTTTTTTAAAGTCATAAAAGTTAGACTGATCCAGAAGATTGACCTGATATGGCTTTTCCCTACAAGCACAGCGTATTACTGCAGCCCATTCTGCTGTGCTATAAACTTCAATCTTGCGACTGGTCCTTTCAATTAAGGAATGCATGGTGTCATTTTCATTTTGAGTGTGACCTTTTTCTAAATATTTATGTTCAATTGACTCCAGATTGAATAAATACATGCAATACCACAGCATAGTCACATAGTACCGGTTTTTGTTCTGGGAAATGCAATTGTCTGAATAAAAAATGAATTTTGTTTTTCCTTTTGAGACCATGTATTTAATAAATTTAAAGACACATGACGCAATTTCGCAACCGCCACGGCTTGCAGTGTTTTCATTCCACAAGTAGGAAAAGCCTTGATTTGTGTGCAAGTCAAATATTGTAAAATTATAATTATTTAGTTGTCTTTTGTAATACATAGATGATGTAAAAGCTTTTGGTGTGGCAAGAACTTGTTCTAAATCAAAACAAGCTACAATCAGCTCAGAGTCACTTTTAGATTTATCATGCAACTTGCTTTCTCTAGATTTTTCCTTGTTTTCAACATGTACTAAATATTCATGTTTTAAAAGTTCTTTTTCTTCTCCTTTTGCATGATAAAAAGAAGTGCACAGATCACATTGATCTTTCTTAGGCTTATGAAAACCTATATTAAAATGTGTATTAAATATGTTTCTGTAAAAAGATTTAGTTACAGGTTCTTGTTGTGCTGTTTCACATTTTGACAAATACAATTCAAACATTTTAGTTGTATTTAGTCTTTGATCCAAGAATTCCCTGTGTGTGTCTTTTCTACAGTAATGGCTTTCAACCCTTGGAAAACTTGCAATATGATCAATTACATAATCAACTTTTTCTTGGGGAATCTTATTGTTGTGAGAATTTTTGCAAGTACCCCTGAGTTCTGATGCAACCATGCCCTGACTCTCTTTATTGTGTGCGGTAAAGACAACCTGGTCACTAACTGAAAGGGTATTTAAAAAGAATAATTTGCAAACCCTCTTGTGGTTATCCTTTGGCAAATGCCAAGAGAAAGAGAAGTTACGAGTTCTTGAGGTCAGATTTGATGTGACTCTTTTTTTAACTGATTTTTTGCAAAATTTTGTGATGAAATTTCTCTGTAATGTCACATCACCTGACCCCCAAAAAGAATGAAAAATTAACTCTCTTTCTTCTTCAGTGAAATGAGTAGTACATTTAAACTTACATTTGGCACCACAAGCTGGTTTGACTACCCTTTGGGGTCTCATATTTCCTTTTCTGCCAACATAGCTTTTTCCTTCATTTCGCCTTCTCTTTGCAACATTACTTTTCCAGTTATTTACATTTCTGAGATGTTTTCTACTTCGTTTTCTATTCACGTTTGTTTCAAAGCTAGAATTTTGACAAGTTGATTCATTTAAATCCTTTATACTTTTTGCATTTTTACTGAGATGATCTCTTCTCTTTTGACGTTTTTTGACATACATTAAAGGCATGTCATCTTCCTCATTTGTGCTACTTGAATATTCAATGTTTTCCTTATCATTGGTGGAATCAATGCTTGCCTCAATGTTTTCAAAAGCTTGCAAATTGATGGAATTAAGAAACAAATCACTTCTATCTAATTGACTAATAGCATCATCAATTAGATAGCTGTGATTTGCATCTGGAGATGAAGATGCTGATGCTTTATATTGAATGTCTGATGGTGGTGCACTGTAATCACTTTGTGAAGGCTCACTATCAGATAATTCTACATCAGAAACATCTGACACAGAAAAATCTGACAATTCCTTATCTTGTGCCATGTAAAGGCGACATGTATATTCCCCGTCACTCATTTCTTCAAATCCAGAAAATTCTGATTCACTATCAGTATCATGAAACAAATTATTTCTAACATGTTTTAAATCTAAACATGCCAATTCATATGGGGTTTCTTTAGAACACAGTTTTAAAGAAGCTGAAAGGTGTCTAATAAATTGGCATATGGCCTCAATACTTTTATGTGATGTTAATGTAGCATAGCCATCTGGTACAGCCATGCCACATTCATTCCTACTATGGGGGTCAAATAAAAAGTATGTTTCACCTTCCTTTAAAATAGCAACAGAATATGAAGGAATGCTTTTACCCATGGTAAAGATACACCCACATGTCTCACATTTTTCTGTTGCTATTTTAAGGGAATCCTCTAGCCTATAAAAGGGAACATCAGTGTTACAAAGTAAGGTTCCACTAAAAGACTGTTGACATTGAACAATACTATTTCCTATATCATCTAATGATAAGTATTGTAAGAAAGAACTACATGTACTTGTGTGTGTTATATTAGTATAAAGTTCATCTCCTTTTGAGAGAATTTGATTCAAAGTGTTACAATCCCAATTGGATGGCAGTACATTTTTAATAAATAAAATACTAGCTGTAGCATTTGCCATGCATTGTCTACCACTTCCTTTGTACTGTCTGTGACCTTGGTGATATGCTGCTTGTACTGCCATTTTTTTGAAACCTAAAAGTAGAAATTTATGGAAAATGAATGATTATATTTAAATTTAAAAACAATGATGTAAAACAAGCTCTTGCCACTTTTCTTTTTGATTATAATAGGTTTTCATTATTGCTACCTTGAAATTCGCCAACGCTCATTATGAGACTGCGGCTGTCAATCCAGGGGTTGTGAGTTCGAATCCCGGCTCGGCCAACTTTCTTTCCGACGATTGACAAAAGTCAATGCGACATGCGTCATTCGTCTTCCACCAATGGGCTAAGTCTATGTGGAAAAGCAGCCAGTTGCTTGGGAAGATTGTTGTGTGGAGTACTGGTTTGAGAAAACCAGGAAATGCATGAGTAGGTGAACTGGCCGCCGTGATATAACTGAGAATTGTTAAAAACGGCGTTAAACCCCAATCAATCAATGAGACTGCGGGAAAATCCCAAAATATGATCCATCATGGGATTCACACGTACTTGCGATGTTTAGATCAAAACGATTGCACTCTGATTCTTAACTGATGTTTCCAACGCTAAGAAGAAATCAACATTTTCAACACTAAGTAGCATATACTACATTTAGACATCTGCTTTGAATTTTTTTATTGTAAACTATTTAAATATCTTGATAACCAGAAGTATACTTTTAGGACAATTTAGGAAAATATTGTAAAAAAATAAGAAATTCTTTATATTATATAATGTGCAAGTCAGCCTTTTCCCTACTATGTTTTTAAAAACTATAGTGTAGATCCAACAATCTGTTACCATATGTAGTATTAAAGTAGTGTATACTTTACAACTTAATTAAACAACAAGAGAGAAAAGGGATAAGGAAGGGGAGGGAGAGAGAGAGAGAGAGAGAGAGAGAGAGAGAGAGAGAGAGAGAGAGAGAGAGAGAGAGAGAGAGAGAGAGAGAGAGAGAGAGAGAGAGAGAGATAGAGAGAGAGAGAGAGAGAGAGAGAGAGAGAGAGAGAGCGGGAGTTAGATAGAGAGAAAGGGAGGGAGGCGAGAGAGAGTAAGAGACACACAGAAAATGAGAAAGATAGAGAGAGAGTGTAGAGAGAGAGAGACACACAGACACACACACACACATACACTCACACACACTATTGACTCAATATAAGACAGATAGAGAGAGAGAAAGAAAGAGGGGGAAAGAGACACTGTGACACACACATAACATTGACTCAATATGAGAGAGAGAAAGAGGGGAAACAAAGGGGAGGAGGAATATGTGAGAGAGTAATTGGGGATGTGGAGAAATAATTTAGAGACAGACAGAAGAAAGAATGAAACAAAATGAAGAAGGAGAGAGAGAGAGAGAAAAAAAAAGAGAGAGAGAGAGAGAGGAGAAGATATGTGAGAGAGTATTAGGGGATGGGGAGGAATAATTTAGAGACAGACAGAAGAAATAATGAAAGAAAGGAAAGAAGAAGGGGATGAGAGAGAGAGAGAGAGAGAGAGAGACAGACAGAGACAGAGAGAGACAGAGATACATGCACACACACAGACAGATAGATATATATATTACCTTTCCTTGCATAAAACTAATCACTTCATCTTGCACCAAGAACTGACCATCATAGTTTTCTTAACTTGAAGCATTATCTGCAAAATGAAATATATTATATAAACAGTGAGATATGAATTGCATTTCTTCAGGTTTAAGAATAAAGCGAAAAAAGAAGCTGATGTTTTACAACAACATGGCATGAAGGCAAATGGTCGACAGTCATCGAGGAACAATTCTATGGAATTATGATGATAAATTGAATCAATTAGAAGGGCAGGGATTAAGTCTTAAAGAAAAGATCTAAATTATCTATAGCTGTTCAGTGATATTTAAATATTACAATATGCCATTAAATTAAAACTAATGCAAAACAGCTGTAAATGATAAATCATTTTAAAAATTATCTGATATGAATAAAATATAATTACCTGCATACAAGCTCATAATCTGTTGACTTCATTCATCAAATGTCACGAAATAAAAGAAAAAATGTTGAAAACAAAGTGTTCAGTCATCTTTGTTTTTTATTCATTTGTTTAGAAATATAAACTGTATACACTTTGTGATGTCATCATTATGAGATCATAGTACATGTAGTGATGTATCAGTCTATAAATAGAAGCACCTAATCTAAATTCAGAATGAAAGTATTGTATCTGCAGTTAAATCAATAATTTCTTCAGAATGAAACTATTGTATCTGCAAAAGTTTTCATTTGATTCATTTCTACTGAAGTTTTTCCTCCAATAATTTTGTTTTATAAATAATGTCGTTGTACCTAGCTACTGTCAAATTTATAATGAAAAGTAAAAGAGGAGTTTGATCATTATTTTGGAAAACTTAAAACAATTGATAGTATATAAGTAAATAAGTTTAATAATGAAGCCTAATCATTTAAATATCTAGAATAGATAGATAATAAGTCAAAACAAAATACAAAAACTAAGCTGAGACAGTCATACAATGAAATGTGCATTTTACAATAATTTCATTCTCAATTTGAAGGTAAAAAGTTAGACTGAAACTATTGTAACTGCAAATTGTAGATACAATAGTTTCACACTAAGAAAATATGTTTCACTGTAGATACAATATTTTGCATACTGTCATTTTAACATATTTAGTGACACTTTTCACGCCTGATATATTTTTACCAGATGTGAAACATGCAAATGAATTAGTTTATGCAAAAAAGTCATTTGTGAAAAAAATGTCAGATACCATAGTTTCACACTGACCCAGCGAAGTGCTGATTGTGATTGCAAGCAAGTCACATATATATCCCCAACCAGTAAATTGCCAAATTTACATTTACTTGAAAACATAAATTTCATAGAAATTTGAGCATTTTTAAGTTTTAGCGGCCATTTTTAATAAAAAATGGCTCCCGGGGGATAACATTTGGATGCCGGAAACGAACTCGCCAGACCTATATCTACTTGAAAACCAAATATCATCAAAATCTGAACATTTTTAGAATAAGGCGGCCATTTTGAATATAAAATCGACATCGTGGGATAAAAATTCGATATCGGAAATGAACTCGCCACACCTATATGTAGTTGAAAACCAAATTTCATAAAAATCGGAGGATTTTTAGTTGAAGGCGGCCATTTTGAATCTAAAATGGGTCGCGAGATAACATTTTGAAACCCGAATGAACTCGACACACACATATCTACCTGAAAACCAAATTACATCAAAATTGGAGAATTTTTAGTTTTAGGCGGCCATTTTGAATAAAAAATGGCAGCCTCGGGATAAAATTTCGATACCGGTAATGATCTCACCACACCTATATGTACTTGAAAACCAAATTTCATAGAAATCGGTGCATTTTTAGTTTTAGGCGGCCATTTTGAATAACAAATGGGCGCCGTGTGATAAAATGTGAATACCGCGAGTGAACTCGCCACAGATATATGTACTTGAAAACCAAATTTCATCAAAATCGGAGCATTTTAAGGTTTTAGGTTTTGGCGGCCATTTTGAATAAAAAATGGCCATAGCGGAATAAAATTTATTGAAATTTGAGAATTTTTAAGTTTGAGCGGCCATTTTTAATAAAAGATGGCCCCCGGGGGATAAAATTTGGATGCCAGAAATGAACTCGCCAGACCTATATCTTCTTCAAAACCAAATATCATCAAAATCTGAACATTTTTAGTATAAGGCGGCCATTTTGAATATAAAATCGACACCGCGGGATAAAAATTCTATATCGGAAATGAACTCGCCACACCTATATCTACTTGAAAACCAAATTTCATCAAAATCGGAGGATTTTTAGTTGAAGGCGGCCATTTTGAATCTAAAATGGCTGCCGCGGGATAACATTTTGAAACCTGAATGAACTCGACACACCTATATCTACCTGAAAACCAAATTACATCGAAATTGGAGAATTTTTAGTTTTAGGCGGCCATTTTGAATAAAAAATGGCAGCCTCGGGATAAAATTTCGATACCGGAAATGATCTTACCACACCTATATGTACTTGAAAACCAAATTTCTTAGAAATCGGTGCATTTTTAGTTTTAGGCGGCCATTTTGAATTTAAAATGGCCACCGCGGGTTAAAATTTGGATAGCGTGAATGAACTCGCCACACCTATATGTACTTGAAAACCAAATTTCGTCAAAATCGGAGCATTTTAAGGTTTTAGGTTTTGGCGGCCATTTTGAATAAAAAATGGCCATAGCGGAATAAAATTTACATTTACTTGAAAACATAAATTTCATTGAAATTTGAGCATTTTTAAGTTTAAGCGGACATTTTTTAAAAAAAATGGCCCCCGGGGGATAAAATTTGGATGCCGGAAATGAACTCGCAAGACCTATATCTACTTGAAAACCAAATATCATCAAAATCTGAACATTTTTAGTATAAGGCGGCCATTTTGAATATACAATCGACACCGCTGGATAAAAATTCGATATCGGAAATGAACTCGCCACACCTATATCTACTTGAAAACCAAATTTCATCAAAATCGGAGGATTTTTAGTTGAAGGCGGCCATTTTGAATAAAAAAATGGCAGCCTCGGGATAAAATTTCGATACCGGAAATGATCTCACCACACCTATATGTACTTGAAAACCAAATTTCATAGAAATCGGTGCATTTTTAGTTTTAGGCGGCCATTTTGAATTTAAAATGGCCACCGCGGGTTAAAATTTGGATAGCGGGAATGAACTCGCCACACCTATATGTACTTGAAAACCAAATTTCATCGAAATCGTAGCATTTTTAGGTTTGGGCTGCCATTTTGAATAAAAAATGGCCGCCGCGGGATAAAAGTTGGATATCGGAAATGAAGTCGCCACACCTATATCTACTTGAAAACCAAATTTCATAGAAATCGGAGCTTTTGTAAGGTTTGTTGAGGTTTCGAATATATTTTAAGTATAAAAAGCGGCATAACTCCGGGAAATACGAACGGAGTTACCTGTTTTTGGGGCGCACACAATATCATGTGCTGCTGATTATTTCTACCAAGTTTGGCATCAATATCTTATACGGGTAGGAGAAGTAGGCTGGACAATACGGACGGAAATTTCTTGATGTTTGATGGCGGTTGTCTAAAAATGGGCATAACTCTGGTAAAAAGGAACGGAGTTACCTCCTGTTTTGGCACACACAATATCATGTGGTTTCAATTCTTTCTACTAAGTTTGGCATCAATATGTTATACATTGTAGGAGAACTAGGCCGGACAAATGACGGACTGAAATTTTTTGATTTTTGACGGCTTCCCGTTCGAAAATGGCGGCCATCTTGAAAATTCTAAAACCCACCTGCGCAACTTCAGGCGGAAACCTTCGATTGTGCCAATTTTCATAAAGATCCCGCCATACATCTCCTAGAAAAACTCCGGACAAATTGGAGGTAAAGAAGAAGAAAAATAACAAGTGCTGATTGTGATTGCAAGCAAGCCACATATATATCCCCAACCGGCAAATTGCCGCCATGAGATAAAATTTTGATATCGGAAATGAACTCGCCACACCTATATCTACTTGAAAGCCAAATTTTATCAAAATTGGAGCATCTTTAGGTTTTGGCGGCCATTTTGAATCTAAAATGGCCACCGCGGGATAACATTTATATTTGCTTGAAAACCAAATTTCATCGAAATCGGGCATTTTTTTTTTGGGGGGGGGGGCCATTTTGAATTTAAAATGGCCACCGCGGGATAAAATTTGGATAGCGGGAATGAACTCGCCACACCTATATGTACTTGAAAACCAAATTTCATCAAAATCGGAGCATTTTAAGGTTTTAGGTTTTGGCGGCCATTTTGAATAAAAAATGGCCATAGCGGAATAAAATTTACATTTACTTGAAAACATAAATTTCATTGAAATTTGAGCATTTTTAAGTTTAAACGGCCATTTTTGTTGCCCCCGGGGGATAAAATTTGGATGCCGGAAATGAACTCGCCAGACCTATATCTACTTGAAAACCAAATATCATGAAAATCTGAACATTTTTAGTATAAGGCGGCCATTTTGAATATAAAATCGACACCGGTGGATAAAAAATCTATATCGGAAATGAACTCGCCACACCTATATCTACTTGAAAACCAAATTTCATCAAAATCGGAGGATTTTTAGTTGAACGCGGCCATTTTGAATAAAAAATGGCAGCCTCGGGATAAAATTTCGATACCGGAAATGATCTCACCACACCTATATGTACTTGAAAACCAAATTTCATAGAAATCGGTGCATTTTTAGTTTTAGGCGGCCATTTTGAATTTAAAATGGCCACCGCGGGATAAAATTTGGATAGCGGGAATGAACTCGCCACACCTATATGTACTTGAAAACCAAATTTCATCGAAATCGAAGCATTTTTAGGTTTGGGCTGCCATTTTGAATAAAAAATGGCCGCCGCGGGATAAAATTTGGATAGCGGGAATGAACTCGCCACACCTATATGTACTTGAAAACCAAATTTCATAGAAATCGGAGCATTTTAAGGTTTGTTGAGGTTTCGAAGATTTTTTAAGTATAAAAAGGGGCATAACTCCGGGAAATACAAACGGAGTTACCTGTTTTTGGGGCGCACACAATATCATGTGCTGCTGATTTTTTCTACCAAGTTTGGCATCAATATCTTATACGGTGTAGGAGAATTAGGCCGGACAATACGGACGGAAATTTCATGATGTTTGATGGCGGTTGTGTAAAAATGGGCATAACTCTGGTAAAAACCAACGGAGTTACCTCCTGTTTTGGCACACACAATATCATGTGGTGTCGATTCTTTCTACTAAGTTTGGTATCAATATGTTATACATTGTAGGAGAACTAGGCGGGACAAATGAGGGACTGAAATTTTTTGATTTTTGACGGCTTCCCGTTCGAAAATGGCGGCCATCTTGAAAATTCTAAAACCCACCTGCGCAACTTCAGGCCGAAACCTATGTTTGTGCCAATTTTCATAAACATCCCGCCATACATCTCCTAGAAAAACTCCGGACAAATTGGAGGTAAAGAAGAAGAAAAATAATAATAATAATAAGAAACCGTGCAAAAACAATATATCCCCCAACTTTGTTGTTGGGGATATAATAATAAGAAACCGTGCAAAAACAATATATCCCCCAACTTTGTTGTTGGGGATATAATAATAAGAAACCGTGCAAAAACAATATATCCCCCAACTTTGTTGTTGGGGATATAATAATAATAATAAGAAACCGTGCAAAAACAATATATCCCCCAACTTTGTTGTTGGGGATATAATAATAATAATAAGAAACCGTGCAAAAACAATATATCCCCCAACTTTATTGTTGGGGATATAATAAGAAACGGTGCAAAAACAATATATCCCCCAACTTTGTTGTTGGGGATATAATAATAATAAGAAACGGTGCAAAAACAATATATCCCCCAACTTTGTTGTTGGAGATATAATAAGAAACGGTGCAAAAACAATATATCCCCCAACTTTGTTGTTGGGGATATAATAAGAAAAAACAATAGAAAAACAATACGATTCCCAACTCTGTTGGGGAATCGTAATAAGAATAAAAAATAATAGAAAAACAATACGATTCCCAACTCTGTTGGGGAATCGTAATAATAAGAAACGGTGCAAAAACAATATATCCCCCAACTTTGTTGTTGGGGATATAATAAAAAACAATAGAAAAACAATACGATTCCCAACTATGTTGGGGAATCGTAATAATAAGAAACGGTGCAAAAACAATATATCCCCCAACTTTGTTGTTGGGGATATAATAAGAAACGGAGTAAAAACAATATATCCCCAAACTATGTTTTGGGGATATAATAATAATAAAAAACAATAGAAAAACAATACGATTACAAACTTTGTTGGGAAATCGTAATAATAATAACAAGAGGGCCATGAAGGCCCTATATCGCTCACCTGATTTAATAGAACTTCAATAGTTTTCAAAGTTTTTACTCTTTTTAGGCCAATGTTTTTCAACAGATCAAAAATATTTGAACAATCTTCGTAAAGGGTGCCCCAAGGAACATTTGTGCAAAATAATTTTTAAATCGGGCCAGTACTTTTGGACAAGAAGATTTTTAAAGTTTTAACAATGCACATATAAGGAAAACAAGCTCCGCCCCCTGGCCGCCATGTTTTTCAACGGATTGGAAATATTTGTACAATCTTGGTAAAGGGTGCCACAAGGAACATTTGTGCAAAATAATTTTTAAATCAGGCCAGTTCTTTTGGACAAGAAGATTTTTAAACTTTTAACAATGCACATATAAGGAAAATAAGCTCCGCCCCCTTGCGGTCATGCTTTTCAACGGATCGGAAATATTTGAACAATCTTGGTAAAGGGTGCCCTAAGGAACATTTGTGCAAAATAATTTTCAAATTGGGCCAGTACTTTTGGACAAGAAGATTTTTAAAGTTTAAACAATGCACATATAAGGAAAACAGGCTCCGCCCCCTGGCGGCCATGTTTTTCAACGGCTTGGAAATATTTGAACAATCTTGGTAAAGAGTGTCCCAAGGAACATTTGTGCAAAATAATTTTCAAATCGGGCCAGTACTTTTGGACAAGAAGATTTTTAAACTTTTAACAATGCACATATAAGGAAAATAAGCTCCGACCCCTGGCGGCCATGTTTTTTAACGGATCGGAAATATTTGAACAATCTTGGTAGAGGGTACCCCAAGGAACATTTGTGCAAAATAATTTTCAAATCGGGCCAGTACTTTTGGACAAGAAGATTTTTTAAGATTTGGCAATTTTCCCCTTTTCTGATGCCGCAGCGACCAAAGTTCTACTTGGAATTAATTTCTTTGAACAACTTTGAAAGAGGACTACCTAAGGACCATTCCTGTGATGTTATTTTGAAATCTGTCTATTGGTTTAGTAGAAGAAGTCATTTGTAGGAAATTGTTAACAGACGCCGACGACGACGACGACGACGACGCAGACGACGACGGACGCCGGACGGTGAGTGATCACAAAAGCTCAACTTGCACTTCGTGCTTAGGTGAGCTAAAAAACAAGAGGGCCAGTATCGCTCCACGGCCATAAGGCAAAAATAAAATCTCCAAACAGCCCTGCCCCGTGGTGGCTATTTTTTTTACCAACCACCATGGCTTAAAGGAATCTTGTAGAGTGTCACCAAAGGAATGTTTCTGCAAAATTATTTGAAAATATGCCTGACACTTTCGGAGGAGAAGATTTTTTAAGTTTTCACTATGGTCATATAAGTCAAAATAGCCCCGCCCTCTGGCGGCCATGTGTTTCGACCAATCAACATGGCTTGAAGGAATCTGATAGAGGGTCACCCAATGAACATTTCTACAAAATTATTTGAAAATCGGCTGAACATTTTCGGAGAAGATGATGTTTTAAGTTTTCACTATAGCTATATAACGCAAAAAAGGCCCGCCCCCTGGCGGCCATGTTTTTCGCCCAATCAACATTTCTTGAAGGAATCTAATTAAGGTTCACACAAGGAACATTTCTACAAAATTATTTGAAAATCGGCCTGACACTTTTGGAGGAGAAGATTTTTTAAGTTTGCTCTTTAGCCATATAGGCAAAATAGCCCCGCCCTGTGACGGCCATGTTTTGTTACCAATCAACATGGCTTGAAGGAATCTGAGGGTCACCCACGGAACATTTCTACATAATTATTTGAAAATCTTCTGAACACTTTTTGAGAAGAAGATTATTTAAGTTTTCACTATAGCTATATAAGGCAAAAAAGCCCCGCCCCCTGGCGGCCATGTTTTTCGCCCAATCAAAATTTCTTGAAGGAATCTAATAAAGGGTCACCCAAGGAACATTTGTACAAAATTATTTGAAAATCGGCCTGACACTTTCGGAGAAGAAGATTTTTTAAGTTCTCACTATTTTTTTCTTTCGGTTGCCATGGAAACCAAAATTTTGAATGGATCAAAAAAAATTGAAGGAATTTAGTAGAGGACATTGAGAGGATGCTTCCCATGAAGTTTTAACCAAATTGGCCAAGTGGTTAGGGAGAAGAAGTCGTTTAAAGGAAAAAGTTAACGCACGCACGCACGCACGCACGCACGCACGGACGCACGACGGACAATTCGCCATGACATAAGCTCGACTGGCTTTCAGCCAGTGGGACTAACAATACGATTCCCCAACAAGTTGGGGGAATCGTAATAATAAACAATAGAAAAACAATACGATTCCCAACTCTGTTGGGGAATCGTAATAATAAACAAGAGGGCCATGAAGGCCCTGGAATCGCTCACCTGTTTTTTTTTTTCACTTTAGCTATATAAGCCCCGCCCCCTGGCAGCCATAGTTTCCGACCAATCAACTTGGCTTGAAGGAATCTGATAAAGGGTCACCCTAGGAACATTTCTACAAAATTATTTAAAAATCAGCCTGACACTTTGGGAGGAGAAGATTTTTTAAGTTTTCACTTTGGCCATATAAGGCAAAAACGCCCCGCCCCCTGGCTGCCATGTTTTTCGACCAATCAACATGGTTTGAAGGAATCTGATAGAGGGTCACCCAAGGAACATTTCTAGAAAATTATTTGAAAATCGGCCCGACACTTATGGAGAAGAAGATTTTTTAAGTTTTCACTATAGCCATAAAAGGCAAAATAGCCCCGCCTCCTGGCGGCCATGCTTTTTGACCAATCAACATGGCTTGAAGGAATCTGATAGAGGATCACCCAAGGAACATTTCTACAGAATTATTTGAAAATCGGCCTGACACTTTTGGAGGAGAAGATTTTTTAAGTTTGCACTATAGCCTTATAAGGCAAAATAGCCCCGCCCCCCCCTGGCGGCCTTGTTTTTCAACCAATCAACATGGCTTGAAGGAATCTGATAGAGGGTCACCCAAGGAACATTTCTACAAAATTATTTGAAAATCGGCCTGACACTCTTGGAGGAGAAGATTTTTTAAGTTTGCACTATAGCCATATTGGCAAAATAGCCCCCCCCCCCCCCCGGCGGCCATGTTTTTCGACCAATCAACATGGCTTGAAGGAATCTGATAGAGGGTCACCCAAGGATCATTTCTACAAAATAATTTGAAAATCGGCCAGACACTTTGGGAGGAGAAGATTTTTAAGAATTTTGAAGTTTTTTTCATTTCGTTGCCATGGAAACCAGAATTCTGCATGGATCCCAAAATTTTTAAGGAATTCTGGTGAGGACATTGCGAGGATGCTTTCTGTGAAGTTTCATCCCAGTTGACCCACCGGTTACAGAGGAGAAAATGTTGACGGACGACGGACGACGGACGACGGACGACGGACGCCGGACATAGGGCGATCACAATAACTCACCCTGAGCACTTCGTGCACAGGTGAGCTAAAAACAATAGAAAAACAATACGATTCCCAACTCTGTTGGGGAATCGTAATAATAAGAAACGGTGCAAAAACAACATATCCCCCAACTTTGTTGTTGGGGATATAATAAACAAGAGGGCCATGATGGCCCTTGAATCGCTCACCTGATTTTTTTTTTTTCACTTTAGCTATATAAGCCATGCCCCCTGGCAGCCAGTTTCCGACTAATCAACTTGGCTTGAAGGAATCTGATAGAGGGTCACCCTAGGAACATTTCTACAAAATTATTTGAAAATCGGCCAGATACTTTTGGAGAAGATTTTTTAAGTTTTCACTATATCCATATAATGCAAAATAGCCCTGCCTACTGGCGGCCATGTTTTTTGACAAATCAACATGGCTTGAAGGAATCTGAAAGTGGGTCATCCAAGGAACATTTCTACAAAATTATTTGAAAATCGGGCCGACACTTTTGGAGAAGAAGATTTTTTAAGTTTGCAATATAGCCATATAAGGCAAAATAGCCCGGCCCCCCCCCCCCTGGCGGCCATGTTTTTCGACCAATCAACATGGCTTGAAGGAATCTGATAGAGGGTCACCCAAGGAACATTTCTACAAAATTATTTGAAAATCTGCCAACCAGTTTGGGAGAAGAAGAATTTTGAAGTTTTTTTCGTTTCGTTGCCATGGAAAAGAATTCTGCATGGATCCCTAAAATTTGAAGGAATTCTGGTGAGGTGATTAAGAGGATGCTTTCTGTGAAGTTTCATCCCAATTGACCCACTGGTTACTGAGGAGAAGATGTTGAAGATTTTTTAATTTTTCACTTTGGCCATATAAGGCAAAATAGCCACCGCCCCCTGGCGGCCATATTTTTTGACCAATCAACATTGCTTGTAGGAATCTGATATAGGGTCACCCAAGGAACATTTCTACAAAATTATTTGAAAATCGGCCTGACACTTATGGAGGAGAAGATTTTTTAAGTTTTCATTATAGCCAGAAAAGGCAAAATAGCCCCGCCCCCTGGCGGCCATGTTTTTTGACCAATCAACATGGCTTGAAGGAATCTGATAGAGGATCACCCAAAGAACATTTCTACAAAATTATTTGAAAATCAGCCTGACACTTTTGGAGGAGAAGATTTTTTAAGTTTGCACTATAGCCATGTAAGGCAAAATAGCCCCGCCCCCCCCCCCCCCCCCCCCCCCCTGGCGGCCATGTTTTTCGACCAATCAACATGGCTTGAAGGAATCTGATAGAGGGTCACCCAAGGAACATTTCTACAAAATTATTTGAAAATCGGCCTTACACTTTCGGAGGAGAAGATTTTTTAAGTTTTCACTATAGCCATATAAGGCAAAATAGCCCCGCCCCCCCTGGCGGCCACGTTTTTCGACCAATCAACACGGCTTGAAGGAATCTGATAGAGGGTCATCCAAGAAACATTTCTACAAAATTATTTGAAAATTTGCCAACCAATTTGGGAGAAGAAGAATTTTGAAGTTTTTTCGGTTTCGTTGCCATGGAAACCAGAATGTTGCATGGATCCCAAAAATTTGAAGGAATTCTGGTGAGGTCATTGAGAGGATGCTTTCTGTGAAGTTTCATCCAAATTGACCCACTGGTTACTGAGGAGAAGACGCACGACGCACGACAGTAGAAAAACAATACGATTCCCAACTTTGTTGGGGAATCGTAATAATAAAAAACAATAGAAAAACAATACGATTCCCAACTCTGTTGGGGAATCGTAATAAGCACTCATGTAAGATCCTAAACATTTGACAGAAAAACAGGATCTCTTTTACAAGCCGAGACCAAAATTGTATGCTGAATAAATTCCTATTTCATTGATATAAGAAAGTAATTATATAATTTTTTCTTTTAATCCGTTGAGCATATAGGTTGATGTGTTGACATGTACAACCCGAGTATAAATTTAACAGTAAATGTCACGTCAATACATCAAGCTGTCTTTAATATATATTTTATGACTACTTTGCAAAGAGACTACTATTAAAAACGGCACATATGTTTGTTTACTCTTAATAATATTTTGTAATTGTTAATCTTGGACAATAGGATCATGTCCATTCACTCTGTATGAATTGTAGTTTTGTAATAATTCAACACCAAAATGTAAACAAAACATCTACCACATTGACAATTTTCCCATCAAAAGTTTAACAAAACTTGATCCAACAAATTTAGGGTTTGCAAATTAGGCAAACAAAAAAAGAAACTATGCCTAATTCCAAGAACAGCTTATAAATTTTTAATTTCTAATCTTATTTTTAAAAAAAAATCTATAATAAGTTTACTTAAGCAAATTTTTGCCAACAAGTATTTCTGTGATATTGAACTACATAAACGTTTATTTTGGACATTTAGGCACTTTTGCATCCTCGAATAACGCATGCAAACATTAAATAAAATCCTTAAACATTAGTTAAGGCCTTGCACTGATTCATATAATTTCAATATTTTAACTTTTTGAATTCACACAACCCATCAAATGTGATTATAAGGAATCATTAACACACCATGATTTCAGAAACAGCGGCCATTTTGAGGCCATTTGTTTATTAAAAAACGACCCTCTAGAGAGACATCTATTTACACCGAGATCTTCAAGAATCGCGCAACTCGAGCTTCGCAGACGGATCAAGATTAAAGTTAAACAATTACCTATTGTAACTATCGTAAAAATAACACTGTATAATATTCAAGCAAAATCAGTAAATATGGTTACGACTTCGCCGATCTTCTTTCTTAATTTTAAAATCGCCACGCCGGAAGTTTAAGACATGTGCAGTATAACGCTTTGTAATTACGGCGAATCGCACTAGTTTCCTTTCCCCGTATTAGTAGTCCCAGGTGTATCTAATAAAACTTTAAACCTTCAGAGGAAGTTTTTTATTTTTCACAAAACTAAAACCCGGAATTGAGGCGGACTGGTTTCTTCGCCTGTGCGAACAAATATAGCTGCCGTCTTTGTAATCATTGAAATGAACATTTTATAATTGCATATTGTTGATCATCTACATATACATTACTTCACTATATTGAGAGCAAATAAGACTTTGTTTATTTCGAATACAATTTCGCATCCGTTACCGTAGTCAAAGGTAAGTAACTGTCAAATGATCATGCACAAATTTATGGAGTGTTCTCCCTTATCCAAGTTTTGAACTTTACAAGGTACACATATTTAATCATTCAATTACTTAATTGCACTAATAAACTGAATGTCTCTTATCACCAACAATGGTTTAGAAGATAAAAACTATCTACAGGAATCATGTGTTGTGTTCTTAATATATGCAGATTGAACTTTTGATAGGTGTCATTACAAATGTTTTAAACATGTTTTATTCAGAAAATTTCTAAAATGTAGGCCTCTGTAAAATTAATTTTAGTGACATGATAAAAAGATATTCAAATATAGAAATAATTAGTATATGATATTTATAAAGTTTCGGTTTGCTTGTCACAAAACGAATTCTATGGGGCATCCGGCTCTACTCGGATATCCGAATTTTCAATTTTAGACTGTATATATATATCAAATGTTAACATCGTTGAACATGTATCGAAGATTCTGTTCAGAGAAGAATTCCATAAAAATGACGTCAGTGTCAATGAGCGCATTCAAGTTTAAAGCTTTTCATTAACTACGTTAAAAAAGGCGGATTATTGAACTCTGGCCCGTATAGCGACTCGATTATATTGTTTGATCTAGTAGATCCGATATGCGTTCGTTGGTAACAAAATGCAGGAAACACCCGTCATTCTATCATTTAGAAAACTGTTTAATGGATTTATTGTGTTAAACTGTCCATAACTGTGGAAAGTAAAACGACCGTCAGGTAAGCTGGTGCTATCGTGATTCCTTCAAAACGGCTGGTCATGGCCCATTTGTCACAAATAGTGGTCACTCAGTCTTCTAAGGCAAATTTGTGCACATAATATGTTTATTGCTAGGCCCAATGTGAGTCATGTTGTTTTGTTTAATTTTTGTGTCACTAAAACATATAAGTGCGAAACATGAGAATTATTTGTATTGTTTCGGTTAAGGTTAGAGTTTCCGTTCATGTTTGACATGCTTGTAAAGACAACCAAAATGTGCAGACTCGGGAGTGTTTTGCCGAGCCATAATGTAAGTTTGAGCTGCATCTTCACAAGCATATGATTATATAAATAGTTTGTAAGCACCTCGAAACATTCTTTCCATGTCAGACATGTCCAATGCTTCTTAGTTTCTGAGATATCTACATGAAATTTGAAATAGTTACAGATCAGTATACACCGAACTTAGTGTAAATAACAAACCATAATTATAACATCCATATATATGGGGGGGGGGGACCAAACAAGGAACAATGAGCTATTTAAAATGTTATACCCATAAAAAATATGATATATACATTATATACATTTATGTATAAACAATATGTTTCTTTTCAGTGTGAACGCAGTTCGGTTCAAGTGGAATTTAAGGCATTTTAAACAAGAAAACTATTCAAAAATGTACACTTAACAATTAGAAAACAGTTTCAAATCCACAAATGTCAACAATTCTTTAGATAATATCTTTAATGACTCCACCTCTGACAGTTTGGTTTTTGTTGATCTTTTTGTTATTTTTAACCATGCTTTTCGTATTGTTTCAGAAACAATTACTGATTTATCTTCTTCTTCTGGCACTTTAGTTTTGTTGGCATTATTAAATGTCACTTCTGCCTGAAACACAGCAACATGCAAGTTTTTCAAATGTCTTGCAACTTTATTTTTTAATAATAAGGCAGAAGTCATTTTGGGACTGGGACCTTATACCCATGCAGCAGACGACTTTTGAAAACATTTTGGCAAAAAGAGAAATTACTCAAAACAAGCAATTCCTCCATTTGCCACAAAATGTTCAACTCTTTTCAATTATCAAACTTTCATTTATAGAGATGTTCCATGTTGTTGTATAAATGTTTTCAAAGTCATCTATTGCATATTTGTTAAAAAATGAAACTAAGATCTGTTTCGTACCCAATGCTGAACGCACACGTAGTCAAATGTAAATTTGTGAACAGTATGTATCGTCTTTCGTTCATCTTCTTCACTGATAAGTAGAACCACTGAGGATTTTCTCTGTTCATATATGTTGTAATCTTGAGGCAGACATTCTAGTGATGGTTTAGATCGTGTTATTGTTACTTCATTATGGATAAAGATAAAACAAAATTATATTTAGTTATTGTCAATTTTTATTCATTTAACCGATGGATTAGATTATATTAATTATAAGTGATCAATTGGTGGGTCAATCGGTGTGAATGTGTAGAATCTAATGAACCTGGGCAGATCTGTAGCAAAGACAATTCCCTATCCAAGTTGCCCATTTGTACTGGTTTGAACCAATTATGAACAGTCATTATGACAAGTAGTAAATTGTATGGTTTTCTTTATTTCAGCTTTTTACAATAATAAACTACGTCCTGTCATCGGGTTTTCTTAGTTCCTCGCCCTGACACCGTACGGTTACACTTTGGCTTTAGGGCATTGCTATCTCTATTAATGGTTATGCCCCTCAACTGCGTCATTGTTTGGTGTGTTTTTAAATGTTTTACGCCGCTTTCAACAATTCTCTAGTTATATGACGGCGAGTACTGGGTAAGTTACCAGTACTACTGGTCCATTTATCCTGACACCGGCCAGTCAGTCGTAATGCTAACCCCGCAACCCTGAGCATAAAATAGGGCAGCCATTACTATCATTTTTTAAGTTTTTGGCATGACCCGACAAGGATCGGACTTGCGACCTCCCGCTGCCCAGTCCAAATAATTTGGTATTTCGGTTTATTGTGCATATGCATGATAATAACCAAATGAGCATATATGCAACTTCTTTCTATGTAGGACTACCCGTACTAAAGGCAGACGTTCTACCAAAACACCGCCGAGGCAGTCCACTGTAATATAAGTGGTGTTTCTTCCTAATCATAATTTACTAAACTCTGTTACTACCTTCAATTACGACAAGATTTTATGGATTCATATAGGTTAAAGTTTAAACATATTATGTAAGTACATATACACTACACAGTCAATGAGATAAAGGATTTTGCAAGCTGGAATGTACATGCTGGTCTCTAATAAGATTAAAACAAGGTGTTTTTTCTATGTGCGCAACTATACTTGTTCTTTCTGATTGAAATTGCAGGGATTCGGGGGCGTAGGCCCTGTTGATGATACAAAGTTAGATGTGTTTGGCAATATGAAATAAACTATTTTAACATTCATTCAAAAAGGCTGATGTTGACCAATGTGTGGCCAATTATCTTCATCCTGTATAGGTTTATTTTATAATTTAAATGTTTATAGCTCGATTTGCGCGATTTTTGAAGATCTCGTTGTAAATAGATGTCTCTCTGGAGGCTCTTTTTTTCATAAACAAATGGCCTCAAAATGGCCGCTGTTTCTGAAATCATGGTCTGTTCATGATTCCTTAAAATCACATTTGATGGGTTGTGTGAATTCAAAAAGTTAAAATAATTATCTTCATCCTGTATAGGTTTATTTTATAATTTAGATGTTAAATCTGTAGATGCAAGTCACCTGAAATCAAGTTTTTTTTTGCGAGCTGGAATGCGTGTGTACGTTTCTAAGAAGATCTAAACAATTTGTATAATGTATGCAACTTAACTTGGGTTTTTAGATTGACCTTGGGCAAGGCACATTTTCTAGCCTAGTACTGGTTTGTTTACCCAGGGATCATGAATAATTAAATTTAATTGCGCGCTAAATGACCTTAGCTGTCGATGCGCCATAAAACAATGTACATTCATTCATTCATTTTAGATTGAAATTGCAGGGCTTTGGGGACGCAGCCCCTGATCAGATTTTAGATTCATCTGGCTCATAGTACCTTCAAACTAAAGGATGAAACAACATTAAACAATATAAAGCTAGCACAATTCGTACTACAATATCATATTTGTTTTAGTTTAACATTTTAGAGGTATCTGCTGTATAGCCAATGAAGCTTGTCAAACATCGTAAAGAATGTTGTAACAACTATTTAACTCATGATCATGGCATCTGGGAAGAGGTTTATTCATATTGTTGCAACAAGGACATAAATGACACAATGAATGAATAATGTGAACAATTAATCTTTGTATTCAAAGTTATGTTCTGGGCATGTTATAATATACATGTCTTAAAAGGTGAAACTAAAAAAAATCCTTTTATGATTTATATTTTATAAAGTTCCCATTAATGAACATCGAACTATCCCAATTTAGGGATAAAGACATTTCAACACTAAATGCAAGTGTTGTGGTATGAAGGGTTAGGAATAACTTGTTGTTTTAAGTTTCCAGATGCTGAAGTGGTATACCAGATGTCAAAGGGTATTGTACTGTCATAACGCCGGACGTCACAGTAAGTATAACCAAACGCATCAGTGTGATCGATGAATTGTATTGGTAAAAACTGAAAATATAAACAGAGTAACGACTTAACAAAAGCTAGCTACTTTTCTCACTAAACAAAATAAAAGTGAATATTCATTAAATTGAACGTGCACAAGTACTGTCGTAACAAAGACTAATCAAGGTAACTTAACATATAACATATACAGTGAAACTTACAACGATGTGCTACGTTGATGCCAAAACTTTGAGAAATAGCGTTGCGGGCTTTTACATGTGTTCCATTGTGTAAATGGCGGACTATTGACAAAGGGAAGTAATATGAAAGTATTCGTCCCAAGCGGTCTCGCTGTCACGGTTCATCCAAGTTCATTTCGATACTAGAATGAAGCGTTACAGCACACTCCCCGTCTGATATCTACAGATGTCACCATTTATAAGCATGCAAGGGAAGATAATTTCCATATTATGCAACAAATAAGTTGTCTCTTAACGTACTAAAGAAAAAACTAAATGACATATCCATTGTTCTTGTAAGAAATAATCTGAACTATTACAACACATATTCTCTATGTTGCTAATCGGAGTTCCAGCAGTTTATCTCCTTCAAACACATTTTGAAGCGAAACTGAAGGTAGTTCGATAGCACACTTTAGCATAAAGAGACACATTCTAAACTCTTGAGTACATTGTCTTTAATTAAAGAAAGATGATCTCTGTGATCACTATACACAAGTCTTATTTAATCTTTCATTTCCTTGTAACTAGGTAAGTCCAGTGAACACGATTCTTCTAGATACAGAATGTTCCAAATCGTTTGTAAAGTATATTCAACTTGTAATGGTGACTAGATTGTGACTTCATCCTCAATGTGGGATCCATATATTGAGTGTGTTATATTTGTCAACACATGATGAGATTCAAAGGCTTTTGACTAGATTAATCACGAGATTACTTGGCACAATATATAATGATATGGGAATCACTACAACATTCCTTAATGTATCACTTTTATCACTTGAAATAAGACACTTGAATGATCATATTGTAAAACTTCTTATCAGTATTAGTATTTGAACTATACACTATTAACCAACAACACAACTTCTGCTATCGGACGAACATATTCGACTATAGAGCCATTCTTTGAAACTCGCACTTTAACTTTGCGAACTATCTCGTCAGAACTTGGGAAAACTTCTGCAATATAACCCAAAGGCCACGAAACCCGTCCAACTTCCTTGTCTCTTAAAAGAACCAAGTCCCCTTTGCGAATGTTAGTTTGCCTATGTTGCCATTTGCGCCTTTGCTTCAATGATTGAAGATATTCTTTTCTCCAACGACACCAGAAAATATCGGCGAGATGTCGCACCTGTTTCCACCGTTTCCGGTATATGGCCGTCAAGTCTATCTTTTCAATTTCTGTTTCGTCGGCTTCATAATTGCCAGTCGTCTTGAAGGTAAGTATAGTCGATGCAGAAAGCACATTTGGTACTTCACTTTCACATGATACTGAGACCAAAGGTCTCGAATTAACAATTGCGCAAACTTCTTCCATCAATGTCACTAATACATCATGGGTTTGATTACTCACATAACTAATTGTTGATTCCAGCATGCGCCGCGTCATCCCTATCATACACTCCCATACTACACCCATATGTGAGCTGTGTGGAGGGTTATATTTCCATATCGACCCATCTTTGAATGAACCATCCTCGGAACCCAGGCTATTCATAACATATATGATACCCTGGGCAAATTGGCTAGCGAAACTTCGTAGTCATGAATAATTCATGAGGTGAAATCCAGCCGCTTGATTGGTTGCATGCTACAAATTTCAGGCGATGTACAGTAATAACAGTGTACGAGGGGTGTTCGGAAAGTATCGGGACAAGTGCCTTAACATTCTTATTTTTTTTATAATTGAACACAATTCTTTAAAAATACATAGCTTTATATACCATTTATTCATTTTCAAAAGCAAAATTACAAAATTAAAAATAAGACGCTAGTTATATAGAGCTATGTATGTTGAATGAATTGTGTACGCATATTTAAAAAAAAATGTTACGGCACTTGTCTCGAAACTTTCCGAACACCCCTCGTAGTTACGGAGAAAATCGAGGTGCACGCTTTACGAAGTTTCGCTAGCCAATTTGCCCAGGGTATCATATGTGTTATGAATAGCCTGGGTACCGAGGATGTGAATGAACTAGCAATGTGTTTAAGTCTAGCAAGTGTTTCCACCAGATGGCACCATGATGAAAACCTGGAAAATGTCTTTGTGCCAAAGTAAGGCTTCATTGTTGAATTAGTTTTCAGGTTGATTACCTCCTGTCTCACTTCCTTGTCAAAGTCTGGGCTAGCAAGTGGGAAGCTTCCAGAATGCCGTGAATCGTTGTTTGTTAACTCTCGAGGACCGGTAAGCCACAATCTTTCCTAAGATACCCTTAGTACCGCAATCCGCGGGGTTCGAGTCTGTAGGAACATATACCCACTGGCTTGGCGCGGTTGACATTAACATCTTTTCTACTCTATTACTGACATAGGTATGGGACCGGAATGGCAACGGTGCTTTCCAGAAGCCTGTGTCGTCTTTGACGAAGCCATTCTTCATGATCGCCAGGAATTCTTTATCGTCTATCGATAAGCCAGGTTTGTCATCGTTCGGGGTCTGTTCAAACACGTTACTGTAAATGTTCAAATTATGAGAGTTTGAGATGTCAGTCTTTTCTAATACTTTAAAACTATTTTCACAGGGTTTGAAAACAGAGGTTCTGCCATCTTGCAGCAGGTACGTTTTCTTCACATTAACATAGTTCGATCGGTGTATGTTGTTAAGGCATGTTTCCCCGATAATGACCCAACCAAGCCCAAGTTTCTGTGCGTAAGGTGTGTTCTGCCTTCCAATGCGTTGGTCATGAACATGATAAACGTCTATTAGGACTCTGCCAATCAAGAGAAGAATGTCTGCTCCTTCGTCCAATGGAGGTATTTCATGCACTATGCCTGAAAGATGTGGGTGGTGAACTGCCACATTTGGAGTGGGGATCTCCTCTCTTACATTTGGTATCTCGTCACATTCGAGCAACGTAGGTATGTCAAATTGTCCAGTACTATCCAAAGATTCAATAACACAACCATTTGCCACACGACCGGATGTTACTACATGACCCCCACATGAGCTCAGAGAATATTCAACTTCACTGCATTCGAGTTCAAGAATATCAAAAAGGGATGACCGAGCTAATGAACGATTGCTCTGATCGTCTATAATGGTACAGGCTTTAACTGATCTGCTTGGCTGAGTTTCATGATACACTTTCACCAGAACCATTTTAGCACAAGACTTCCCTAAAATGTCTGGACCGCATATTTGTGTGCACTTGTTCGCTACAAAGTCATGACTTGTTCTAGGCTCCCCGCCATGGGAGTGTGGGGCTTGTGGAAAAACAGCTGATGTATGAGAATCTGGCTGAGAAAAGTGAAGGGCTGTTGGATGCCTTTCACTTCCGCAATCTGCACATCTCTGTAGTGATTTACAGTCTCGACTCTTATGATCTGAGGATTCCAAACACTTAAAGCAAAAACCATTATCTCTAACAAACTTTTTCCTATCGTGAAACCTTTTACTTTTAAAGGACCTGCAGTCATTGAGTGAATGATTGGTTCCATGAAGAGGACACTTCTTATCCTGCAGACTCTGTTTGCTGTGTTACGCCAGTTTTCCTTGCAGATACTGATTGTTGGATGTTTATACCCTTAGCACATCCCTTTTTGAACACATCAACATTGTCATAACAAAGTCCAGGGTCATTTCGTATCTTGCTTATCACCCGAAGAAAGTTTGCAAACACACCAAATGGAGGAAAGGCGACATGGTGTGTTTGCTTGTATCTTGACGCGCGTGTTATCCACTTTTCCTTCAAACTATAAGGGAGCTTATCTACTATGGATGACACACCCGACGATGTGTCGTAATATCCCAACAATTGCGAATACTGTTCGTCTTCCTTTACAGCCTCGATTTCTGAAACAATATCTGCAAGGTCATATAACCGTTTCCTTTTCTTCATTTCCAATACGGGAAAAGAGTTAAGTTTATTCCTTAATGCTTGGTAAACCATTTCTGGGGCTCCAAAACGGTCTTCTAATCTTTCCCAAATGCAGGCGAGTCCACAATCAGGTCGCGTAGCATAAGCGGAGCGAATTGTTACAGCTTGTTTTAATGACTCTGGCCCGAGCCACTTGACTAACAAATCTAATTCTTCAAAGGGCGTTACATTAAGTTCTATCATAATACTCTTAAAACTTGTTTTCCAAATCAAATAGTTTTCAGGCCTATCATTAAAGTGTGTTAAGCGAGACAGCAATAAATCTGTTTTTAACAGGAAACGCATAAAGTCACTAGTAATTGAACATTCAGTTGGTGTTTCTCTTGGTTGTTTGGAATAAAATTCTGTAGCCTTAGCATTAAGTGCTTTTTGGGTGTCTTTATGATCTGGAGGGGCAGAAGTCAAAATCTACTCTTGGGATTGATCATTTACATTGAGGTCCTGATCCAAACTATAATCAAAACTTACATTCTTTGCCTGAGAGAGAGATTTGACAAATTCTGCTGTTCTCTTTTCTGGATCTATTTTTGGAATAGATTTGAGACTTTCTAGACCATCACGAGATAACTCATATGTCTCAGCTCCGGCTTTCACAGCTGCTAGCTCCTTCTTTTCTTGCAGCATTTGTAGATCTATTTCCAAATCAATGTGTTTTCCTTGCAGTATTCGCAGCAGAGACTGTCTCCTGTTCCAATAAAAGTGCTCTCTGCTTTTTTATCGTCAACTCCTGTTCGGAAAACTTAAGTCTGGCCTTCGCTGCCTGTACCTTCGTTTATGTCATAAGAATCCTTTCTGATAATCGCGAGGAAGAACTATAATTAGTGAAACTTACAACGATGTGCTACGTTGATGCCAAAACTTTGAGAAATAGCGTATAATTACACATACACAGTTATAACAACAGTCCATAAGTTACTTATATGAAAATTGAAGTTGAAAGGCCAAACGTTTATTGCTTTTGATGTGAACTTACAATTGTTAATTATTTAAAAACCCTTAATTCTATATCACTACAGGCATTCAAAGCTTCTGCTGCGGGTAACTTAAAATGGGTGTGAAAGAGATATTTACTAATTTTCACATTTTGTTTTTAGGAATAAAAAAAATAAAAAAAGTCATATTTTTGTCACACTAAACACTCCAATCACTCCATTTAATCGGCTTTGAATAATTCAACCAGGAACATGCCAAATAAAAAACAAAACTGTTCATATTGATCCTTTCCCACCTACAAATAATCTCATAAAAAATTCATATTCCTTATAATCACCTTATTGAAAATATAAATCCTAAACATTTGACAGAAAAGCAGGATCTCTTTTTCAAGCCGAGACCAAATTTGTATATTGAATAAATTCCTATTTCATTGATATAAGAAAGTACAACCCGAGTATAAATTTAAATTAAGATTAACAATAAATGTCACGTCAATACATCAAGCTGTCTTTAATATATATATTATAACTACTTTGCAAGGAGGCTTCTATTTAATACGGCACATATGTTTGTTTACTCTTAATAATGTTTTGTAATTGTTAATATTGGACAATGGGATCATGTCCATTCACTCTGTATTAATTGTAGTTTTGTAATAATTCAACACCAAAATGTAAACAAAACATCTACTACATTGACAATTCTCCCATCAAAAGTTTAACGCAACTTGATCAAACAAAAATTTAGGGTTTGCCAATTAGGCCAAAAAAAAAGAAACTATGCCTAGTTCCAAGAACAGTTTATACATTTTTAATTTCTAATCTTATTTTAAAAAACTGTTCCATAATAAGTTCACTTAAGCAAATTTTCGCCAACAAGTATTTCGCTGATATTGAACTACATACATGTTTATTTTGGACAATTAGGCACTTTTCCATCCTCGAATTACGCATGCAAACATTAATTAAAATCCTTAAACATTTGTCAATGCCTTGCACTGACACTTATAATTTCAATATTTTAACTTTTTGAATTCACACAACCCATCAAATGTGATTTTAAGCAATCATTAACACACCATGATTTCAGAAACAGCGGCCATTTTGAGGCCATTTGTTTATGGAAAAAAAGAGACTCCAGAGAGACATCTATTTACACCGAGATCTTCAAAAATCGCGTAAATCGAGCTATAAACATCTAAATTATAAAATAAACCTATACAGGATGAAGATAATTGGCCACACATTGGTCAACATCAGCCTTTTTGAATGAATGTTAAAATAGTTTATTTCATATTGCCAAACACATCTAACTTTTTATCATCAACAGGGTCTACGCCCCCGAACCCCTGCATTTTCAATCAGAAAGAACAAGTATAGTTGCGCACATAGAAAAAACAACCTTGTTTTAATCTTATTAGATCTGGTAATATGAAATAAACTTTTCTAATATTCATTCAAACGGGCATATCTTGACCCATGTGTGGCAAATTATCTTCGTTCTGTACGGGTTTATTCAGCTGTTAAATTTATGGCAAAGATATATATAAATATATATATATATATATATATATATATATATATATATATATGCAAGTCCCCTAAAATCATGTTTTTTGAGAGCTGGAATGTGCATGTAAGTTTGTGAGAAAATCTAAACAATTAATATTTGTGCAACTAGACCTCGGTTTTTCAGATTGAAATTACATGGGTTTGGTGGCGCAGCCCCTGATCAGAATTAAGATGCGTCTGAAATAAACACCAAAATGGCTGATGATGATCAATGTGTGGCAAATTATCTTCCGTTATACATACATGTATAGTGTTTGATTTAAAACTAACAGTTGTACAAAATTTTCCGGTAACAACAATTTCGTAAATATTTGAAATGGTTGATGGTGGATTCTTCAAGGGCAGGTCAAGGAGATCAGGGTTGTTATATTTGTTATGTTATTTGGCAGAGCGCTATTAAACATGGCTGTGGTGATAATCCCCTCTTACTGCATGGTGTCTATAACTGAGTAGTACAAGGTGTTTCTTTTGACAGGTCATAACCCCCATGTGACATCATTCCTCAAACTGTCTGCTAAATCTTCAAGGTAAGCTTTTTAACTTTAAGATCTTACTTCCGAATGCTTTTATTATATCTTAACTCACCTGAGGACAAAGGGCTCAATGTTAGACATTGTGGTCACCTTTATCCGGCGACCAGTGTGTGTCAATACGACCTAGCCATTAGAATTATCCAGGAAACAGAAAACAGAAAACAGATCTAAGTGATTTCATGCTTTATCTGCCATATTTTCATTATTTTCAATCGTAGATTTGATCAGTAAGCCATATTCATTAAAAAGACAAAACCTGATCAAGGGTGACGTAAAAAATGTCTGAAAAAATTCAGGCAACCTCTATGAAAATCTCACTTCTACAGGCACATGGTTTAGACCATTAATATCGCCCCAAATTCAAGGAAACTAAGAAGAAAACCTGGCAAAACAATGAAAACCCAGAGAACTTGCAAGCACAGTCTGTTACATGCGTATGCTGGTCATAATCACTGAACTTGGTCAATCCACATCATATCTAATGCTCTGTGAAACACATTAGTTTGTTTTAGTAGGCCTTATGTTGATTAGGTAGGAGCATTCTGACCTGTTTTGACTGCCTGTTTAATTAACAGTGTATATAGGTGTGAACAAATGAATGATGGTTCCTTTGTTGTATAAAGTAATTAATTATAATAAACAGAGCAGTCAGCAGTCTAAATCGACACTTTCTGCACACTGATAGGATATTTGCTAAAATATTCAGACGAACAATGCAGAATCAAGTAATTAGCTGTCTAAACTGTATCTGCATTGTTTGAAAATACCTAGATATTGCCTTTGGCACAGAAAGATTTAAATGAAAAGAATATTATGCTATAGTTTTCACTTGTTTGTAAGTGTGTTTGTTTTTAAATTTTAAATAACTTAAGTAAATACATATATTGTATATGTGTCTCTGAACAGATTATTAACCCTTTCCCACCTAAATACGCATTTTGATGCATCCGGCACAGACAACTTTTGAAAACATCGTGACTTAAGGAGAACTTGCTCAAAACAAGCAATTTCTACTTTTGCCACGATGTTTTGAACCATTTTCAGTAATTGAGTCACTAATTGTACCTACAATTATAGAGATGTTCCTATATTTTTTAGTTAATATTTTCAAAGTCGTCTACTGAAGAATTGTCATATGTGGGAAAGCTTCAAAGCGTTAATTGATGGTGTCTGTTAGAATTATTCTTTGATAAATTGGCAGTTAAACTAGATTTCGGATTAGCATGAAATTATTACCTTCAATTAGGAAAAGATTTTATTGATTCAAATACGTGAAATGCACTGTGCATGTCCAATCAAAAGATTTGCATTCTTGAATATGGTTATCTTTACTAACAGGCATAAAAACATTGTTTATATTAGGTTGCTACAAAGTGTATTCAGTTTGACCTAGTTGCCTTTTTGTTTTGTTACAAAGTTGTTGTTTTTTGTATCTGCAGAGTATAATTGAATTAATGAGGTGTAGCCCCAAATGATAATGGAATATCAGTTAAAAAAAAAATATTAACCGAAATCCTTTCTCACATAAAACAAATATGCAACATTTTGAAAACATCTAAGCAAAACAAATGGAAAATCTTTATAAATGAAATTTACATTATTGATAAGAGTTGAGATAATTGCTCAATATGCTTAAACTTTAGTTTGTTTCTTTCAAACTAGGGTTTATAGCTTGTTCTGAACTTTCTTTCCAGTGTCTTGTCGGTTTGCATCATGTGATGTAATGAATGACATTCCTCATCTGTATTTTCTTTATCCTTTTCCCACAGACAACACTAACAAAAACTAGGCCAAAATATGGAAAATCTCTTTTGGATAAAAGCTAAACTATGGATTACAGTTTATTGACGCCGCGCTTCCACGCGGCGTCAGTATGGGATAGGTTTTAATTTTGTACCATGGGGTGACGTAATCGAAAAGGGAGAAACCAATGTTATTATTGTTAAAAAAAACTCTGTTGTTTGTTTGAAAAAAACAACCTTTATGAATCAATAAATTGTATAAAATGATTTAAGACACAAAAATATACAAACTAATGTAAATAGGCATGTCTTTTACCGTTATTACAAAAATAGACACATCTAATGGGTATTTAATAACTTTCCCCTAACTTACTAGGCTACGTTATTTTTATAGTTTGGTTTACGACCCGATTCATCAAAGCCCAGAAAAAGTTTTCTGGCGATGTTTTTGCCTATATACAATATTGAGATTTTTAAATAAATGGGTAATCTTTAAAAAATCAATGATGATTCATTTTAATTACTACATATTACAGTATAATTCTAGAAACTGTAAAAACAACGTTAACCCAACTATGCAATAGGCATGGCCGTAACGTGACCCGTTCTATTTGTAAATGCAGCATATAAGGTGTCATCGGTTCCCATAGAGTAATTAAGTTGTCTCTGCTTCCTTCGATTATGAATATTTCGCTGTTTTCACGATTTCATCCGATTTCTAAAATTCATTGAATTCATACCCGGTTGTTCATGTTTCGTTCGAGATGAACGATTCGTACCAACTGGTTTTTGCTCTATGCTCTTGGGGAACGGACTTGACCATTTTCTTTTGTTTATTTTTCAGTTTCCAACTGGCATGTTCAAAACAATTAAAGTGACATTACAAACAAACAAAACAGACTTAATAATTCTTGCTATATGTTGACTATACATGTGAACTTTCATAATGCTCAATCTTGATTATAAATATCTTCCTTTTGTTTTAATTACTTCGTATTTTTTGTTTATATACTCCCGCTTTTACTATCATACTTCTGCTAAACTGGAAGGAGAATAGACTCCCCCCTCTCCTTCCAAAGCTTGTGTCACACTTAACTTATAACTAGAGGCAATAAACCTTAATATATGTTAATATTTAAGCACGTATGTTTGTGTTTTATCTAATGGATCTAGTTAGAGGATTTAAAACAGTTTATTGGTAAAAAAAAAACACTTGAGAAACGTCAGCTTGTATGACACATTATAGTTGCAGTGAATTTTAAGCAAAACGGAAACCAAATAGTTTCAGGACTAAACTTGTCATTTCACGACTAAACTTCACATGCTGAATATCACATAGATCGTAGCATATAAAACGTTTAATCCCTACGTCAATATTGACCCTTTCTGCTCTTGGTAACCTTTTTATATAGGCTATGGTAACCAGGTGAGCAATATAGGCACATATTGGCCTTCTTGTTTAACATAAAGAGACATTTGGCCTTCTTGTTCGAAATATTTACCTCCTGTCTGCTTGCACAGGTTATTTAAATGTACTGAACTGCATCTGCTTCCTTTAAGTCATGCTTCAAAATCATGCGCGGCGTCTTTGATGCTTTGCATCAAAATTCTTCTTGTAACAATTTTGCAAAAGGATAAAATATTCACTATGACTGTTATCTTCGTTTGGGAAAGTGTTAAACAATGTCTCCTTCTAAACCACTTTGTCCATTGCAATCCACCTTCATAAGAATGTTCCTTAAAGCTTATCCTCTTTGCAATGGCAATGCTTTTTTTTTAAATACTGGCATGACTTGAAAATAATATGGCCCAATTGTTCCTTTGGTTATCCTCTTCAAATATTGATTAAATTATTTTAATCCTTGAAAAACATGGCTTATTGCAATTGCATTTGAAAAACTTCTTATAATCATGTTTTACATAGCAAATAGGTTCTCATGTTTTACATAGCAAATAGATACTCATGTTTTACATAGCAAATATGTGAGATGATATAAGGGACATGGTTGCATAAGTCTAAACAGTAATCAGAATAGTATAGTGTTGTAAGATCTAACAATTCAATGTTTAGAAAAACATCATTTGTAAAAGCTCTGATTTATTAGGAATTCCTTTCTTTGGTAAAGAACATGAGGCATTTACTATTTTTGACTTTCTATGAGAGCAATCTTGATCGTAAATTAAATGTGCTCTGCTACATTTTGAGACCTTATAGTTTTAACTGGTAAAACACCTGGTCTATCCAGGAGTTCTGAGTTCAAATCTCAGTGGGGACAAAATGACACTGTAGCTCTAAATACGAGTACAATTTAATCAATCTCAGCACATCTTTTGTGATAATCCTCAATCCATCATGCAATATCCACCAGCAAATATTTATTTAAACAACAGCTATTTTTAAACTACTTGACCAATTTAAACTGAACTGCACAAAAATATTGATTTGGTGACCTCTTTCAAAATGTTCAAAGGAATCAATTATGTGGTGAATTCTGGAAACTACCCCAGCAGAAAAGAAGTAAAGTGACAAAATGTTTAGGTATTCTGGTATTTCTGTATAATTTGACAGGAAAGTTCCTTATTACAAATAGTTAAATATATTCAAATCATATTGATTGGTTGAAAAATATTAACCTTATGTGGCATGAGAAAAGAAGGAAGTTGCTGGTATAATTTCGAAGTTATAACACTATTGCATTAATTTAAAAACAAAGTTGCTAGGCATCATCATAGTTTGGGGTCTTGTTTCAAGATAATTTGGCTTAAAAAATCAATATGTTACCCTTTCCAGAATGGTTTAAGATCAGTGCTGCCAGGCGGTAAAAAATAAAAATTTTCCTCTCAATCTGCTTGTCTTATGTCAAGAAAAGTTCTTTAATTAACGCTCTACATAAATTGTTATTGAAATGTGGCATCAGAATAACGGTAAAATGACAAATCTAAACGTTTTTCCTCTGCAACTGCTTGTCTGATTTTTTTTTTTAATGTTGATGCATTTATCCAAAGACATATAAACATGTTTTATACGTTAATTAATTCATTTATTATGGCTATCATGAATTTCCCTCAAACTTCATAGTCATAATACGATATATAATCTTTAAAGCTCTTAAGAAAATTTTCAATATTCACTGGGAAAAGTAGTCTTTGACATTCGGGAAGTAAGTTGACTCAGCTTGAACTTGAACTCTCTACCCCTGGATTGACAACTATATCCATTATCAATTGAGCAAATAGTAAATGCGTTAGTGCACAACAGCTTTGTAGGGGATTAAATCTGTTGAGACTGATTGCACACCCCGAAACTTTCAAAGGCTTTGCCTTAATTCACATTATTGAAATACAACTCAACACCTGTTCATCTAAAAGTGGTCTTATGATTTTGAATGCCTCAATTAAGATAATTTAACAGTGAATTATATATGTGAGTCTACATTCATTCTTTACACATAACACAACAATGAAGTTGGGTATGACTAAGTCCAGTTTTCTTTAAAAGGCAAAAGTTAATTGTAAATTGAACAAAAAGAGAAAATTGTCTTCAATAACATAATCAATATTTTAATGTCTACCCTTTTCTACATTTAAACAAAGATATGTAATATGATATATCAATTGAAAGATGTATTTAATAAAGATTTTAAGTGTTGATAACATTCTGAAGAGAAAAATGTATATGACATTGTTTAACCCTTTCCCACATATAGACGCTTTCTGACGACTCTGCAGCAGATCACTTTTAGAAACATTGTAAGAAAAGAATAAATTGCTCAAAATGAACAATTTCTCCTTTTGCAACAATGTTTTAACCCCTTTTTAGTAAATAAACAATAATTTATAGGGATTTGCCATATTATTCTTGTCAACATGTTTCCAAAGTCTTCTGCTGTTGATTTGTTGTATGAGGTAAAGGGTTAAAGCACTTTTGAAATATACAACGCTGATCATCCATCTTTGCATATTATAAAACGAGGTGAGTTTTGAGTTAGCTATTCAATGAAATACATACTTATACTTAAGATTGTTTAAAAAGTGGTAATTTAATAGTTCTTAAACCAAGGATTTGTTTGGAGAAAAAATGTAAGTTGTAATGAAATGTTCTCAAATAAATCTCTATAACATTGAAAGCTTTTGATACGGCCCGTAGAGTATGCATTAGTTATTATAGAATACAGTAGACAAAAAGAAGTTATGTTACTTTAAAAAAATGAAAGAAGCGCAAGAAAGAAATCTAAAATCCTTCCGTTATAGAGAAGGACTAACTAAATTGGGAAAGTGTTATTTTTGTACGGAACCCAGGACCTATGTAATTCAAAATTGCCAGTTAATTAGAAAAAAATACAAAATAACTACAAATTAACTAAATTTAATTAAAACATCACAAGAGTCTTTATATAAAGCTCTTTAAACCACAAACAACACATTGAAATAGAAAATGTAACATGTATCAGGCCTTTTCACACAGTTAAGCTACAGCGACTCAACCATCCAGGCACAAAGCATAATTATGTGTTTGTTGCTTAAATTTGAGAAAAAGCCAACCACTTTATCAAAGTCACTATAAAAGCAGGCTTCCATAGCAAAGCTTAAGAAGTTTTATCTGTACGTATACGCAATTCCTGTTACATTTCCCTGAGGTCACACAACTGAACTAGCAGTACACAAGGACGAAGCCTATGTACCATCACTTGATCCTTCACAGAGAAAAGCAAAAAGGGGTCATCAATCCAGGCAGTAACTGCAATGCAAATAACTTAACTTAAAAAACAAATCAACATCGATATAAAAGCCGCATTCCACAGCAAGGCTCTAGAATTGATATTTGTACTTTTACCCCACCATTCCCGTTACAGAAGGTAATCTTGCAGTCATAGAGTCTTCGGCAAATTTACACTTGCTCACAATATTGAGCAGATGACTTTGAAATCATTTAGGAAAAAATATGGAATATCTCTAAAAATGAATTATTGAAAAGAGTTGAAAACATTTGAACAATTTCAAAAATCATCCGCTGAAGAGGCATCATAAAGTGTCTGTATGTAGGAAAGGGGTAACTCATTAGTCTCATGCAGTAATAAAGGAACCATCTCTTAAATCTTTCCCTCATAAAGACGCTTTCTGACGCCTCTGCAGCAGACAGCTTTTTTAAAAACATAGTGACAAAAGAAGACACTGCTCAAAACAAACGATTTTTCCTTTTGCCACAATGTTTTCCACTTTTAGTCATAGGTTATCCATTTCATTTTGTTGACAAATTATGTTCAAAGTCGTCTGCTGCAGGATTGTCGTATGAGGGAAAGGGTTAACTCCAGTGAAATAATGAATTAATGTTCTCCTCAATCCCAGAGGCCATACTGGAATTGGAATTAGCAGATTTGGTCTAAACTCTACATGAACTACATGAACTTAAATTTCTTTGATTTCTACCTACTGTAATGCCTTCATTTCGTCATCACAATAGCTGTCACTTTCTTTATAAGTAATAATAGAATAAATTCATATTGTATTGATTTTCCATTTAAAATTGTCTGTCACATTTTCCGTCTTTTATACCAAATTATATTTCTTTATAATATTTTTTTCATAATACAATTAATATATCTATATAGGTGCTACCTATTTACCAAAAAACGCAAGATAATTATAAACAAAAATTAAAGAGCATACTTTGGCCATAAAAAAGGATTTATAAGTAATTGACTAGACAATCATAATGTTAATGTCATGTGTCTTGCATTATCAAAACATATTTGCAATTCGTATTGCTGTCGTCTATTATTACGAACAGAAAATAATAAAGTAAAGACTTTCAGAAAATCAAGGAATACATTTATAATGAAAGAGGTTAAAACATGAGGGCCAAGATGATCCTTAATCGATCACGTGCATTATGGTAAAGAAGCAAATAGATCAGCCCTTTTCTGATGCCACCTGGCGACTGCCTTTTTCAAGCAGTTAATATGACTAGAACAAATTATGTAAGGGGTCACATTTCTGCTAAACCCTTTCCCTATTAGAGACAGTTTCTGAGGCCTATGCAACGATTTAGGAAAAGATTGTCGCAACAAGAACAATTGCTCCTTATGAGAAAGTTATCCTTTTGCCACAATGTTTGATAAATAATTATACTTTGAATGATTGAGTCAACAGCTCATGTATAGGAATTTGGGGTCTTTCATGTTGATACCACTTTTTTGCGGGAAACGACGTCGCTCCATTGACGTTACGCCAAGATGAAGTGTAACGGAAATGACGTCACGTCCTTCTTTGGCTACGATACAGTCAAAATTTAGTTTCGGGCGAAGAAGGCTAATGCTGTCGTTTTTTTGACGAACGGGAAAACATATTTCTTATAGATTTCCATTTATTTTTAACTTTTCGTACAAATGTTAATTCCAGCACTTACATGATCTTAAATATCGATTTAAAAAAAAATGATTAAAAAGACGACAATAATTTTCAATCCGTGTTTTTCTGCTCATTTTATACATACCCAAAATACCGATTTTAAAAAAATGATAAAAAAGCCGACAATAATTTTCAATCTGTGTTTTACGTGTGCTTTTTATACATATCCAAAATGGCGGCCCCCATGGATTTTTCCAGTTTCATTTCAGAAAGCTTCATGGGTTATTGAAAAAAAAAAAAAAAAAAAAAAATCTCACGCCCGTTACCTATAAGCGAAAAAACCCGTTTTTTTCGTATTAAATGATTGATATTTAATTTTATTATGTATGCTGTTATTCCTTTCCCACATTATATTAAATCTTTGAAAACATCTCGGCAAAAATATGAAAAATCTTTATAAACGAAAGTATAATAATTAAATAGAGTTAAAAACAGTGCATCAGTAGGTAAGGACGTTCCCACATATAGGCGCTTTCCGATACTACGGCAACAGACTAATTTTGAAAACATTGTGACAAAAGAAGAATATTGTTCAGAAGGAGTAAGTTCTCATTTTGCCACAATGTTTTCAATTTGACTAAAAAATGATCCTTTCATTTAAAGAGACCTTTCCTATTTTTGCCTACAAATTTTTCAAGATTTTCTGCTACAGATTTGTCATATTTTTAAAATATCTAAGACAAAAATTAGGAATAGCAATACGAACAGCTGATAGGTTTGTTTCTCCTTTTCATACAATAGTTTCAATAGCATTCTGCTGCAAGGGCGTCAAATGTTGTCTGTATCAGATAAATCTAAAGTATAATTTTGGAGTTGTCACCCTTTCCGACAGACAACAAATCTAGGCGGCAAATAATTAAACAGTATTTGTAAATGGAAGTATATACTAATTAGTACTAATTAATACAGTTGAGAGCATTATGGCAGAAGGGGAAAACCTTTAGTCACAATGTTTTTTCTTTTTAAAGTAGTCTGCTGCAGATACTTCAAAATGCATCTACATTTGAGAAAAGGTTGAGAAATATATTCAATATCTTGAAATTTAAAATTATGATTCAAATAATGAAATGAAAATATTTTGTGAAAAAGGAAAAATGGTTTGTTTCTTCATTTCCCACACTGTTTGAAAAAAACTGTGATGAAGGGTATCATATGGTGTTTGTAGCAGGTAAAGGATTAACCCTTTCCTTCCAACAACATTTCTGCAGCAGACGACTTCGAACATTTTTTGTCAAAAAATAGAAAATCTCTATAATTGAATGGATAATTCAGGATAATTCATTACTTAAAGTGGAAAAGATTGTGTCAAAAGGAGAAATTGCTTGTTTTGAGCAATTTATTCTTTTGTCACTATACTTTTCGAAAAACCGTCTGCTGCAGAGGCGTTAGAAAGCGTCTATATGATATGAGGTAAAGGATTAACTGGAGGGTTATACTCTTGAGTTTATAATTTTATATAAGATTTTAACACAATACTTAGTCCAATATCTCCTTTTAACCCTTCCTCACTTGCAGACGCATTCTGAAACATTTGTAGAAGATGATTTTTTAAAACATTGCAGCAAAAGGAGAAATTGCTCATGATGAGCAATTTCCCCTTTTCCCACAATGTTTTCAACTTTATTAAACATTTAAACTCTCAGGAGATATTTCACATTTTTGCCAAAATGTTTTCAAAATCGTCTGCTGCAGGATTGTCGTATGTGGGAAAAGGGTTCAACCATATTCATTTTGAACTCATTTATTCTGTATGGGATCAATAAGCGAAATGTATCTATATAGATTCAGACCGAGGGTCTGTACAAATGTAGTTAGTTCTACAGAAAATACATGACAATTGCAACAAACTGCTTATTTTCAAAATGGATTGAAATATAAAATTATCATACATGTGTTAAAAATGTTTTAATTCATTGTCAAATCAGTTTAATTGCAAACTAAATTGACAAATTATGCTTATCAATTTAAAATAAATCCACAGCATGGATCTTACATGAGTGCTTATTTGATATTGTTTTTATGAAACGAGTCGACTGAAATAATATGACGCGAGGCTCTGCCGAGCGTCATATTCGTTTCAGTCGACGAGTTTCATAAAAACAATATCAAATAAGCACGAATGTAAGATTCTATTTATCACATAACACCATACAAAGATTGTTTTCAATCTTTAAATCTATCTTTCTTCGCCCTCATATAAAAAGTGACCGAAGTTCACCCCGAAGTTCTAATGCATACTTCCACTGTAAAAAATAGTCCCTATCAATAACCTTTTGATTTCATACAAAATTAGCAACCTGGCACTTATAACATTTCATTTATCGAGATTTATTCTTTAAACAATATTTTTAATAAATGCCGAAATTCAGAACAATTGTAAACAATATGCTGTCATTTAAAGTGACGTCACACTGGAGTGACGTCACGTACGCGCTGTGAGTCGGCTATTTATGTAACTAGTTATATATGATATTTATGTCACTGCTTTATGTCACTCCTGGAGTGCAAGTTATGTGATAAAGTATTTTATTAAGTAATTAACCCCCTTTTTAATATACAGATGCTTTCTGATGCAGACGACTTATGAAAACATAGTAGCAAAAGAAGAAATTGCTCATAATAGGCAATTTCACATTTTCCCACGATATTTTCAACATTATTAATTAGTAATTAAACTTTTTTATATGGTATATATTTCAAGTTTTTGCCAGGATATTTTCAAAGTCGTCTGCTGCTGATTTGTTGTATGTGGGAAATGGTTCACCTTTTATACTTGCTCTGATCTTTTTTGATAATAAATCACAAGGATAATATTCAAAAAATAAGGAAAATACACGTTTCATGACAAATAGAAAACATTGTGAGAAAAGAAGCAATTTCTTCTTACCAAACAATATTTTCACCTTAATATAAAAGTTATTCCATCGATTTCAGAGTCATGTTGTACCTTTTTTTATTTCCTTAGTTGTAAGCAGAACTACTAAAGCAGAAGGAGAACATGCTCATTTCTTCTTTTACCACAACATATTCCACTCTCATCTATATTCTTACCATCACTTATATAAAGATTTTTAATATTTATGCCTAAATGCCAATGTCGTCTTCTGCAGTTTTGTTATATAAGAGAAAGAGTTAAGCCTTCGCCTTCGTCCCTCTTTAACCCTTTCCCTCATATATATGCTTTCTGATGCCTCTGCAGCAGACGGCGTTTTGAAAACATAGCGACAAAAGAAAGAATTGCTCAAAATGTATGCCTTAATGTTGCCAATGTCGTCTGCTGCAGTTTTGTTGTATCTGAGAAAGGGTTAAAGCCCCCTTTTTGCGTGACACAATGCAGGTATAAAGAAATGATCAATGTGTGTAAATACACAATTGGTAAATATTGTGTTAACCATTGGAGATCTGATAATTTTACCATTTCAAAGACGTGTTGAATGGACATACATAGGATTCGTTCATATTGCCATGAATTGTTGGTAAACAACTCAACAAAGTTTAATTCAAAGTGAAAAACAAACAATTATTAGTGGAGTTTAAGTTGATAGTAACTCATATTTTATTGTTATTTGTTCCGGAGATAAAAGCAATTTAACTGCAGTCTTCATAACTACATTGTATACGTATCCCGGGGGTCCTGAGGGAACAGTTAATACGCAAACTGACAATATAAATATGAAATGAGGGTCGTAAATACTTTTTATGTGTATTCAATACCTTCGATGATCGGTTTGCGTGTGACGAGGTCCATTTTCTCATCGAGTTTCATGTGATACATGCACTATCATTTCACATTATTTGTTCGTTCGAAGATTGTTATGACAGTTTTGTTAACAAAGTCAAAATATAAATGTTTCTGTTATGTGATACACATGCATACATGTACGTACTTAGCGCTGTGTTCATAAGTATCGTAATTTCTACATGCATTTTCGTCAAAACTCCTTCATTTTTGTTTCGAGGTATGTCATACCACTCTCATAGTTTCATTTTCATCGCATATCTGGGAATACCTTAAATTACTGATAAAACAGTGCACATTCGCGTCCTACATAAACATTTCTCACATACAGATACGTTATGACGCCTCTTCAGCAGACGATATTTAAATCATTGTTGCAAAAGGAGAAATTGTTCATGATGAGCATTTCTCCCTCTTTTCTCTTGACTTCGACCCTAAGTCAAACAATTGCACTGCACACTAGCAGGACACCAGAGCAGAGCATATGCAACTTCACTTAGAACCGCCGGGGTCCGGGGATGATTGTAATGTCACCCAACAATTCCAGTGCTGCAACCATTTGTAACGTGTTCCGTGTCCCCATCGCGGGTAACCCATCCATGTACTAACCACGATGTACGTTGCTTAACTCCGTGAAAAAGTCAACCGTTCTACCAACGTTGCTATTAAAGCCGGCTTATACTCCATTCCCGTAACATAAGATATTTTCCAAAGTCGTCTGCTTGTATGTTCGAAGGGGGCGAAATCAAGGATTGTAAATTGAAACTAAAGTCTTATTCAAATGTGGTTTTCTTTACAAATTGTATTCGATATCGAGTAAAGCTATATCTTTTGTATTTTTCGACACAATAGATTACATAGATAACAGGCATACAAAAGAATTGGTCTGATTTAGGTAAATTGCAGTTATATATTAGACCAGGGACGTAAAAAAGGTAATTATAAACGTCCCTGATTACATTAATTGTGTGTGTTTATATGGTGTTTTACGCCGCTAAAACACGTAATCACGGCGTTTCGGAAACACTTCGTATACATTGATGACAATATATTGAATATAATAAATTGTCTTTTTATAATTGGTATTTCAACCTGTCTGACCAAAGAGTCCCATTTGATAAGAAAAGCTGACCAAAAAGTCCTTAGCCAAAGGGTCCTAGGTCGAAACATCCGGGCCAAAACATCTGTTGGCCAAATCGTCCAACATCCCCTGACGACACACATTGATGCAACATTTTAACAAGCCGCCACGTTTTGGGACGTATTGACACTCCGATTTGGGTCGTATTGACACTCCGATTTGGGTCGTATTGACACTCCGATTTGTGGTCTTATTAACACTCCGATTTGGGTCTTATTAACACTCCGATTTGGGTCGTATTGACACTCCGATTTGGGTCGTATTGACACTCCGATTTGTGGTCTTATTAACACTCCGATTTGGGTCGTATTGACACTCCGATTTGGGTCGTATTGACACTCCGATTTGTGGTCGTATTAACACTCCGATTTGGGTCGTATTGACACTCCGATTTGTGGTCTTATTAACACTCCGATTTTGGTCTTATTAACACTCCGATTTGGGTCGTATTGACACTCCGATTTGGGTCGTATTAACACTCCGATTTGTGGTCTTATTGACACTCCGATTTGGGTCTTATTGACACTCCGATTTGGGTCGTATTGACACTCCGATTTGGGTCGTATTGACACTCCGAATTGTGGTCTTATTAACACTCCGATTTGGGTCTTATTGACACTCCGATTTGGGTCGTATTGACACTCCGATTTGGGTCGTATTGACACTCTGATTTGTGGTCTTATTGACACTCCGATTTGGGTTGTATTGACACTCCGATTTGGGTTGTATTGACACTCCGATTTGAGGTCTTATTGACACTCCGATTTGGGGTCGTATTGACCCCCCGATTTAAGGTCTTATTGAGACTCCGATTTAGGTACGTAATTACACTCCTATTTGGGTCGTATTGACACTTCTTTTTGAGTCGTATTGACACTCCAATTTAGGGTCGTATTGACATTCCGATTTAGAGTCGTAGTGTCACTCCGATTTGATCTCGTATTGACATTTTGATTAAGAGTCGTATTGACACTCCTATTATGGTCATATTGCAATTCCAATTTTTTGTCGTAATGAGACTCCGATGTATGTCGTATTGACACTCCGATTTGGGTCGTATTAAAATTCCAATATGGGGTCGTAATGCACAATGTATATGAAGATAAATTGAAGACTGCTTGAGTGTGCAGACTGATCTCTGTTTACATTGCTCGTAATTGTACTTTAGCGTCGCGCATAACATGAACTCAAAGGGATAAAGGTAAACATATGTACCGCCGAATTGCTACACAACTCGTTTCTGTCCTATATTGGGCAATATTTTACAAGAAATAGTAATTCTTTCATTGCCGAATTTCACAAAATCGACCATTTCATGTTGAAAATTGGACCACTTTATGTTTCGCCTAATAGGAAATGTATTCAACCTTAAATGTCTAAGTGGCAAACAATTCAAATTTCAGGAGAGACAGCTCAGTATGAATGAGCATTGTTTGCAAACGCCTTTGACAGCGCAAGGGAAAACAAAGTAGCAAACACAGTGAACCAAGAAGATACTGAACGCAATCTGATCTTATTTTGCAAGTGCATTGTTTTCAATGTGTTAGATGTCTCAGAATGCAGAATAAGCAAACAGTGTATTTAGGTTTTGTAAAACAGGGTTAACGGATCGATTTATTTTTTACACAAAACTGACATGAAAACAAACAAATTAAAATGCACATATTGATAAACGTTTCTTATTGTCTATCACAATCAAGTAGGGGTGTTTATGGATATGAAGTGGCTTGGCCCATTGTGTGTTTTAGTGTGTATTAGTGATACTGTCCTTATATGTGTAATGGTTTACTGATGTGTAAATACATGCTTCTTGTCGCAAACTGCATCCCCATTTAAATGTATCTCGTTCTTTAATCCTTTCCAACTTGCAAATAAATGTTAACGCACATGCAGCATATGACGTTTTTAAACATTGCGACAAAAGATGAAATTGCTCATTTCCAGTAGTTTCTCCATTTGCCACAATAGTTTCAACTCTTTTCAATGATAATGCTTTCATTTCAATAGATTTACCATCGTTTTGCCTCAACACCATCTGCTCCAGATAAGATGTGTGTGATAATTCGTTAATGCAGAGACGACATACTTGTGGTGAATGATGTGTTACATATTTATTAACGTAAAATTCCGGTTTCTTTTCAATAAATGTAAACTTCATATTGAATGTAGACAATTTGGATAGTGTGTATATGGAACGGATATTATAATTGTATCGCAAATATATAAGGAATGCAAACAAAGACTTATCGAATTGATTCAAACCAACGCTTTAATGTTTTAAGCTGTTATCACAACCAGAAAACTCACCATTGTGTTCAAAATTACGATAGATCAACCAAAGATTTTTTAAATGGCAATCCGACATGGATGGTGCGCAGTTTGTGATGTGTTCATTCTCTTTAAATTGATGACGTCCTTGGAATTTCAATCCATTGACCAAAGTCAATTTATAATGATAGCTATGCGTTATATACAAGTTTAAATCGTTGTTTCGAAATTCCCCAATGTTCTCAGTTAGGCACATACATATAATACGCGATTTATAGACAACCTTCTAACATCATAATCCTCATAATTTCTTTGTGTAGAGAAATTTGTCGACATTTTCACCTAATTTAACATGATAAATCGTCATTCGTGATCAGTAATTAGATGGATGCGCTTTTATGAGTAATAAAATCCCTTTGATTAGAGATGATCATAAATACTACTCCTCTGAACTGCCGACTCACGTGACTTCATACTTTATAAAAAAGAAAGTAAAATAACTGATATATGACATCACACACATAACCATCATTACGAAGAAAACCTAGGCTAATTAGATCAATAGTAACGACATGGGAAATCGGTAACTCTTGTAGGCCTATATTCATGTGAATATTTACATGACCGCCTTATCAGTTGTGACTTTCTTTCTCAAAAATTGCTCAAATTAAAGTGGAAACTAAGGGTCTATAACGGTTTTATCATACATGTAATTAGCCAAAGTCAAGTACTTTATTATATCAAAATACCATCGACCTTGAACAGGGGAAATTGTTAAGTGCTCAACACTAGTTTTAAAGTATCATTTACAGTAATACTGAAAAAAATAATATAGTCACATAGTAATGGCGATGAGTGAACAATATGATTAAGGAGAAGATACTGAAAAGGAAGTAGATGTGTCACATGCATGTTGATCTTTATCAACCTTCGGAAAAGTTTCCATAACTGTAAGAGTTGTGCCTAGTTACGTGTACGTGGAAGCGCGCGTTAAATTGCACTTTTACTTCATTTGTATATAAATGTAATAAATACAAGTTTAAACGTAATAGACAACACGATGATCTCTGTAATACAAGTGTATAATGCTCTATGAAAACATGGACATAGGGTTGTTTTACACGAAACCGTTTTAAAATATCAATTCAGAGACAGGCGCTTTAAAGAAATATATTTTAGAAAAACATAATGTTGGATCATGAACAATGTTAATAAAAGGATATTTGTGAAGACAACCGTAAAGGAATGAATAAAATGTGTGTCTTTATTGATAAAAAAAGTATTTAAAAGTGCTTTGTCAGTAAAATATAACTATACAGTATAACTGCTTATCAATCTCCGTGTGAAGCCGTGTGTGTGTAATCGTATATAAAGTATATGTGGAAATTTTGAAACAGAATCGAAAACAAATAGAAAATGAAGTGATAAGATTTTCCGAAAAAAAATAGTGGCACACTAAAACTAAGTTTACCATAAATATGAGGGACAACGAAAAACAGGTAATCCGAATGAAAGACAGTCAAATTCTAGATGCCATAACGGAGCCGACTCAGCTAGCCTACATTTTGTTTCAGCGTGGTTGTTTGCTTACCAGTCAAATCGTCGAAATATATGAAACGTCGACGAATCGACGTGCAAAATGTCAACTTTTACTGGAAATAATTAGTTCTGAGGCAAGTAATTGTTCGCTTCATGACCTCGTTGAAGCATTCCGACAATCAGATGCTCAACTGACATACATTGCTGAAGAAATCCTACAACTAGCTGAAAAGAGCGGTGTTGCAGTCACCAATGATAAACCTGATATTGTTTACGAAAAGGTCAGAAAGGTGAACGTTTACACGAAATGCCGCAAACGTGTCGTGGCGCTCGGTCACTTCCTGAAGCGCTTGTCTCACGAAGGAGATGTGGATACGTTTAAAACATACGTCACAAAAATCGATAACATATGCAAGAAAAACCTCAACTCTCAGAACTTGGCTGTGACAAAGCGTATGGAGATTGCCGATCTTCAGTTTACGTGTCTTGAAGCGGAGGTGACAATGATGCGAGTTTTTTACGACGAGTCGTTATACAGAAGCAATATCTTCAGGGAGATGGAAAAAGTGATACCATTTACAAGTAACCCGACCGTGACGAGCATGACATTTCTAGCAAGGTAAAACTAGAGTTTTCAAAGGTTTTAGACGGTAAATCTGAATATTTAAAATACCTGTTAACTTCATACTCATAGAAACCCTCGACGAACAACGACTCACTTTATGGTTGTTCATACCAAAGATGTTTAGTACTTGAGCATGGGAAAAGTTGGCTTTTGTCAACAGTATAGATCCAGAACAGCCACACAGTCTGATCAAAATCTTCACAGTTCACATATTACTTTCACAAACGTGTTAGAAGATTCAGTAAATGTGTGTAGATTATGATAAGAGCAGGAAGACAAAATGATCTGAACCTCCAATTTTTAATAGAGCTAACTTGTACATTTTCCCATGCACTGGCTCATTTCTGTCACATGCCAGGGACAGATATCTTATTCATACATAACAGGACTAGGCTAGGAAATGTGCCATGACCGCTACACATGCACATTTCCTATAGTAGTACTGGTGTGTCACGAATATATATCTATAAATGTTCTTTCGTCATGATATGTCTTATGACGGTGATAATTTCCCTGCTTTGGGATCATTGACGTAAAACACCAACCACATGTCCAAATCAAGCAAGTCAAACCATGTGGCATTTTTAATCAGTATATAAACCCATGTATGTCGATCTGGATCTACCTATACGCGAATTAGTCACATAATCGATGAAGAAGCTTTCGAAACAAGAGTGCATAAGGCTGATCTGTACTTACACTTGTTACATATACTGGTATTCTATGAATGGCATGCATGTAGCGCAACTCAACCAATAACTCGATAAAAGCTATTTTTAACGAACTTATACAGCTTTGCAATAGGAAGAGTCCATAGTCAATTCTAGTAATATCAAAATAAACATTTGTTGAATTGAGAAATAAACAATATAGAGTCTGACCAGACTGAGAGAATGTGCGTGCCGGCCGCCACGGTTTCTATTGTCGTATAGTGACTTCAACATTATACAATATCCAATTAATATTTCGAATATCCTAGGCATTATAAGACGACATGCATTGCATGCATATCAGATCAATTATGTCCAATAAAACTGCGCACATTCGCATTCGGAAAAGGGTACACGTTGGTCTCAAGATGCCATGGTGTCGTCACCATGTGCTGTGAAGCATGTATGTTATTCGTTTTTCTCTGCAGGTACGGATCCGCTAGGTCAATGAATGAAGGTATAGAGACGGGTTTGAGTATATTACAGTATTCCAAACATCACGCCGAGAATATAGTACCGTGTCGAGATATCGGAGTAGTTTATTACATCGAAATAAACTTTTTATTTCAATTATACGAAATCCATCCCACATATGCGCTCAAACAGCGAATATTGAAAACGGCAGAACTCGCCATTTCCCAGTTCGTGGATGAAACTGAATGTGTCAAAAACGATTATAAACGAATGCTTCTTCTGAAAATGGTGTTTTGTCGTTTAGGTATCGGTTTGTTTGGAGACCATATAGAAGGTTCCATCGTTGGTCATGAGGATTTACACGCAGCTAAGAATTACCTTGACTTTGTAGAGTTACCAGAAATGTGGCTGGGTATGGAAGCGAGAAGACAAATGCTGTTCCATCTTGCAAAAGCCGAATATTTCAAACATCAAAATCAGTCTGATTTTGCTGTATTGTATGCAAGACAAGCACACAAACTAGCAATCCAGAAACAGTGGAAAACTGAGTTACCTCCCATTAATTTACTATTGACCGAACTTGAAGCCGAAATGGAGAATCTAAGCTCATTAGAGGACGAGGATGATCTGATTGCAGAGATTAGAGATTACTTGAGCAAACATTCGGAGTAAATTGCTTCTGTATCCTTTCTCACATGTGCTTTGACATATTTGCAGCAGAAACTTTAGAAACCATTGTAGCAAAATTGATAAATTGCTCAATTACTCATTGTGTTCCTTTTGTCAACTTTTGTTCAACTCTATTTAATAATTATACTTTTATTTATATGGATTATCAATGTTTCGAAGTCGTCTGCTGTAGATTTGCTGTATATGGTAAAGGATAAATGCGTCATTAGAAACCTTGGTATTGCCAAAGATGATATTACCAAGTAACAACGTTATACAGTGGATTTACGATAACTAAAACATGTGAACAATTCAAATACATGTATAGCGTTTAGGTGGAACTATTTCCTGGAATATATCTGGCTTTGGAAAACATCATAGCAGCAGTTCTCGTAGCGATTAACTGGTGCTACGTTGTAATCTTGATATGATTGAATCACTGGCTTGATTAACGTAATAAATACTTATGTATAAATGAATTACGAAGCGCATTCAATACATGAGCCGTCCTCCGAGAAAACCAACATTATGGCCTCAATGTAATGTATCGATCCAAGGCCCGACACATTCCGTCTCAGGGGGAAAGAGGTTTAGAGTAATGATTCCTGAAACAGAAAATCCACAGGAAGCGAAAAGTGTCTATTCGGATAAGCCTGCGCGGCATGCTTAGGCTGATCCGTGTCAATACTTTACGCAGAGTCCACAATGATGTAGGCAAACATAGGTGTTTTTTACGGACTGAATTAATTAATAAACGGCTACATATGATCTATTCTTATCAGTGAACCTTTTTTAATTTGATCTGAATAAAAATCTAGGTCAAGGTCGCATGATATTATGCATTATCTTGGGTTAAAAGCTAGGTTACCAGATCAACGTATAGAATAACAGTATGTGTGCCATTGAGTTGACACCCAAAAGGGTGAGCATTATGTTAAGGACTAGCGACCTATTTTCCAGACCCTCTCTTAAGGTAATCTTGCACTGAGAAACGAACTGAAAGACAACCAACAAGCGGGCACTTAACACACATTGAGATCCGGCCTATCCGATACCTTTGATGTGGTAGAATTTCTGAATGAGCACTTATGAATGTGATCAAGAAAAGCACAATCCTGAAACGGGTCTGTCCGGACATATACCATTAGACTCTGTTGAATATATTACAAGAGTTGCTGCAAGATGCAGCAATTGGATGTTAGCGCGGGAATCAGCATGTTATGGCTTAAGAAATACTGTTTCATTCGAAAAACACGAAACCCGCTTTTAAATATGTGATATAATAATATGATAACAATATTTTTTATTGGTAAATACGTAAAACGAAAACAAAAATACCTTTTGCCAACGTGTTAACCTCGATCTCTCAAAAGTATTGTAAACATTTGTATTGTGCATGCGCGTCTTTTTTTCCCTTAATATATTCTCATAATTGAAAAATTTAGCACAATAACTAGTTGAACTTGATCTCTTAAAAATATTGCAAACATTTGTCTAAGCATGCACGTCCTTTTTTTCCCTTAATATATTCTTAAAATCGCAAAATTTAGCACAATAACATTTATGAAAATATTCCCATTTTCCTGTTATTAAAAAACTATGGTTTCAATTTACATTTTAATTATAAAAAAAACACTCGCATATAAAAAAGACTGGTTCACTAATCTCAATCTTCTATTGCAAACTCGAACAAGAACCAGTCTAGTGATGAACTGCTACGGAAATATCCGAGAGCTGACGTTAATATACGGCGCATGCGCGATCAAGACGATTAACAAGGTGCATGCGCAAGCCCATTGCACCAGCCAATTGCACCAGTGATAGTTCTAAACACAATCAATAGATGCGCTGGTGCTGATGCACCCGCACAATAAACAATTTATTGTTAAGTATTGTTTACGTATATTCCTGTGATAAAATGTATTATGTTAAATTTAGACTGATTAATTATAGTCACCAACATTGTTATAAGTAACAAAAGCTGTATTCCCCATCCCCCAATCCAAACATAGATTTTAATAGAATTATAAAAAAAAATCTGCGCACCAGTTGCTTGTCTTCTAATATAATTATAATTTTATCATGGAGAAAACGATTGGTGCTCGCCAAATGGCAATATTGCCGAGTGCGAGGGTAAACAATGACCAACAAACAACAACAACATAGAGTTTACATTTAACCCAATCAATAAACATTGCTCAGAATGTGTTTCAATAACTGCTGAGCAAAGGTCGAATGAGTCACTATGGCTTAAAAAGGATCACACGGCCAACTCAAAGGAAAACGTTATAACCTTAAAAACCATATTCATTACTAAATTATCATGCAAATTGGTAAGGTCGCATTTAATATCCAATCTTTGTGAAAATAAGGCAGAATGTTTGTCTCGATGATTTAAAGACCAAGTCCGAATCTGGATCATCTTTGGTCTAAATCTAGATCACGTAGTCAAGTCAAAAGAAAACCTTGTTAAACCGACATCATTCAATATCAAATCTTCATGAAAAAATTGTTCAGACTTTTTGTTCAAATGATTTCTAAGTCAAGTTTGCAATTGGGTTACTTGGGATTAAAACCTAGGTCATTGGAACAAATCAAATTCAAACAAATTAACTGTGAAATATATTACCTAATCGTCATCAATGTTTGTCAGAGTGTTTGTGTGGATCATCTGATATTACAAAAAAAAACCAAGACCACCAGGTAAATTCCAAGGAAACCTTTATTGATACAAAACAAGAGAAAGTTGATGCAAGGCATCAATGCCGCCGAAAAAGACTGCATTGATTTATTTTTTAACACACATGTATTCTTGACTTTCATTAGTCTAAACATACACATAATGTTTTCATAAGGACTAATTCCAGGATTTTAGAAATTCCACATAGATCTACAAATTTCAGGATTTCTTTTTGTCAGGATTTTGGATGTTTTGTATTTGTCAATAAAACCACAACAAATTAATACATTTTGGGATTTAAATCTACATGCAATAAAAAGCTATTTAACCCTTTCCATGTCTGAAGCAACAATGAAAACGCTTAAAACATTGAGAAAACGGTTAAATTGCTGAAGACATGAACTTCCTCCTTTTTAATAATAATTATTTCACAAGTAGACCACACTTGTAACAATTTATCAGCTAAATTGTTTATCTAAATCGTTGATGCATACAATATATGTGGCAAGTATGAAATTAATTGGGTGCGAAAGAGCAGTTTTTCTTTATTTCTAAATCTATTGTTTATCAGAGTTTGTTCTTCTCTTAATTTGTTTCAAGCCAAATAAACATTTAATATCACATATATTTAATCATTTAAGTGTGTAATATTAGCTATCTATCTGTAATAAGGTGTTTGAGCATTCTTTCGAAATGTTGACCCGCGTGTCAGGCTTCTTCGAGTCGTAGTGTCAGACATCGAAGAAAGTGAATAAAAAATCAGGCAAAGCTTTAGTGCATGTTTTATTCCACTGCATTCGAGAGAAAAAAGCATTTATATATTATCTTTCTTCCTACATTCGACCCATGCACTCGTTTCGTGACGTTTAAGAAATCAATTTGTCTCGCGACATTATTTGTCTGCATAACCAAGTCACTTTTCTAAGTTTACATTTTACTTCCGGTTCCTTCGCTTTGTTTACATTTTGGCAATATGAAACTAGGTCACGAACTGAGGAAAAGGCGTTTCGACGTTCACGACTGATAAACATGCTTATATTTGAGACATATTTTCACAAATTATTTCTTATTTTTGTTTCTGTTACCAGTTTATGTTGATACTTATCTATTAAAAGGAGAATTCGACGTGAGTTTTCATATCGATAGTCTATTGCAAGCAGGTGCGCGTATGTAAACAAATTATAGAATGTGCGACGTAAAGGTTTGTAGTTATCGCCTTTTGATTACATAGTTTATGAAAATAAAGTATCGAAGTCTAGCTAATAGGGACTGTTTTGTCTTGGTAAATAAAACACAAAAACGTAAATGCCAGTCAAAATAAAGAAACTGCACATACTTACAACATCGGAATATTTATTTCATTTTAGATGTGTCATAACTTAGTGTTTTTAAACAAACGCAATTGTAATATGTTCAAGACATTTAAAAAAAAAAATCTAATAATAACCCCCCCTCCCATGTCATTTCCGAAAACCTATTAAAAATAGAAGTCGCGGGCTTCTGCCCGGCGACTAATAAGTCATATTTTATAGGCTAGCCAATTATCACGTAAACTAGTCAGAGTGTTTGTCTTGTGAAGATCAAACAGAATTTTCCGGTTGAATTTTGTAATTGAATTTTTAACATAAACTTAAATCTGCTGTGCCTTTGCATATACTCCCCCCATCTCTCTCCCCTCTCTCTCTCTCTCTCTCTCTCTCTCTCTCTCTCTCTCTCTCTCTCTCTCTCTCTCTCTCTCTCTCTCTCTCTCTCTCTCTCTCTCTCTCTCTCTCTCTCTCTCTCTCTCTCTCTCTCTCTCTTCTGTATCTCTTATAGATTATAACAATTAATGTATGTGTTGTAATGTTTGTATTGTAATCTGTAAAATCTTCTGAATTGGAAGAAATAACGAATATATATAATTCACTATTTCTTTACTAGAACTAGTCTTTACTTACGAAGTAATGCTGACAGTCCTCTTGTTTGAATTCATCGATCACATCGTATAAACATCTCCTTTTTGTTATAAGTGTAACGTGCATCGGAGTTTAGCCATCGCAGGTCATCAATGCAGGCACTAACCGCGATGCACGTTGCTTAATAACTTTAAGAAAAAATCAACCATTCTACCAAAGTCGCTTTAAAAGCTGGCTTCCACAGCAAGGCTCTAGAAGTGATAATTATACCTATACCCTATTGCCGTTACATTTCTCCCTCTTTCTCTTAACTTCGACCCTAAGTCACACAACTGAACACAATCAGTATATCAAAGCGGAATATATGTAACATCACCAACGGGGCCCGGGGATGATGGTGATATCAACCCAACATAATATTTGTAAATAAATGTACATGTATGTCTTTTTCTTCCTTCAATGAACATCCATTAGTTTAGACTCTTCGCATTGTTCACACGTCAATTACTATGCATGCTGGCTACTTAAATCCCCTGGTATTATCATCAATCACATCCCGTACACGAGCATTGCAACGTTGGCAGTGGGTATAAAGGAATCTAGTCTTCATGTTGTTGTCATAGTCAATTTAAAAAAGCCATGGGCAGATTAAAATGAAACTGGATTAACTAAGTGACTAGCGTCATTCTTGAGTGAAAGCATTCGTATTTAACAAACATATATTGTGAACATACATATACAACTGCCTGACAAGTCACGAATGCCAACACAACCGTCCACCAGATCAATAAAATTCCAAATATATATGTCTCCGTACAATTTCAAATAAGAAATAATATCGGAAACATCGAACTTATTTTAACCGTCATAACTGCCAGATGAAACAGTAACCGGGTATTATATGAGTTATTGTGTGATAATTACTTCAGACGTTCTTTTGTATACAATTATCAACATAAGCACAATACAGTAAAGTTGCGCCTTTCTCCAATTTAATATTGAGGTTTCTGCTTGATGATAAAGCATTTTATTCTGATCTCCAAGTCAAGTGTCTTTAGGTTTGGGTGAATTTGAGTCTTGACCAGGTGTATGTAAAATTGCTTGTAACGCAATAATATAGTTCAAATATTCAAAGGCAGCTGTTAGTCTCGATATATATATTGACATTACACATTTAATTGTAACGAACGACTTTCCATGAAATATTTGTGTTTTCTGATAGAAGTTATTACTAAACTACTAAATGTAATAACACCACCACATTTTGTGATTGTTTCTGATGCTGCAGTTTTTCACATGTATGATTTTTACCCTGCATAGATTAACTTCAATTACAAGACAACGAATGGGATGAAGAGAGAACAGCTATTGATGACAGTGTCATAAACATGAAAAGCCCATGGAACTAATTTTGGGTAAAAAATTCAAATTAGAGATCTTGGAAGTGTATGTAAAAACTATGAGACAGGATGAGGTGGGAAAATTTACTGTGGAAACAGAGGTTGGTCTGATAATGAAACTTTATTGATAGTAACCATTACTGTATGTTGAATTATGAATACATTGTTCTTAACCCTTCTCCACTTACAACAAATCTGCAGCAGACGACTTTTAAAACATTTAGTCTTGAATATGGGAACTCTATAAATTTAATAACAATTATTGAATAAAGTGGAAATCATTGTTGCAAAAGAAGAAATTGTTCATAATGAGCAATTTCTCCTTTTGCCACAGTATTTTCAAAAATCATCCGCTGCAGAAGCATCTGTTATTGGAAACTACTTTCATAAAGTGGATTGATTGATTGGGGTTCAACGCCGTTTTCAACAATTTTCAGTCATATCACGGCAACCAGTTCACTTACTCATGCGTTTCCTGTTTTTCCCACACCAGTATACCACACAACATACCCTCCAAGCAACTGGCTGCTTTTCCACATAGACTGTTAAACAGCCCATTGGTGAAAAACGAATGACGCAGGTTAGGTCACAATGACTTTTGTCAAACGTCGGAAAGAATGTTGGCCGTGCTTGGATTCGAACTCACAACCCCTTGATTGACAGCCCGCGTGGCTACCGACTGAGCTACCATAAAGTGGACATGAATGTTATTATTAGAGTCAAACTTGTGTTAAGCAGGCACCCAGGGGAGAGTCAAAAATTGGCTGCGGAACACAGATGGTTGCTTAAAACAAGTAAAATATAGGAGAAAATATTGTTCTCAAAGTGTCCTTTTTGAAGTGTTATTGACAAATACAGAATTTTCTGAATTTTGAAAAACAAAATCTGAAATTTTGATATGAAAATTAAAAATTCCCGAAATTGTAAGGCCACACATATGGTTTTAGTTCATGATTTCTTCAATGGCTATTATACAAGTTAAAATATTTTTCGTATATCAGTTTTGTGATAATTTAGGTATTTAAAAGATGAATTAAAACCTTGCCCTGATAAAAACGACTTTCCAGGCATCTACCAAAATATGTTATTAAACCATTATACATGTATCATGGTGAGCATTTCTTCTTTGTCTTATTCTAACATGTTTTAGACTCTTATCTGGAAATAATGAAATTGTTTGTCTAGATTATCAATTTCTTTCAGGATTTGTTAAATTAACAATTTGAAAATTGGCATGTATACATCAGTATATAATAAGGTGAATACAATGTTTGGTCCATTTCCCCATATGATACTGTCTGGATCGTCTTCTTTGATGGAATGTTATTAAATAGTTTAACATTTGAATGCGTGATTTGGCAGAACAGTAGGTGGACTTGTTTGTGTATACCGTAGGTATATGCCGAATGTCCCCGACCATGTGATAGGTACACCGATTCGGGACACATGAATCAAGTGCAGTTCGGAGATACCAAAATGGCCGCCAATGTAATAATTGGATCAACAATTGAAGATTTTCTTGACGATGGGGCAAATGTGGATGATGAGTTGCTTTTATGAAAATTTAAGATCTTGACTATAGACATAGTACAAATCACATTTTTTCTGTGAACTTTAAAATTAAGTACACACAAACTGCTAAGTACATGTATTAATTCAAATAGTATTCTTGCAGTTAAAAACATTTATAAGCTTTTTAAAGTACAATAATTCAATAATTTATTCGTTTATCAGTAGATTAATAAATTATTGTTCTCTTGTGCTCAAATACAAGTACAAGCATTTTATTAACATGGAAAATTAAATAAAACAGTCAAACTTGTTGTTGCGTTCACCTCTGTTAAGCAGCCAACGTGTATTACCCGGTATAATGCCAATTAAATTATACAAAGTTGAAAAAAATATATTTTGTTATACTTATATTAAGCAGCCACTTCTGTTTAACAGCCAATGAGTGGCTGCTTAAGACAAGTTGGACTAATATTTGTAAATGGTCAAGCCAATAAATATTTGTGTTGAATTATTTTCAAACTGAGACTACAGTTCTGGACACAAATACTTTTTTTATATAAGGAGAACAAACCATGCCCCTTGACAGCCATGATTTCAATGGAACAGCTCAGAATAATTTGAACGAGAGGCCCAAGAGGGCCAGTATCGCTCCACATTAATCTCCTATTATTTGAAAATCAGCTGAACACTTTCGGAGGAGAAGCTTTTTTAAGTTTTCACTATAGCCATTATAATAAGGCAAAACAGCCCTGCCCCCTGGTGGCCATGATTTTCAACCAATCAACATGGCTTGTTTGTTTGTTTGTTTGTTTGGAGTTTAACACCGCTTTCAACAGCTTTGGTCATATCACGGCGGTCAGTGCACCTACCCATGTTTTCCTGGCTTTCCCACACCAGTACTTACACAACATTCTTTCGAAGCCACTGACTACTTTCTCACATAGATCAGAGGTGAGAGGCAATGGAAAACATCGCCCGAAAGAATGTCGCCGCAACCGGGTATCGAACCCGTGACCTCCAGATCACGAGTCAGATACGCTACCAATTGAGCTACCCGGCCGGGTCTCAACATGGCTTGAAGGAATCTGGTAGTCAGCCTAGGAACATTTCTACAAAATTATTTGAAAATCGGCTTAACACTTTCGGAGAAGATATTTTAAGTTTTCACTATGGCCATATAAGGCAAAATAGCCCCGCCCCCTGGCGACCATGTTTTTTGACCAATCAACATGGCTTGAAGGAATATGATAGGGTGTCACCCATTGAACATTTCTACAACATTATTTGAAAATCAGCTGAACACTTTCGGAGGAGAGGATTTTTTAAGTTTTCACTATAGCCATATAAAGCAAAATAGCCCCGCCCCCCTTGGCGGCCATGTTTTTCAATCATCATTTCTTGAAGGAATCTAATAAAGGGTCACCCAAGGAACATTTCTACAAAATTATTTGAAAATCGGCCCAACACTTTCGCAGAAGAAGATTTTTTAAGTTTTCACTATTTTTTTCTTTCGGTTGCCATGGAAACAATTTTGAATGGATCATACAAATTTGAAAGAATTTAGGAGAGGTCATTGAGAGGATGCTTCCTATGAAGTTTCAACCAAATTGGCCAAGTGGTTAGGGAGAAGAAGTTGTTTAAAGGAAAAAATTAACGGACGCACGACGGACAATTCGCCATGACATAAGCTCACCTGGCTTTCAGCCATTGGAGCTAAAGATCCAAGTAGAGGGTAACTCAATTAATAATTGTGTCAGATTATATAGGTCAAGTAGTTTCACAGAATAAGTTTTGAAGGGACAGACAATTAGTTATCACATTAGATCACGTTCAGCCTTCGGCACAGGGGATCTTAATACAAACAACTTTGAGATCTTGATATTTAAATATCATAAGGCCTTGACTAGACATAATAAAGATCACAGTTTCCTTTAGTCGCCATCTTTGTGCCTAATGAGCCGAGCTATTTTGACCGGGCCATGCGGTATATCCCGAATACATGCGCGCGCAAGTCATCCAATTCAATCGAGTGTAAATCGGTGTACCGCGGTACACCTAGGTTTAATTCGGGTCACCAATCAAGTCCACCTAGTATGGTGTTTGAAATATTTAAAGTACATATGTAATTTTAAATTATATTTTGGAAGTGCAAGTATGTGCATTTGCATTAAACATATAGGAATCCGCCGTGACCTAGTGGTTAGTGTCAGGGATTTGGAACCAGGTGTCCAGGGTTTGATCCCCAGTTGCGTCGCTGTGGTCATAGTGGAGTGCAGGGCACATTTCGTAGCCTAGTACTGGTTTGTTTACCTAGGGATCATGCAGAGGTGATCTGTTGCAGTGAAATGACTGAAATAATGTTGAAAACGGCGTAAAAACCCAACAAAACATTTAACATGTACATGTTAACCTAATTTCTTTTCTCCAGCATTTAAGTCGGTATCCACTTGTGTCCAAAAGTTTGCAAGAAATATTTTTGAAAGATAAGGCTAACCATCAGGAACCGAAACAACACAGTTGCGGGATGATGGGATATGCTCAGAAAGGACTCGGTTTACCTGCCCTGGATGATTTAATGAAACATCTATAACCACTGATATTTATAATGGGTAAGGTTTTCTTCATCATCACAAAGTTTGGTAGATAACACTACTACTACTACTACTACTATTATTATTACTACTACTACTACTTCTCAGTTCTGTTGCTTATTTATTATAAAAAAAGAACATTTGGGAGATGGTTATCTCGGAGAAAGTCTATCCACCTTGTGATCCAGATGTTGGTTTCCCGTTAGAGAGGAGACAACAATGTGTACTAGTCGTTAGAGAGGAGACAACATTAGGGACCATCCAATACGCACAGTGTGTGTACTGGTCGTTAGAGAGGAGACAGCATTCGGGACCATCCAATACGCACAGTGTGTGTACTAGTCGTTAGAGAGTAGACAACATTAGGGACCATCCAATACGCACAGTGTGTGTACTAGTCGTTAGAGAGGAGACAACATTAGGGACCATCCAATACGCACAGTGTAAGTACTGGTCGTTAGAGAGGAGACAACATTAAGGACCATCCAATACGCACAGTGTGTGTACTGGTCGTTAGAGAGGAGACAACATTCGGGACCATCCAATACGCACAGTGTGTGTACTAGTCGTTAGAGAGGAGACAACATTGGGGACCATCCAATACGCACATTGTGTGTACTGGTCGTTAGAGAGGAGACAACATTAGGGACCATCCAATACGCAAAGTGTGTATACTGGTCGTTAGAGAGGAGACAACATTAGGGACCATCCAATACGCACAGTGTGTGTACTAGTCGTTAGAGAGGAGACAACATTAGGGACCATCCAATACGCACAGTGTGTGTACTGGTCGTTAGAGAGGAGACAACATTATGGACCATCCAATACGCACAGTGTGTGTACTAGTCGTTAGAGAGGAGACAACATTAGGGACCATCCAATACGCACATTGTGTGTACTAGTCGTTAGAGAGGAGACAACATTAGGGACCATCCAATACGCACAGTGTGTGTACTAGTCGTTAGAGAGAAGACAACATTAGGGACCATCCAATACGCACAGTGTGTGTACTAGTCGTTAGAGAGGAGACAACATTAGGGACCATCCAATACGCACAGTGTGTGTACTGGTCGTTAGAGAGGAGACAACATTAGGGACCATCCAATACGCACATTGTGTGTACTGGTCGTTAGAGAGGAGACAACATTAGGGACCATCCAATACGCACAGTGTGTGTACTGGTCGTTAGAGAGGAGACAACATTAGGGACTATCCAATACGCACAGTGTGTGTACTAGTCGTTAGCGATGATACAACATTAGGGACCATCCAATACACACAGTGTGTGTACTAGTCGCTAGAGAGGAGACAACCTTAAGGACCATCCAACACGCACAGTGTGTGTTCTGGTCGTTAGAGAGGAGACAACATTAGGGACCATCCAATACGCACAGTGTGTATACTAGTCGTTAGAGAGGAGACAACCTTTGGGACCATCCAACACGAACAGTATGTATACTGGTCGTTAGAGAGGAGACAACATTTGGGACCATTCAAAACGCACAGTGTGTGTACTAGTCGTTAGAGAGGAGACAACTTTTGGGACCATCCAACACGCACAGAGATTTTAAGTTTTATCATTTAATTTAAGTTGTTATAACTTGCATCACAGTAAGTTTTAACCCTTTCCTTCATACCACAATTTTGCAGCAGGCGACTTTGAACATATCTTGTCAAAAAATAGAAAATCTCTATAATTGAATGGATAAGCTATGACTAAAAGTGGAAAGCATGGTGGCAAAAATAGAAATTCCTCGATTTGAGCAATTTCTTATTTTGTCACTATGTTTTCAAAAAGCCGTCTTCTGCAGAGGCGTCAGAAAGCGTCCTTATGTGGGAAAGGGTTAAATTAATTAGTTTTATTCCAAAGAAAAAAGACAAAAATTTTGGTATAGTATAACCAACTTTTCTTTAATCAAACTCAATGTTTGTCAAGTAGGGATCTTGTTCGATTTCAAATCTCATTTTTGTTGAATTTCCAATTGATTGTTAAATGGACTGGACTCCATATTGGTCAACAATCGTTCTTTTTGATACTTTTTCAAATTGATCCAAAATATGTAAATATATTTGTAACGGAATGATGTAAAAGGTCGTACATGCCTTCTATTTGAACAGTGACGTCTTTCAGACGCTTTCATTTACCTTTTTCGTCCCCAACCTTTATAATGTAACACTTTTAAACACACATATATAATAAATAAAATATTTCCTAATATGATTATCCTGTATACTGTATTGTGTCTATTTATATACTGTTTATGCAATAAAATAACTGTTCGGGAAGAAATAATTTAAAATATCCATTTTTAGAAGATTTCATGATACCATAAAATTGATGATTATTGTGAAAAAAAGGTTGTAAATCTTAATTCCGCCGCTAACTGCGTTTCAGTTTAAATGTGCGTAACGTCTCGCGACGTAGGTAAAACGGCATTCTTGTTTTTTAAAAATCGCCTACACAGATGTTCTTGAAATTCTGGTAAGAAAGGGTGATCGTTATTATTTGCAGTTTTTAATAAAATATCTCGGTTTAATTTTTAATTAAATTGAAATCTTTGTATTCCAGCGTAATTGTCATTAAAAGTTGGATTTTGTTATCTGAATCGTCATGGCAGATACATTAAATGTATATCATTACACAGGTTATTATATTCTCTACAATCTGGTGTTATTGAATAGGTTTCCACTCAAATCACATAGCTTACTTGTTGATCTGGGTCGTAGATCGTAGCTCAGTCACTGACTAAACATAACGAATTGGTTGATCTGGGTCGTAGATCGTATCTCAGCCCCTAACAAATCAAACACTGCAAATTGGCTGATCTAGGTCGTTGATCGTAGCTCAGCCACTTAAGAAACATAGCGAATTGGTTGATCTGGGTTGTAAATCGTAGCTCATCCACTAAAAAAAAAATAGATAATTGGTTGGTATGGGTCGTAGATCGTAGCTCATCCACTGAAAAAACATAAGGAAGTGGCGGCTAACCTGGGTCGTAGATCGTAGTTAAACCATTCAAAGCAAATAGAGATGTTGTTGATCTGGGTCGCAGATATAAGCTCAGCAACTTACCAAACATAGCGAATTGATTGACCTGGGTCGTAGATCGTAGGTCAGCCACTGAAAAGACAGAGATAATTATCTGACCTGGGTCTTAGATCGTAGCTGAGCCAATGAAAAAGCATAGCAAATTTGCTGATCTGGGTCGTAAATCGTAGTTCAGCCACTGAAAAAACCATATCGAATTGTTTGATCTGGGTCGTAGATCGTAGCTAAGTCACTGGAAAAACATGGCAAATTGGCTGATCTGTGTCGTAGATCGTAGCTAATCACTGAAATAGCATAAAGAATTGGTTGATTTGGGTCGTAGATCGTGGCTCAACCACTCAAAACACATAGTGAATTGATTGATCTGGGTCGTAGATCGTAGTTCAGCCACTGAAAAAACAGCTTATTGGTTGATCTGGATCGTAGATCGTAGCTCAGACATTGTAAACACATAGCGAATTGGTTGATCCGGGTCGTAATTTGTAGTTCAACCACCCAAAATAATTAGATAATTGATTGATCTGGTTCGTAGATGGTAGCTCAGCCACTGAAAAAACATACAATAGTTGGTTGGTCTGGGTCGTAAATCGTAGCTCAACCACTGAAAAAACATTGCGAATTGGTTGATCTGGGTCGTAGATCGTAGCTCAGCCATTGAAAAAAAACGTAGCGAATTGTAGAATCTGGGTCGTAGATCGTTACTCAGCCACTGAAAAACATAGCGAATTGGTTGATCTGGGTCGTAGATCGTAGCTCAGCTACTGAAAAAACATTGCCAATTTGTTGATCTGGGTCATAGATCGTAGCTCAACCATTCAAAACACCGTATTGGTTGATCTGGGTCCTAGATATTACTTTAATCACCCAAAACACCTACCGTATAGGTTGATCTTTATGGTAGATCATAACTCAACCACTAAAATCACATAACGCATGGTTGACATTGGTCGTTGATCGTAGCTCAGCTTTTCAAAACTCATAGATAATTAGTTGATTAACAATTTGAAAATTCGACACTTCTGCATTCACAATATCTTAAATCAAAATGTTCAACAACTCAAAGCTAGTACAGAAATAGGCACGCAATGACGCAACGACAAAGATTACTACTTAGCATGTACATTTATGCTATAAATGTATAGTTTTAAAATTAAATTGATCTACGTTAGATATTTCTTTAGATCACTGGTGACACTGAAGTACTATTCAGAAGGGACTTTGAACATTAAGAATTACAGCGAACTCATTGAAAATTCGAAAATGTTCGGACAATTGACTATGTTGACATACGAAACGGTTTGATGTTTTTCACGTGTGTACACGTGTGTCGGAGGTTTCGTCTAACTTATACTATAAACAAAATATAAGTAGTCATTATATCAATTTGACGGTGTAAATTGACAAATTATCGTTAAAGAGTTAAAAACAACAAACATTTTCAATCAATTTAGAAAATGTCAGTGTTCTACTTTTTATCGTTTTCTTTTATAATTTAGACTTATTGTTCATTAGACCAATTTGTCCTTTCCCAATAATGTTTTCAGAAGTCGTTTACAAAAGCCGATCGTTACATTCATTTTTAATTACCAATATTACGACAAAAGGGCACATAACATAAACGTTTTTTGGTAATTCATTCATTTGTTTGTCCTATATAGTTTTCAATGTTACGGGAAAAGAAGAACGATATCACCTTCCAGCCTTCAGTCCGATCTTAGAGTTTCAAATTCAATACATTCGTGCTCGTTTCAAGAATGTATTTAGTACAGACGAATATTGAAGTCATTGTATGAAACAAAGATGTTATTTTTCATAAGCGCATGCTCCTTTTCAAACATATCTCTACTCTATGATTATGAATATTATTAAGAAAAGGAAAGTAATTTTAACATGTTCTGTAACGTTATACATGCTTTATATTATAACTATCAATATAACGGGAGTAGAACAATAACAACTTAAATCATTCATTTAGGGAGTCATAATTGTTGTATATCAGGTATGTCTCTAATTTAATATTCGCAGCAGGCAAATATTGTAGAAAAAGGAGATGTTGTATTTCATGAATTATCAACCGCAACTTACGCAACATCGCAGCATATTCCGTGCATTATTTCACTGATCCTACCGGAACAACTTAACATCTATTTTGCGATTTTGTTGTTGAATGAGTTGAATGATGGCCATTTGTGTAATAAGTTCTAATTTAGGAAACGGATACAATTATTGTTACAATTGTGGGTTGACTCAAAGACAAAACTTTAACAAACAAAAATTATAATTAGATTTTAATGAACATTGAACATGTCTGCTTAAAGCGGTAAGCAGACTATCCATCAACGTAATACACATTTAATTATTCTACTAATAAACCCTTTCCCACATTTGACAAATCTGCAGCAGCCGACTTTGAAAACATTCAGCAAACTAAGGAACATTAATAATAAATTTCGTCATAATTCTTGAGTTGAATATTAATGGATTGGCTTTAAAGTGTATTGTTAAATAATCGGATTATGCTAATGTCCATCAAGTGCAGATGTCTTGGAAGGTACTTCTGCTGTAGCCTGAATGCAAATTGTAATAGCTTGTGATCAAGGGTTATTACCCTTTACCCTGAGCTCATTTATCATATGTTTTGTTTAAACACTTCAGTTTTTAAGTTGTAAACTTATTATATTTCATATCAACCTCAGTTAGGTAAGACTCATAGCTTTTGTGTGAGTGGATAGACCCCACAAATTGTACTTCAAAGCGGTTGCATTCCTAAGTAGTGTTTTTTCAATTTACAAGCCAATGCCGTGTATGGGGGTAGGCGATTGTATTGTCACCAATACCTTTTCAGAACCTTTTACCTTTGGTTATTTTCCTCTCTAACTGATAGCAAATATTTTCGTGTTATCCTGATTAATTGATTCTGGGTATTTATATTGAAATTTTACTCTCTATAATGGGAATTTGATTTAAGTTCTTAATTAAGTTCTTGTTATAGCTTGCGATCAAACTTACAATTAAGGGTGGCAGTTAGCTGGGTCATTTGGTGATTGTATAAGATGTCTATCCCTGTGTTAGCACCCTATGAAGTAATACATGCTTCAAAGGGAATATATACCCCTTCCTTTTTAGTGTATCATATACTGAGTACCACTTCCTGTTTAAATGTAGCACATATTGTCACTTACAACTTTTAATTGATAATTACGTTAGTTGAATTGTGCCTGACTATCAAGATATGACATTTGGTCAACGACTTAAATACATGCTTACTGATTAAAGACTCATAAAGAAATCTGCTATATACATAAACGATTGTTATTTAAAAAGATCTGAACAAGTGTTTATCGTTTAATCAAGTTTATTGTATATTTATATTTATTTATATTATCATTTATTGATACTTTTTTTTATTACTCATATTAATTCATTTCTAGTGACTCATACGCCATTCGATGACTGGGTAGTTCTCTTAATATGTACTATAATTGCCTACAAATGTGAATTTTAAACTGTTATGTTAATCAATTGTATATATTCATTACTTGTATTACGTCTAACTTAAATAGAATATAAAAATACTACTACTGTATTTGCATGGACTCCTTCAAAATCCATTTTTACCCTTTACTTTCACATCTCTTGTGTAGATAACTGCTATTGTCAACTACTGTGTATCAGTTATCCTGAGTTGGCCACATTAAATATAGTGGTCCCTTTAATGATGGATATAAACAAACAGGATTATCCTCTCCAGTTAAAATTTAGAACAAAGTAGACATATAAATGCCAGAAATGTACACTGTGCCCTCTCAACGAAATTGATGATGAATTCCACTTCTTACTTATTTGTCCACATGACGATACATTAGGATAAAGTATATATGAAACAAATTTATTTCATACAACCAAGTTTGAATAAATATATAAAACTTTTGAATTGTAATTCTGTTTCTATTATAGTTGTCGTATACTAAGGTTTGTAACGCATGTATATATGTAATGAGGGGAACATTTTTTGTTCAAGTATAATATTAAACAATTATATTTAATTTTTTAAAACTTATGCTTCTTTTTTCGCTGCAATATTTTCAAATGTCCTACAAGAACCACTTTACACTTTCCCCATCTCAAAGAAATTTGAATACGTCAACGAACGCATGATAATAATCACATGAAAATGACTGCAATTAACGATATGATTATTGAATAGATTTGAAAACATTGCTCTGCAGCACATAAGTTAAAGCTTCGGGTGGAATCAAACCTTTGAAATAACGTCGTTTTTGACGTCAAAACGTACGTCTTTTAGACAATGATAGTGTTGTTAAAGAAATCACCATGACTTTCTCGTTTGAAGTGATATTTGGATACAATTAAAACAGGCTGTTCATAATATCAATTCCATACAACTGCCAAGACAATTAACGTAACATAAGGGGAGTTAAATTGAAGCTCTCGCTACAATATTTTAACAGTAATTGATCTTTAATTTATTGCCTATAAACTGCCTACTTTTCGTAATAATAATAATCATATTTCATTATTTTATGAAAGTGGTAGGTTGTATCTTTTACCTAAGAAAGATAGAAGAAGGTGTGGCTGTGTTTCATTCTCCGTTCCACAATGCACGATTCAGCGCACGTCAGCAGTATTACGGGTTTAGTCCACGAACGCCTACAGGATTTAATCTCTACCTGGGGGCAATTATAAGTGAAATATTTATTTAATGTGGAATGTGGACTCATCTTAATTGCCTTTTTTGTCATTTGATTAAAATTATGATAAGTTAAATGTACATAATCAGATTTTTATTTTATATAAACAAAATAGTATTTGTTGTTGTGTTTTACGCGTAAGTGTGCATTTAAACACTTCTAAATTTAAGATAGCCGTTTATACTACCTTTACAACTGGACACGAGCTTGACTGTTCCAGAGGGATTGCCGTCGGTTATGGAATCAAAATCGACTCATTCACTAACCCCTAGTGATGGTTGCATCGTGAAAACAACTTGTGTCCATTCACAAATCCAAGTAATCTGAAGCAGACAACTTGAAAACATTTTGTCAAAATATGGAAACTCTGTCTATATATTATTGCACACATATTGGGAAACAAATGAAAACATTGCAAGAGGAAAAATTGAAAATGTTTTAAAAAATCGTCTGCTGCAAAGGCGTTAAAAAGCCTCTATACTAGGTAAATGGTTAATTATACGATAATAAATTAAAATTCAAAATGCAATATTTCATACTTCGTTTTTGTTTGTTTTGTACTTTTCTTTTGTCCGTATAAAATCTTGACTATATTGACCAGTGTGAGTATATACAATGTATAAATATAGTAAAACACAAAAAGGACACTACATTGGTTTTAAACGGTTTCATTTATTCTACTCATCAGGGCAACGCTAATAAAACGTAGTGTCATTTTTCTTTTTTACTATTTCATTTCCTTGTTCCGGTATACTTCTTCGTTTTAAATCATCTCTATATATAGTGAATAATATGTAGCAGTAGCGATACTGGCTCAACTATTTTACTACGATGACGTGCATAATTGATATCTCTCGAGAACGAAGGTCGGTAGAGATGTCAATTTGACAACGTCCCAGGTAAACAATACAAAACCATGGATGTGTCTCGCCACTGCAACAAAATATCAATTTTATTATTTCAGTGACGTACAATTACCATATTTGGTACCTCACTTGACTTGTTTGGGCTGCTTGTATTTACACGAAGTTAGACTCTTTATATAAGAACACAGGTGCCAGTCTCGTTTAAAATCTAAAAATAGCATTTTACTATATATTGTCAATATAAAGTAAAATGCTGTTTTTAGATTTTAAATTAGAGACTGGTACCTGAGGTCACAAACAAGAACGGATTTATCTAAAATCAAAAACACATCAAAAAGCTAGACAGACCCAACCACATATTCGGAGGCCGTAAAGAACGGGGCATTCAGTTTTCATGAGACGACAGAAATTGTGATCAAAGCAATGGTGAACATAACAACAATACTTCAGCAACAAAGACAAGGCACAGAAAACCAAGAAGGTGGATGAAATTAATTGTAGACGACATTTTCATGATTTTTGACCAGTCTTTGGAGACTTACAACTAATTCTTCGTGACATTAATAATTTTCATACCACAATTAGGCTTTGTGAGGCCATCTCACATCACTCTGTTTCTTATCTGGACGTCAGAATTTCTAACAACTAAAACTGACATTTGCATAAAGGAACCAAATACACACACATACCTCGACTCTACATCGTGCCATACAGTTATGTCAAACGGTATCGATATATAATATATGACGACTCTAACATCAAAAATGCTATTCCTGAAATTCTACTTCCGAAAATATGGATACACACAGGGTGTACTGAATCAATGTTTTCAACAAGTTGTCTCCCTTTCCCGTGAAGACTCTTTACAATCATCCGAAAACGTGGACAGCAGTGAATACCCTTCACCATTGTGTAATACGACACACCCGAACATTGGTGCATCCATTCATAACTATCGGGATATTCTTAATGTATTTAACCCTTTCCCATAACAACAACTCTGCAGCAAAAACATGTAGGCAAAAAGGCGAATGTTCTCCATAACTGAGGGATTAAGAATTGAAACGAGTTGAAAAACATTGTGGTAAAAGTAGAAATTAATCATCATGAGCAATTTCTGCTTTTTCCAAAATGTTTTCAAATGACGTCTGCTGCAGAAGCCTCAGAAAGCCACCGTATGTGGGAAAGGGTTAAACACACTCTAACGAAATATGTGTATGACACCTTTAAACCCATGGCTGCATTCAAACGATCGAAAAACCTGCGTGAATTCTGATTAGGTCTGATTTTACGAAACAGAAAATTAACATATACAATTCACAGAGTTGTAAAAGCAGCAGATGTACCAATTGTAACAATATTAATGGATGTTCTATTTTTTCAAGTAATGTAACCGGTGAGATGAAATTTCCTTTAAAGCATAAGGATAATTGTAAATAAAAATATGTGTCTTACCTCATAACATATAAGCGATGCATCATGCAATATATTAGACAAACTAAACGAATGAACAGCCATATGTTTAACATAAAAAATTCCACGGATCCTGCATATTCCACACATGTAACAACACATTTTAATTTGAACAACCAAAGTATAATCGATTTTTCAATTATGCCTATTGATGTTGTTTCAAATGATATTGATAGTCTCTGCACAAGGACAGTTTGGATCCACAAGCTTAACATCTTTTATTTGAATAAAACTTGACACAAGACACATTGTTTTAAATCTGCAATTTCTACCGATTCCCTCGGATTTATAAAACGCATGTATTTTCTTTGACAATACATTCGAAACCTTATAGTAGGTTCTATATTCTTCGATTTACATTTTGCAGATGCATGGAGATAAATTTTATTCATACCGCCTTGTATGTCACCAAAACTACATTTACATTGAAAGGGGGATGAACGGATACACTATGCGAATATCGTTTATTTCAAAAGACGATCTAGTCACAACTAATTTCAGGGAATCATGGATTTAAAACGAAAATATTAGACTATATCGAAAACTAAAAGGTAAATAAAGAGAATGCATGCAGATGCGTATCTATCAATGGTTTTATGCACAAAAATACGTATCTATCAATGGTTTAACGCACACAAATGGATATATATCAATGGTTTAATGCACACAATGCGTATCTATCAATGGTTTAATGCAGAACAATGCGTATCTAACAAAGTTTTAATGCACACAAATGTATCAAAGCTCAGAAAAAAGTTTCGGTGGATGTTTTTGCATATAAAACGTCTAATCCCTACGTCAAAATTGACCCTTTCAGCTCTTGATAACCTTTGGTAGCCAGGTGAGCAATATAGGCACATATTGGCCTTCTTGTTCAAAATATTTAGATCCTGTCTTTTTGCACCGGTTATTTAAATGTACTGAACTGCATATGCTTCCTTTAAGTCATGCTTCAAAATCATGCGCAGCGTCTTTGATGCTTTGCATCAAAATTCGTCTTGTTGTTGCTTGAATACCACTTCAAACGACACATCACAGCGATTTCTTTAACCACACTGTTATTGTCACAAAAACTTCATCTTTTGTAACTGCATTTAAAAAGTCGTCTTATACATGTGTATTACATGTATATGCGACATGCTAAAAGAGTCAGACAATACAAAGACCAATTTAACAACCAGTGTGCTTTAAGAAAAAGACTAATTGCGATCCTCACAAACTATCCTGAATTGAATATCCGAGCACTTGAAAAGTAGAATTCCTTCCGTGTTTGCTATAATGAAGTATCTATTAAACCTGCGAATAAAGAACTGAGAAGCGTTTAAGAGAGAGTAAATACATATAGAGGAGAGGTACTGCCCAGATCAGATCGCGCTTTGGGAAGACTGAGGGTCGAGTGTGGAGAGATAAATCCGGATAGACCAATTGTGAAGAGACAAAAAGGTAAGAGGTTGAAGTACGAACATTGTCGAAAAAGCTGATAGACCCATCTTGGCTAGGGGATCATTTGCGTTAGTATCGTTGTAAAAAGAGGCGAGATTATAACATGTTCATAATACTTGTTGTTTGATGTATCAGTACTGTTTCTTTTGTGTGAAGCAAATATTAAATATAAAATACTAAGGCTTAATGAACGTATGTACCGTTACACAGTGCACTTCGAAGTGTTAGAGATACATGTAAAAGGGCCTGACAGACCTTGCACCGATAAACGCATTACAATTATTTGTAAGATAAAAGTAACTCTTATGCTTTGGCCATTATATTATATTTACATGTACAGGTGTATTTATACAATTAAATGTGTGTAGACTGTTTCGTGAATTTCACGATGAACATCTCTATATTTGTAATGATATAACCTCAAAGGACAGATACATCCGAAGATATAAACGTTTCAAATATTATGAGAAAATGAGCCTTGTTTACAATGTTTCGCTAACAGAGTATAAACATGCAAAATAATAATTATCTTCTAGTGATGTACAGGTCTGGATTCGCACTGAAGAGGCGAGATTATAAAATGTTCATAATACTAGCTGTTTGATGTATCAGTATTGTTTCATGTGTGTGAAGTAAATATTTAATAGTCGCCGGGCAGAAGCCCGCGACTTCTATTTTTAATAGGTTTTCGGAAATGACAAGGGAGGGGGGATTATTATTAGAAAGAAACACATTTAGATGTCTTGAACATATTACAATTGTGCTTGTTTAAAAACACTAAGTAATGCCACATCTAAAATGAAATACATATTCCGATGTTTAACGTATTTTCAGTTTCTTTATTTTGACTCGCATTTATGTTGTTTTTTTTTAATTTACGAAGACAAAACAGTCCCTATTAGCTAGACAGAAATACTTTATTTTACACTATATACTACATGTAATCAAAAGGCGATAACTACAAACCTTTGAGTCGCACAGTCTAATTTGTTTACATACCAACTGCGTAGATCAATCTCCTTTGCAGAGAGCCGCTCTTTACACTCACTTACACATAGTAAAGCATAGGTGATTTAAAATGTTTATTTGGTTCGAAACAAATGAAGAAAAGAACAAACCGAGATAAAACTGGTTTTAATAGAAAAATTACTTTGAACGAACACTCTCTGCCTATAAAGAGAGTTTCAAGAACGACACCTCTGCAAATAAGAAAGAATCGGGTCTTTCGTACACAATTATTTCGTCCTTGACAATTTTAAATGTGTCATTTAAATCCCTAAAGGCATATTGCTTCCGATCTGCATATTGTTATGCATCATTGACACAAGGGCGCTCATCATAATATAATTTTAAAACATAGGTTTGTTATTTTCATTATAAAAAAGGAAGGAAAGAATTAAAATAAATTAACATGTTGTAGGGCTCAGTTTATGTTCGAAATTAAGTTTAAATTATACAACAATTTCATTGAGATTTAACTGTTAAGTTGATATTATATTTCGAAGATGGTCTAATTTATCAATATTGGACTACATTTCAACATTTGTTAAAGTATGCTATAATTAGGATGCCAAGCTAATATCATTTTGAGAAAAAGAGAAAACTCATGTCTTCAGCGATTTAACTCTTATCTCATTGTTTTAAAAGTAGATTGCTGCAAAGGTGTCCACTGTTGACTTTAATAGAGGAAAGGTAAAATGACGTGCTATTGCATGAAAATCCTAAATTGTTTGTTTTGTGGTTTTATTGAAAAATAATAAAATTCAAATATTCTGACAAACATCTTGAAAAGTGTATGTGGAATTCACAAATCTTATAATTATTCCTTAATGAAAGCACTGTATACATACTAAGACTAATGATTGGCAAGATTACTAATTTCTATTACTGTTTATGATCAATAATTAGTTGGTTGTCTGTATGGTCAACCTACTTTGGAATGGAGATTGATCATAAACAATGAAAGGCTTCAATTATCATTCACTTCGTTGACAAAACAATGCAAGTTATGAAACATTTTCACTTGACCCCATCCCTGATGTTCCAATATGCCCCTCAGTTGATAACTGTTTATTCAACTACTATAATGTTAGTGTAATGCATAACTGCAGTATGAATTTCCGGCGACATTGATGCGTTGCAGCAACTTTCTCTTGTATATAATACGATATCGTTAACCTGAGTGCAAGAGCTCACAAGTATACACATTTAAGACATGTAGAATGAAGGAACATTTGACAGCAGGCTTAGGCAGAATATTTTGAAGTTTCTGCCTTATTTTATTGAGAAATATGCTAATGTTGAATCAACTTGCATCAAGAATAAATAGTTCTATAAACCATGTACTAGATTGGGAGAAAGTGTTACATCAATGCAAAGCTGATCAAGATAATTATTCTGACAAAGATTCAAAATGCAACCTCCAGAGTGTAATCAAGATTGTCTTTCATTTGGCGTAGTGTCCTTTCTTTTGATTACCTGATATGACCCATAATCGATCATGAACTAGATATCATCAATACAAACATTCTGCCAATGTTTCAAGCTGCTGAAGCAAAACATGAGGCCTCCAGAGTATAAACAAGATTTTCCTTCAAGTTTGGCTTAGTGACCTAGTTTTTAACCCGGAATGGCTGGCCCATATTCGAACTTGAGCTAGATACCATTAAAATAAACATTCTGACCAAGTTTCGAAAAGACTACTTCTACAGTTTAGACAAGATTTTCCTTCAATTTGGCATAGTGACCTAGATTTGAACAGACATTACAAATATTCAAACTTGGCCTACATATCATCAAGACAAACATTCGGACATGTTTCAACATGCTCAAGTTAAAAATGCAGCCTCAAAGGATTTCCCTTCAATTTGGCCTATAGTGACATAGTTTCTGACCGAATATGACCCATATTCGAACTTGACTTAGATATCATTAAGACAAACATTCTTACGAGAATACCGTTGATACCTCCTCATCGCTTGAGGGAACCTGCACAGCGCGATCGGGTCGCCCGGTTGAGGGAGAGATTGGCGTTTGCACGCTACCACCACAACTTAGTGATTGATGCATTGGTGGCTGAAAAGGAGAGGCATGGTTTCAATCACTTCAATGCCACTCTTCCTCTCTTTTGGGTACTACCCTCTCCTTCTCCTACTGTCCTCCCGTCTGTTCCAGGGCATCTTGTAGTACTGTTATTCTGACACTTTTGTGATAAAATGTGTGTTAAGTTACCTCATGTGAAGAGCGCGACTGAATACTATAATGAACAAGAGAAAGTTGATGCAAAGCATCAATGTCGCCGGAAAAGACTGCATTGATTTATTTTTTAACACACATGTATTCTTGACTTTCATTAGTCTAAACATACACATAATGTTTTCATAAGGACTAATTCCAGGATTTTTGAAATTCCACATAGATCTACAAATTTCAGGATTTCTTTTGGTCAGGATATTGGATGTTTTGTATTTGTCAATAAAACCACAACAAATTAATACATTTTGGGATTTAAATCTACATGCAATAAAAAGCTATTAAATATTTCCATGTTTGAAGCAACAATGAAAACCTTTAAACGCTTAAAACATTGAGAAAACGGTTAAATTGCTGAAGACATGAACTTCCTCCTTTTTAATAATAATTATAATAAATATTTCACAGATGTTAAAATGTTTAAAAAGTAGACCACACTTGAAACAACATATCAGCTAAATTGTTTATCTAAATCGTTGATGCATACAATATATGTTTGGCGCAAGAGAAATGCCAGTTGCGAGTCCCATTACTATTTAATAGGTGGCAAGTATGAAATTAATTGGGTGCGAAAGAGCAGATTTTCTTTATTTCTAAATATATTGTTTATCAGAGTTCGTTCTTCTCTTAATTTGTTTCAAGCCAAATAATCATTTAATATCACATATATTTAAACATTTAAGTGTGTAATATTAGCTATCTATCTGTAATAAGGTGTTTGAGCATTCTTTCGAAATGTTGACCCTCGATCGTTTCAAAATCGAGTCGTAGTGTCAAACATCGAAGAAAGTGAATAAAACATCAGGCAAAGCGTTATTGCATTCCAGAGAAAAAAGCATTTCTATAGTATCTGTCTTTCTCCTATATTCGACCCATGCACTCATTTCGTGACGTTTAAGAAATCAATTTGTCATGCGACATTTTTTGTATGCATAAAAAAGTCACTTTTCTAAGTTTACATTTTACTTCCGGTTACTTCGCTTTGTTTACATTTTGACAATATGAAACTAGGTCACAAACTGAGGAAAAGGCGTTTCGACGTTCACGACCGATAAACAGGCTTATATTTGAGACATATTTTCACCAATTATTCTTATTTTTGTTTCTGTTACCAGTTTATGTTGATACTTATCTATTAAAAGGAGAATTCGACGTGATTTTAATATCGATAATCGGCTGCAAGCAGGTGCGCGTATGTAATCAAATTAGACTGTGCGACGTAAAGGTTTGTAGTTATCGCCTTTTGATTACATAGTTTATGAAAATAAAGTATCCCAGTCTAGCTAATAGGGACTATTTGTCTTCGTAAATAAAACACAAAAACGTAAATGCCAGTCAAAATAAAGAAACTGCACATACTTAAAACATCGGAATATTTATTTCATTTTAGATGTGTCATAAGTTAGTGTTTTTAAACAAACGCAATTGTAATATGTTCAAGACATTTAAAAATTATTTTTTTAATAATAACCCCCCCTCCCATGTAATTTCCGAAAACCTATTAAAAATAGAAGTCGCGGGCTTCTGCCCGGCGACTAATTATGCGATTAGCCTCTCTTTTGGGTACTACACTCTCCTTCTCCTTCTGTCCTCCCTTCTGTTCTAGGGCATCTTGTAGTACGGTGATTCTGACACTTTTGTGATAAAATGTGTGTTTAGTTACCTAATGTGAAGAGCGCGACTGAATACTATAATGAATGATGCGATTAGCCGACTTTTATAACAAGCAAGCCACAGTTGGTGGTCGGCCATACGCCGGGCTGTCCCTGGTCATTGTCTGTTCGTTTTCAGGCCGGCCTCCGAGCAGCGTATTTGGCCCGGCGCTCGCCCGACATGTGTGATGATCTGCCGGACATCGGAGAGGCATCAACGGATTAATGTGAGTTCAGTTTGCTATAAGTTTTAAGTCAGAGTTTAAAATAACTCAATGCCCGCGAGGAATCCAGAAGGGTTCCGGCCGAAAACATTTTTAATTCATGAATATGCTTTTGAAAACAATATGAACCTGCAGCAAAAGACTTTTGAAAAGATAAAGGTTGATATCCATATCTCTTTGTGCAGACATAAGGCACATTTCTATAAGCACTTTCTTCGCCATTGATGAACTTCAGTCGGACTTCACGCGGCCTAAAGTTGAAATTCTCTTTTCAGACTTCTGCACTTGCTGGACTTGTAGGTATCAACTATTTGAATAAACTAATGTTAGTTTGATAAAACATATTCAAAACAATATCTGGTGGAGTCAAAACTTGCCACATAGAGGATACTCCTGTTTCTGTTAGTAACACACTTGGACGCATCTGACGTTAACAACAATGGAAAACCAGTGTAGAAATAAAGAAATTGATTGTAACGAGCAGTTTGTTAATGTTAAAGAATGCAACAACACTTCGTCATAAAAAGTCGGTCTTTTTACCTATCTTCAACATATGATATTTGAGAAAAATGTATTTCTTACGGCGGTTTCACTCAACAGAGATAATGCATGTAAATGACATACATTATGAGTAAAGTATATTACCTGATAATATATTGTATATTACAATTAACCTGAAGTTATTCTTAAAAAAACTTTTAAAAAATCCTCCTGAATTCGTGTTATTAAATAAATTATCTAAAACCTAAAATAAACAGTCATTCGTTTGATGATGCCTGCATCATGTCGTACATATAACAGTCAATTAATCACAAATAAAATGTTATGAAAATGCCAGTTAGAAACGGCTCGTCCACTTTACAGTGATAGAACAGACCGACTAGTGATTTGCAAGGTATAAGGATGATAATGTTATCTATCAAGGTCATCTGTTCAAGCGTATACGTCTTCAATTAACGTGCTTCTATGCCTGGTGCCGACTAAGGCCGATCCGGTGTGCAAAATTGGATCCACAGCCGCAAGTGAACAAATTGTGCTTGTGCTTCAAAATGATTGTGTAAAGATGACCTCTGAGAAAAAGTAGTACCATATTCCTGACATTTAATTATTTCAATTTGCCCACTACATTATCGTTCATGAGAGTGTTTCTCGTAGCTATTCCTAAACTTATATTCACATGTGTTACACGAAGTCAGGTCTGATTATTCAGGTGGTCTTGTTTGGTCTGTTTGTAGAAAACCCTTTGCCAGTGATCGAATGGGTGTGAAAACTTTCTCGGACACTATTCTTCGTGCGTCTTGCGATGTAAGTTAAAAAACCGCTGTTCCCGCTGAAAGTCTTCCCGCAAACTTCACACATCACAGTTTTGTGCTTTATAGACATGCACATTCAGTTGCTCTTGTGTTACATAATACTGCTGACATGGTGTGCAACATGGTGTGCAACATGGTGTGCATTCGGTCAGGCTAATGGCTACGCAGGTGACGGTTCAAACTGTTTGTTCAACTTATACTGTTTATACATTGTTAACAGTCATAATGGTCCGAATTCACAACTTCAACAGTATAAACATCTAACTTGGAAATATGTTTCGCTTTCACTCATAGCTGAAAGATAAATGGTGTGGTATTTAACATTGGAAATGGCTCATTCGCACATATTGTTCTACACATAATTTGTGTAAACATAAAGTAAGTTTCATTGAAGAATGGGGGTAAACTATGGTTGTATTTACAATCAAAATGTGTAAACAACATCAACATAATGATATGATTCCCGCGTTTGTCGCACCCAAAATCCGATTTCCTTGTGGCTTAGCTTGGATCTTATCCGACGTATGCAGTTGCCACATTACAATACCCTTGTCTCAGAAAATTAAGAAATGCACATTTAATTCGGCGTTTTTTAAGCTGTAATTTAGACAGATGATGCAATAATGTTTATTTGATAGATATATGACATTTGCAGAGTTCCAATGAAGACATTCTTTTCATAAACAGAGTTCAACAGGCGATGTTTATCGAAAAATATGACATATCAAAATTTATGGGATATATTTAATATTTTCTAGGCGGTGATTTAACCGAGAATTTCACAATGAAGTGTCGCGTTTATATCTCTTGAACAAACCACTGTTTGAAGTTAAGCTTGAACTGACATTTTTGGAAAATGGACTATATAAAGTACCCGCGATATCCGTGTTGTTTGTGTCACCAATCCTCGTTCTGTGTATTCGGATAACGGGTGTGTAGATAACGATCGTGTTGCCACTGATATCACCTTATCAGATACTAAACCACGAATCTTATCCAGTTAACCAGTTATTATGTGCAATAAAAAGTAGTTAGTTAACTAGATAGTATTTCAGTTGTAAGTTAATGGACGTATAAATCTATTTATTGGTAACTCTCAACACGAATCTTATCTAGTTAAGCAGTTTATATGTTACTTATTAAGTGAAATTCCCTCAGAATTGGCCCCAGAAATTCCCTCAGAATTGATGAGAGCTATTATCTTATCTCCAAATCACCGTGAAGTCAATTAGGGGTCTGCATGGCTATTTCACAGCATGCATTCCACCAATTAATTTCTGACCATCATCTGGTAATAACTGAAGGGGATTTTCTACCTCATTTTAGATCAGTTATATAGCTGACAGACCATGTTTGAAATCTTATGTATCATAGTTTCATTTTAAAGAAAGTAAATCAATATAAAATGGTAAGATTTATAATTTGTATTTCGATTTGTAATACTTATTTAACCCTTTCCCACATACAACTATTCTGCAACAGACTACATTTAGACAAACAAATGAAAATATTTATAATTGAACGTATAATTATTGAATAGACTTGAAAAAATTGTGTCAAAAACAGAGCAATTTCTCCTCTTGTTACAATGTTTTCAATAGCAGTCTGCTGCAGAGGCATCAGAAAGTTTCTACATGTTTCTACACATTTACCAGTTTTGCAATGTTTGTATTAATTGAAGTAAATGAAATTTGATACTTGAACAGACATTTTAAATACCACACGTTTTACCTTTCTGAATGTTTACAGTTATATCATTGATTGAGTGGGGTTTAATGCCGTTTTTAACAATTTCTCATTTATATCACGGCAGCCAATTCACCTACTCATGCATTTCCTGGTTGTCTCACAACAGTACTCCACACAACAATCTTCCCAAGCAACTGGCTGCTTTTCCACATAGACTTAGCCCATTGGGTTGAAGACAAATGACGCATGTCGCATTGACTTTTGTAAATCCTCGGAAAGGATTTTGGCCGAGCCGGAATTCGAACTCGCAACCCCTGGATTGACAGCCCGCGTCGCTACCGACTGAGCTACCGGGGCTCGGCTACAGTTATATCAAAATCAGATCATCACTTATTGAAACCAGGTAAAATCAGAACTTATATGTTTTAAATATATATGATCATGTATATAAATTGGCAAGAATTTAGAGGCAAGAATATTTACTGCATGTATTTCCTACATACAACAAATCTGCAGCAGAAAAACAATTAGCCAAAAATATGAAAACTCTCAACAAATGAAATACAACTTTTTGAATAAAGATGAAAATTGTTTATTTTGAGCAGTATCTTTTTTTGCCACAATGTTTTCAAAGGTTGTCTGCTGCAGCCCGCCAGAAAGGGTTTTTATGAGGGAAATGTATAAGTTACCATGATGAAATTATTCTTTTTGAGAAATAATTCTGTTTATTGATCAGAATATTCTCAATGAATGATTAATAAAACATATTAATTAATACAACTAGTTGAATTTATAATTTCCACTTTCTCTATCAAGGTAGATTGAGAACTCTCTTGTCTAGGCTTCATAACGGTTTAGTATCTGATAAGATGATATCAGTAACACACCATGAAGAATTTAAGGGCAATTAAGGTTCACACCAGGTTGATAATTACAGATCCCAACTGAGATAAACAGATCGCCAATTTCTAGGAATTCTTGGGAAATGTGGGGCTAAGTTACAGACAGTGTTGCACTGAACAGAATACATATGTAACGGGTGGCAGTTCTGGGCACTTTCATGCCTGATTTTAGTCTTACGTTCGCAAACCCTAACTAGATAACCAGTAAATAATGTACAAAACATTAACTGGTTATCTTACGGAAGTAATATGCTACCATATGGATCACATGTTGTTGTCAATACTGTATGTTCTACAAATTACCCTGGGATCGGCTGATAAACTTATCCCTTTCCCAATACATACGCTTATTGACGTCTTTGCAGCAGACGACTTTTAAAAACATTGCGACAAATAAAGAAGTTGCTCAAAACGAGCAATTTCTTCTTTTGTCACAATATTTTCAATTTCAAAGTCGTCTGCTGTAGTTTTGTTGTATGTGGGAAAGGGTTAAACGGTGGCAAAGTACTGTGACAAACAAATTTGTCCATTTCAGGCAACATATTTGTAACTAATTGTGGACAACACATATATCGATGTGACTTAGATTAAGCTAATTCGACATATAACAGTAATGCTAGAACTTCATTCACTTATGATTATCGATTGATTGATTGATTGTTTGGTGTTTTACGCCGTCGCTTTCAACATTTTCTTTTCATTTATATCACTGCGTATGGAGTGTGCATTTAACAATTGTAATGCCTTTACGATTTCATTTAAACAGTTCTCGAAAGCATAACGACATATGCGAGGTTATTTCATTTTAAAGACAAGGGCTTTGTACATGTATATATCAGCTTCAATACTAATGTTGTCTTCGTAGTGATTGGGAGGGTTGTAAAAGTAAGAACTAAATGAACATTTAAGGTCGAAATTGTTTTAAGTTGAACCATAGTACGCTGATTATCTTACTTAAGAAAACAACTGGGAACATGGATGATTGATAAGGGTTGTTGCAATCAGGCACTAACCAGTTCCAAAGACGATCATTTCATTTGCCTATGTGCACTAGTACCACGTACGTTCGGGCTTGCTTTTAAACTTCAAAGACACTTTCAGCTGAATACATATTTGATTAGTTGTATTATAGTTTGATTATCGTAATTAAATAGTTTAAAAGTGAATACGACTCACATAGCGCATCGTATTTGTAACTATAACAACACAACTGTCTCGGTGGTGTAGCGATTAGATCGATCGTTTAGTGAGCCGGACACCGAGACAAGGGTTCGGGTCATATAACAACTGGCTTTTTGCGAGATGCACTTGTGTCAGGATAAGCTTACCAACAGTACTGGTTATGTATCCAGGAAACGTGATGTCATGGTGAAAGACAACTATTTCAACACGTTAAAACACATTTGTTTATGTCTTAACATTGTTTGTGTTGATCGCAGTTTCAATATAGGCTATCAGTGTTTCTGCGAAAATTCGTTTATCTCGACTTTATGTATCGCGTGATTCATAAAGTGTTAAACTGGTATCACTTTTAGTCATCTTATTGCGTTCTTTGTTGCAAAAAATGGCCGGGTATCAGTATAATACGGTGAAGATAACATTGTACAATCAAGGACTTGTTGTTCCTTGTAGCTATATATAAACAGTGGCATTCTACAATACAAGGTTATCCACACGCGCGTTCTAGTCAGGCGAGTCGCTTTTAACGAAGGTTAAGTTAATCAATTGTTAGAAGTAAAACAGAGACCTGTTAAGCCTTTGTATTTATTCTGTATTGAGGAATGGATCCTATCTTAAAGTAAGTCTTTTTTCAGAATCGCATCACACTATTCAAACTACACATATGTCAACCATGAGTTAGTTGGATACGCCCCTTTTTCTCTCAACATTGTTGAACAAAAAGTATGTGTATGACATGTAACGGGGCTAATACCAACAATATATAATAGAGTCATATGCTTAAACTTGTTTTTTTGCTTTATTTAGTCAAACACTCCACATCATAATCATCAACATCATCGTCATCATCATCATCATGCTATATTATTATTCTTTCGTATTTACATGTCAACTATATCATGAATTTCCATTATATTTATTTTGACAGTACAATTAAGCATGTATCAAAATACAACCGACGAATGCGCACTGCTTTAGTTGATGGTCTTTATAAGCTTTAAGCTTTAGTTCTTATCTATTTATTTATGATTTATGAAATGCTTATACTATGCCACTTTTATCAAATAAAAAAGTTTAATATAAACATTCATAAAAAGGATTTCCGTGTGTGTTTGTGATAATTTTAAACCTTGTGAGTTATATCGAAATACACGATATATTTAATGGTTTATGCTTAATTCATACCACCGACTACAATGCAGTTTCTAAGTCATGTAACGTCATTATTGAAGTAAAAGGTTGTCATTTATATTATGAGGTACCGTTAAAATAGCATGCCCCTACTGTGTGTATAACTGTGTGTATGACACTGTGGCTATAAGAACCGATATGACTTTGATAGAACATTAGAAATCTAGCTCCGAAGCAAAAGGCTCTACAACGTCGCTTCAAAAGATAACTTCAGAGTAACAAGGAATAAGCGTCCCCTTGTACATATACCTTGAATGCCTATTTGCGCTCCAAACATGATACTCGACCACGGATAAACAGACACTGAAAGCGGTTTAAAACATATTCGATACTTTTTCTGTGAAAATGTACGATGGACATGATTGTAATCGTCTTTATTGTGCCAACCTGATCATGGTTCTAACCATGGACCTTCACGTTCAATCCGCGTTAATACAAAATATCCGTAAGTCTCACGTATCTTCTTAAAATTACATACGCTGTATAAGATGTCACATACATATTTCAAAATTGAAACAGGTGTATGCTTTGTGAAAATGTTTTGTTTGCATGCGTGCTGTTTTACGCCGCTTTCAACACTATATAATATATATCACGTTCGTGGGTAAGATGCTTACCATATATCGTTTATGATAAACGAAACTAAGACTCTGGTTGCCAGTATCGTTTATGATAAACGATACTAGATTCTGATTGCCAGTATCGTTTATGATAAACGATACAAGTTACTAGACACTAGACACCGACCTTCAACTTACCACTTCGATTTGGGTTATGTAACAACAAACAAAGTCCAACAAACCTGTACGACTAATGCAATATGTAATATTAACTTTACACAATACTGACACATCCAATATCTAACAATATCAATTTATATGAGTCGTTCCACGAGAAAACCAACACTGTTGAATATGTGTAAACTATCGACCCGGATCATCCTTAGCATGCCGCGCAGGCTAACCATGACAGACACTTTTCGTTTCCTGTCGATTTTCTGTTTCAAGACTCATTACTCTATACCTCTATCCCCATGATACGGAATTTGTCGTCCTGGATTAGCGTTTGCGGACAGCGCATGTTGATCTCGGTCGATACATTACCAGTATCAATGGTCAACCCTAAGTGTTGCGACATCCGAAAGTGCACCCACTCAAAATACATTACTTTTGCGTGTCACTATATCATAAGTATACATTGATTAAAGCTTATTTCATAAAAGTTTGGTAGAAATCGTACCTAGATTACCAGTTAAAGACGCGTTCTTGAAACCAATGGCATAGCAGTCATACCAGTTAGTGTTATCCTAAGCCTTCCTTTCGATTAATTGAACAACACAAACCCGTCAGTATTAGGTCTAGCCTCCCTTTAATTCATGAAAATCACAACCCAGTCAGTGTTACGTTAGCCTCTTCAATACTCACTGAAAAGCATATACCAGTCAGTATTACGTTAGCATCTTTAACATTCATTGAAAAGCATGTACCAATCAGTGTTATGCTAAGCCTTCCTTTCGATTAATTGAACAACACAGGGGGGGGGGGGGAATAGTAGGGTTTATGGCCCGATGATCGTTGAAAATATCTGAAAATGATATTAATGAATTTAAAAAGTTTAAATAGGATATTTTCTTCATTCTCATTCATGAGTGAATCGAAACTTAGAATATTGTTATTTCTACTATACACCGATCTATTTATTTACATCAAAACGTATAATATTTATGTATGACGATCTCTTTATACCTCCAAAAAGTTGATAGATGTTTGCAGAGCGATCATGAACGTTATCCTTCAAAAACAGCATGTATATGCATGCCTATCTAAATATCTATGTTCAGAAAATATCCTTGGTGTATGGGCCATTGTTTACATTTCACAAATATCATTAGTGTGCGAGCCAATCTTTTCATTAAAAAGTACAACTGATGTATGGACAGATCTTTACATTTCAAAATATCATACCTGTGCAGGCTGATCTTTACATTTTAAAACACTATGTGTGCGGACAGGTCTTTACATTTCAAAAACATTATTGATATGCAGGCCTATCTTAAACTGTACATTTCAAAAATATCACACATGCAGGTTGATCTTTGCATTTCAAACTTTCATTAGTGAGCGGGCTGATCTTTACATTTCAAAAATGTCATTGGTGTCCAGGCCAATCTTTACATGTTTAGAACATTATTAATTTCCGAGTTTATTTTTAAAATACCATTGATGTGTGGGCCGAACTTCATGTATACTTTTAAGTATACCTTTAATGTGCGGGCTGATCTTTATATTTACATTTTCAAAATAACATCAAATAACAATTAAACGAGAATATATAATGTATCAACCTTGTATGTTATACATGAAAGTAAACTGTTTGTTTAAAACAAGTTACCTACACGTATTGTGACCGACTTTAAGTTAAGCCTATTCCAAAGGATCTAACTTAATGCATTTCATTCTACAGGATGATGTGGACTTTTACTTGAGAATAAAAATGATAAAGAAAGAATTATTCGTGAATCACAGAATGTAACGTTTTGCGGCAAAATTGATGTGCATGTCGATCTGAATATTTACGTTTTAAAACTATCATTGATGTGCCAGGTGAAGTTCGTATTTATATTTAAAAGAAAAATACACTGATTATGTGGGTGGCTGATCTTCGTAGTCAAATTTTAAAAATACCATTTAGGCTGATCTTTTAAGATAAATATTTTAGATTAAAAATATGGAACAGCCTTTTCGTGTTGTCATTATGTATGTTTTTCAAAGATGGGATTAACTATAAAAACAAAAGGATAGACGTAAGGGATCAACCATAGAACGAAAAAAATGAAATTTTCTTTGGCAAATGTCCATTCAATCTATTAAACTTAAACTCAAGGGGGTGTGACCGTAAATACTTAGGCCGTTTATATAATTTATAAATAATATGGAATTGCTAGAGATTTTAAAGCCCAACAGTCTAACTGGGGCTCTTTGAAAACTGGCAGCCATGGTCGTGCAGTCTAGGACTGGGTCATCTCCTGCACTGATCTAACCATCACAAGTCAAACATTAGCGAGTGAAATAGGTTGTCAAGTCATAAATTACACCTGGGGCTCAGACAATAACCCAATCTTAATATCATTGATACGATCAACCGAAGGTAATGAAAATACAGAAGAAAGGTTCAATTTGGAAAGCATATTGGGAATTATTCAAAAAACAAACTTGAGGAGGTTACACTTGCATATGTATTTTACCAAAACATAAACAACTTTAAACAAACAATACTGGCCCTAGGTACTAGAGACTCAAGTACGCCTTCCAAACCAGCAAACAAAATAAGAAAACATGTATCTTAATGGGACAAACATTATGAAATTGGAGTCAAGGAGAAAAAACATGCATTTTACACTCTTAAAAATCCCCAAGTGAAGACAATCTTGTCAAATTAAAGATGGTATCAGCCCATTGCATAAAGGTTATATTGGTTATATTGGATAGTAAAACCAAAAACTGGGTTAAATTTTGCGAGTCATGTTCAATTAACCCTAACATTCAAGAGACTTTTGAACTATAAAACCCATAGAATCAAACGAACCTCATTCACACCTTGTATTAAACAGCTAAAAACACAAACGGACGAACAAACGAACGGACGAACAATGCGGCGACTATATGCTCGTCTCCAAAACAATTATGTAGCCGAATAATTGCAGATAATTGTTGCCATGAAATATACTCGATTCGCGAATTCTCAAATATCTCAAAGTAGATACTTCGTCAATGTGTATTTGAAAGCTATTAAAAAGAGTAATTACAATAGAAAGTTTTTGCAGTGCGTAAATGTTGTCTGAAAAGACTGCGTTAATCGTTTCCCTCATACAGACTCATAGTGAAACGTGTGCAGTAGACAACTGATTAAGAAAGTGTGGCAAACTTCTCATAATGAGCAATTTCTTCTTTAACAGCACTGGTTTGAACTATATTTGATTATAATAGAATCATTTATAGAAATATCAATATAGATCTTTTTGCATAGTTATTTTCAAAGTCGTCTGTTTTCAAGTTAATTAATACACAGTACTTAAACTATTGAAGTTAATGAGCTAGTAATCCGCTAGCTGAGAGGCATTTAACAAAATCATAAATTGCATTTCTATTTTAAGTTGTGAAATTTCTTCTATAAGAGACGGCGGACAGACAGACAGACAGACTGATCGTTATTTGGGTATATAACCCTAAGCCTTCCGTTCAAGTGATTTAAAAGATAACCCGACACTGTAGAATATGAAAACATCATTTACAGTGTCTATGTAGTGAATGTGCAATTATTGAATAAACTTCAAAACATTATAAAAAGAGGAGAAATTGCTTATCATGAGTCATTTTTTTTTTTGCCTAAATGTTTTCAACAGTCATCTGCTGCAGATGTACATGTTGGAAAGACAGGTTAAATTAGTATAGATTGTGACATAACAAAAGAAAATAACATAGAATAACATTTAAATAGATTGGTAATATCTATTAACCGGATATCATATAATATAAGGGACCAGCAGGTAATATATAATTGTTGTGTTTATATGTCTCTGGTTTAACTTTATGAATAACCTGAAAGCTTCTAGTTCATAATGGATGATCTCTCCAAATATTCATTTTTGTTTGTTTTGTTTTATCCTCCTATGAGCTTGCGAACTAGAATTGTTTGCAAAAAGCATCAGTTACAATCATTGTTGTAATCACAACCAGGCAAACACTAATACTTGTATTCTTTGGCTATGAAATATGTATTAAGCCTACCTGTCAATTATTTTAAAATCACTAATCTTCTATAATCAATTCAAAATACTTTCAAAATTTCAACGGAAAACGTAAACACATGTTCTATTTAAAGATCCGGTAAAAAAAAAACACATACTATAACAAAATATATTGTATCTCCCTTTGACCATTACCACCTTAATCCCTTAAGATGTTGACCTTGGACATACACGAAGCGGGAAACCAATGCATGTTTAAGTCTCGTGTTCCGTTTCAAGGACTAACTGTGCTGAATCATTTGCAACAAATTGATTTCAGGCAATCATTGTTATACCATTATTTATCCCGTCGCGCCTTGCGTTTCTTTACATTTGTCAATGTTTTAGAGCAGTTTTGATGCAAGTTTGTTATTATACATAGACGCTGAATCTCTAATTCAGTCCAACAAAGGTTTTCCATGTTTGTAACATAGTTGCGATTATAAGTAAGTAAAGTAAGTAAATTGTTTATTATTGTGACATGTGTTACAAAGCATTTATAGTTTACATTTATTCTTTAACAATTATTATTAACACCCGGCCCCATGGGCCTATAAGTCACCAAAACATATATATTTTATAGTATCATACAATATACAAGATATATATATACAAAAAAGTGTGATCGGACGTGCAATTAGTCATTTTATTCGGTCGTATAAACAAATGTAGAATCATTTAATAATAAATAATCAAATTATCTAATAGAGTAGAGTAATAATTCTGTTTCATATAATCAAAACCGTAGAAATAATTGTGGGGAAAAGTGGATATAGATTATCCATTCACCAAAATGATTTCAAAGGTTGTCTGTGTGTAGCATCGAAAGATATCTACTTGTGATAGATAAAAGGTGTATGCGTTGTTGTATATGTTCCTATTTAAGGGTTGAGAGTGTTTAGTTGCTCACAAAAAAGATACATGTATCTAAGTTAATATACACATATATTTATACATATGCATCCAGACCACACCGCGAAGAGGCGCTCTCATTCACATTCCACAGCCTGTTGGTAACCCCGAACCTCTGTCTGGCACATTACATACGGGAATTCCATTACAATGACATTTACAAACAGCAATGACATGTATACAAGTCACAATATATTTAAACAGAAATGTTTTATAAAACCACAATCACAGAATGATCAATGTCACAAATTCACGGTATATATTTTTTTTTATTAAAACTTCTTAAACAGAAAGATTTAATACACTCACAAACTATTAATGCGGTTAAAAGTATTATAGTCAAACAGCACGAGATCAAATCTAACGCATTTATAACTTATTATAAATTCAATTCAATTCAACTTTATTAGCAATCGGCATACAAATATGTCGTTGGCCTTTTACAAACAACTTTTAGTGAAATATGGCAAGACACACAGCAATAAACATTCATGTACAATACAAAAGGTAGTCAATATATATTAATATACATGCAATATAACTATCAAACTATCGTTAAGGATTATTAAAGTATTCATTTTGTTAAATACACAATTTTCTTATTTTGAAAGCTTCTTTAATAAATGTTGCTAATTTAATTTGTACCTTTTTCCTATCATTCTTAACAAGAGATATAAATTTGTTTAAAGAAGGCCAACATGTAAAGTATCTAGGAAGTAATTGATTTCTAATGTCAATATATTTCGGACACACACGTTCTAGATGTATCATTGGTAATGTTATGTAGGTATGATTCGAATTAGAAGCGTTTTTATATTTAGCGTAATATTCTAATTTGCGTGATGCAATTAGCCCTGCGCTCCATTCTGATAATAATCTATACAATGGTGGCCTTTTTATACTAATAAATTAAATTAATGGCAATAATGTTCTCAACATTCTCAATTATCTAATATAATAAATTAACGGCAATTACGTTCTCAGACTTCTCAAATTATCTAATTAAGGAAGTTTAAATAAACATTCAAAGCAAACTGTAATCAATTATTTATAACACGGATAAATTTACCGCTCCACTCCGATAAATTAATAATCTACAGCAAACATACATGATACAAGGTTACATAAACGCATTGCGATGTGGGCCCATGGTAAGTCCTCACGCTGCAAGAATTGGTTCTCTGTCATAGGTAAACATTTTACGCAGTTTAAAAAAGAAAATTTCAATAATTTGGATAGGCTTTTACATAAACAGTCCTTTATTAACGGGGTTGAAAAGGCGACCATGAATATTTATTTAGCGGATTGGCTTGTTAAGCTTAATAAGGTCAATGGCTCTGCTGGTCTTGGTGGAAATAAGCTTCGAACCTACCGCACGTTTAAGCAAGTACATGTATATGAAACAGAAGGATACTGTAACCTTATTCTACCTCCTTGCCACAGGTCAGCATTGTGTAAATTTAGGTGTGGTGTAGCCCCCATACGCATTGAAACCGGCAGATATGAAAATCTCCCATTAGAGGATCGTAAATGTCCATTGTGTAATGTTCTCGAGGATGAACAGCATGTTCTCCTTGATTGTGTTATGTACACTGATTTGAGATCAGAGCTTTTTGTCAAAGCCGAAGAAGCAAAGCCGGATTTTGCAGAATTGGTTAAAACGACCAACTCTCGTATGTATTAACAAGTCCTGTAATAGTTCGATATTGTGCCAAAACCTGTTTTAACATTCTTAAAAGACGTAGATTTTATCTTAGTAAATAATGTCTTAATATATAACATGTATTCTTTTCCAGCAATTTTAATCCAAGCAATAATCAGCTGCTAATCAGTCAGTTATCAATTTTATCACATGTTTCCCCCTTGTTTTAATAATCCTTTTTTTTAACTTTAGTAGCTTTACTTCTCAGTAGTAACACATGTGTTCGATTCTCTTTTCCCTTTTTTAAACATCGACAAATTAGAAGCTGATTATTGGCTCCATGTTGTATATAGTAATTGCTATGATTGTACGATATGCTTATATCGAAAGTCTCCTTTAATTCTAGTTAGAATGGCCATGTATAATATTTGTCGTGAATTGTTTTGTACAGTGTATATGTTTGTATTTGACTTTGTTTGTACATGGATGAGACTTAAATAAATAAATAAATAAATAAATGTATACAAACCTAAATACCAAATATTTACACCTTTAAACTGTTTTCCTTCAAAAAGTGTTTTTTCCTCATAACCGGCCTTATTGGACCATATATTTTTGAAAATTGGCCTTTCTGGACCAATAATCGGCCTTTTTGGACTGGCCTGTTAGGCATCCGGCCTTTTTGGACTTATACCATATATGAGACTTTTGAGATTAGACTATAAAAGTGTTATGGTCCAAATATTATTACTGTAGCTACACAAATTAAAAGTAGGTCAAAACCGTACCGAAATCAATATGAATAATACGGAAAAAGAAACAAACCACCAAAATGAAACATTTTATTATTTTATGAGTGTTTTTTTAATTTTTAAATAGGTCAGTAAAAAACTTCCTTTTATAGAATAAAATTGGTTATGTATAATTATTCAATAATTAATGTATTGAGCGACTATTAGTATACCTTTATTTGGGTGAATTAATAAATTAAATTCAAATCCCCAAAGAAATATTTCTGAGATGCTTTTTATATGTTACCCATGAAAGAAAAGACTTGTATGTAATTTAATATAAATTAATTTCCTTAATTTTATGCAAGAGGAATGAAATCTCTATTACAGTAAGTTTTTAAACCTGAGCTGACATATAAGCTTTCATGTGTACTGAATGAATATGGAACTTGACCTTGCAGAAAATCAATATTGACTCAGACAGTAGCACATTCATTAGTAAATTCCAATGCTTATACTGAGTTATAGTAAGAAACTGTGATTTTTTTTATCAATATGAAATTTGAGGTAGCAGAAAATATTTATATTTCTCAAAAAATCATATATCACCCAGTAAGAAAAATGTTTTTCTGTATGTAAAAGATAAGTGGATAAATGTCGCTATATAACTCGATGTAAAACAGTTGACCCCCAGCGGCGTGGCCAATTTTGACAACAGGGATATCATTTGAACAATCTTTGTAGAGGATCACAAGACAATGATACGCACAACATATCTAAGCATTAGGCCTTTCGGTTTCATCAGAAGAAGATTATTTAAGTTTTTTCTTTGGGTTGCCATGGCAACCAGAATTTTAAATGGAATTAATTTCGTTGAACAATAATGAAAGGGGACCACCAAAGGAACACTCCTATGAAGTTTAATTAAATTTGGCCAACGGTTAAGGAGGAGATGTCGTTTAAAGGATAACTTTGACATAACACTATGTAAAAGCTGTGACCCCCCCCCCCCACCCCGGGGCAGGGCTTACGTTTACCACAGGGGCAAAATTTGAACAATCTTGGTAGACGACCATCATATGATGCAACTTACCAAATATCAAGACTGAGCCCAGTATATTTGAACAAGAAGATGTGTTAAGTTTTTCCTTTAGGTTGCCATGGCAACCAGAGTTCTGCATGGAATTTATGTCTTTGAACAATAATGAAAGGGGACCGCCCAAGAAACATCATTATGAAGTTTAATCAAAATTGGCCAAGCGAGTCGTTTGACGACGGACGACGAACAACGGACGACGGACGATGTACGACGGACAATGACCGATCACAATAGCTTAAAAACCAACAGAGCTGAATGTGACATTCGTACCAATTGCGATCGTACCAAAATAAGATTCGCCTTCCTGCACATGATGGCATATTAAATAGTATAGACATATATAGTTGATTGTTATTGAACATTACAATTTATATTTTTGTTGATAGCATGGATAATACAGGGACAAGCCCAAAAGTTAAAAAAATGAAGGTAGACCTAGTTTACAGACAAAAAGTATGTATACTTTTAATAGGACATGCATTTGCTACTCAAAAAAGAACAATTAAACAAACAGTAGTTTACTTTGTGTGTGTTGGGTGGGTGGGTTGGTTCAGGGGAAGGGGGAGCATAGTATATAATTCAGTATAATTGTTGGGAAGACTTATATGCAGAACGACCATGAATCTAGAAGAAAAACGGTCCATTTTTCTTGTAAATCAGATTTTGAACTTGACTCAATGTGTATCGCAAAAAGTGTCCTGACACCCGTCACACGACTGTCACGCTGCCTCACTGTTGTACTTCAGTAGTAATGGTGGTTACTGCTACAAACCATTAGGATCACAGTGACCAACATGCAAGCATAACCTTACTATTCTTTTTAAAATAAAACAAAAAATGAGAATTCATTAAAATATAAGGACTTAACCAAATGCATAAAATAAAGCAACTACAACACATTGCACCTTAAAATAACTTCCTATATTATTCCAATACATACCATCTTAGAAAACAATTTCAAAGACCATAACAAAAACTAAAAACATGGAACTGTAATTCTGTCAAAATCACTGCAATTATCTTGCCTTACTCATGTATAGTATGAAGATAATAAAGGGAGATAAATCCAAAGGCTAAATACCACCATTAAAATGACAACAAATTGCAATCTCCTACACAGTAATCTCCCTTGTCTAGCAGAGTAAATCTAGTTTTCAGTTATTTCAGCTAGTTATCTTTCTTGAAAAACAATTACTTTGCATGTATTTATGCACTATACTATACTAGAGGTAACACACAACTGATATCAAAAATATCACGGGGCTATATCAGCATTTCTAACTTCAAAAGATAAGATCTACGTATGAATCAAACTGTTATAATATTTGGAGGACAACGTTGATATTAGTTTTCAAAACTAGGAAAATTTACCAAAAGGTCACAGTCAATGTCATCCGAGGACAAAATCGATATGTGTTTTCAAAACTATACACATTGTCCAAATTTCATTGCTGTAACTTCAAAATAGTATTTTTTTGTATAATTTCGATATCAAATAGTAGTAAATATAGAGAGCATATAGTCGCCGCTTTGTCCTTTTGTCCGTTCGTCTGTCCGTCCGTCCGACTCTTGTCCGGAGCATAACCCCAAAAGTATTTAAGGTATTGACTTCAAACGTCATATACGGATAGATCTCAGTGAGGGGAAGTGCAGTGCACAAAAACAATAATTATGCCTGTAGTATCTTTGGAGGTATTGCCCTTTGTATATATTCATACTTAATTCTATACTTAATTCTTGTCCGGAGCATAACTCTCAAGGTCTTTGAGGTATTGACTTTAAACGTCATATTAAGGAGACGTGCAGTGCGCAAGAACCATAACTCCGGTTATTATAACGTTATATATTCCCCTTCATAATTATGTTTTATCTTTTTTAAGTATTTTTAAATGCTTAAATACATGTTTTTGTCATTAGTTTTTGTGACTGTAATCATGTAGTTCTCTATAATTATAATTATGAACTTGTTATTAAAATGTGAACATTAATGGCCAAATGCAATTATAGGCCGATTTGCATATACACTTTGAAAGTCGAATATATAATATAACGAGAGTTCGCAGAGGGAACCCGGTGCCCTACTGGAGACTGAACTAAGAGAGTTATTTAATTGGTCTACAACCCTTCAACCCCTTCATACACTTTCACAGATTGTTATTCAATTCCTTTTTTGCACCATGTGCAAGAGTTATAAGAATAATATAACAATAATAATTTCTTAATAAAATATTTTACTAAAATATTATACTAAGTAAGTATTATTCATCATATTATGCTTACAGCACTTGCATAGAAGTTATTTCACCTTGTACTATGCTGATAAGAGAAACAGCTGCTTATTTTAAGATCTTATAACGGACCATAGTCACTGGGAGATACATTCTGCATCTTCTGGTATACCCTTCTGAAGTAGGTGTTATAAGAGATAAGACTGGTTTACATTACTCCTCTTATAATCATCAATGTGTTTACTAGATTACATTAATTATTGTATTTAACAATTAAAAAACTAATAACATGAACTAAAATGAATTACCAAATAATCAAATTAATAAGTACATAATTAATGAAAGTTTCATTTGTTTTGTTTACTTAGGATACCTATATGTACCCATATATTAAGTTTCAAAAAATGCAATAGTTTTTAAAAAAGTTACATTTTTTGCATAATAGCCGTTTTACAATTATCGTCATTGCGGCCATTTCTAAATTTTAAAACGGGAACATATACCCAATGATGAAAACGGCATGTCTCTATCACTGTTGGTTCTGGAGGCGTAGTCTGCACACAATTTCGATAATAATTCAAAATGGCCGCTCTGACAGCCATATTGGATGTCCGACTTAATTGAAGATAACACGAAATGATTCAATTCACAATCGGACAATTTAAAAAAAAATCAAATATTACGGAATAACGACCATCTTGGATTTTTTATCGAAAGTGAAAATTGCGTAAATTCACCCAGGATGACCGAATGTACCCATATATTAAGTTTCATTAAAATCCGTTAATTTTTAAAAAAGTTAGTATTATTGCGTTATAGTAGCAATAACAACGTACAATTTTAATTTCGAGCATCCTAGTCATGTCATATATCATTTTAAAGGTTATGACAAAACAAACTCAAATAAGTTTTTTGAAAATATATCAAAATCTGACTTATGGCCCTTTTTTTTAGTTTCTTCCATTTTTTCCGCCAAAATGCCTCAGTTTCAAACATGTCGATATTTTAACTCAAACAAGGAAAACAACAATACAAAACCATGTTTTTTCTACAATTTATATATTATTTTATCTTATTATAACCAACAATGTATTTTTCTCAAACAAATATCCCTTTTGTAAGCTTTCGGAAAAAAATGGATTTTTTGTAATTTTCAAAATCTGCTTATTTCAACGCAAGACACAAGCTTAACTAATTTGTAACAAAAAATATTAAGTTCTTGCAACCAAAACAAATAAAACGCAAATTTAAAATCAGTGGAAATAAATATAGCCTTTGAATAGAGAAATTTGCAAAATAATAAATTTGTTGCCATAGCAACTATTTAATTAAAATGAGATTTTCAAAACTTAACATGTTTTTTTGCTGCAGAACAGTTTCGTTTGTGCAGCAATTTGCCAGACATTGATTTTCCGACGTAGAACAACATATTACTAAAATGAAAATGTACTTTAATTGCAATCTTTAACTTTATAGTGAAAAAAGAAGCAAGCTGATGTTTCAAAATGACTTGACATTTCTATGTATATATGCATGACCGAGCAAATGTTAATAGCGAAAATAATAACTGTGTGCCAAAAATCAAACATAACACACGGTCATCTTGAAAAAGTCTGACATATGAAATTGCTAAGTTAATACAAAATATAACTTTTGTTGCCATGGTAACCATATAAAATAAATATTTTACGAAACTTATATTATAGAAAGTACAACGAAAACATAATTATGTACTTTTACATGTAGGTTAATGTATACCAACAGCCAACGAGAAGTTTTATCAGACCACCTGCGCTCAAACAACTACTAAATGGGTATTTCTCCATGGTACCCGACAGTATTTATATTTGGAAAAAAAAATCAATGCAAATGCAGGACAATGTCATGCCATGAATCATGTATACATTTGGTTTATTGCATTTACTACTATAGTATCAAACAATTGTAATACGTAAACATAATTTGCATTAACAATGAGTAATCGACTCTTTATTGGAAGAAGAAAGTTGATACTATGTTTGTGTTAAAAGTTTTACAACGTCGACTTTACTTCCTTTGTTACTCTTTTATGCGGATATAATATCTATTCCAAGTAGGGATTGGGACAGATTTCCGGTGATATTTCGCTTCAATTTGGGATTACGATAAGCATACGTTTTATTTAAAATAGAACACGGCCTATCAGATGTTCAGTTAAATGAGATATCTGTCTTCTGATATATATATATATACATTACGAATACATTTGTTTATTTTTTGCAAGCACTTAACAGAAAACAAAGTATGATAACAGTGGAAACAGTACACTTTAAATATGCGAATCTTTGAATGTTAACGTCTGTTTTTGGGTTCCTGTCAATATTAAAATAACTTAAACTGACTTAGAGCTGGCCATGTCTCCTGTTTGTACCCACCCGATTGAAATGAAATAAGACTTGTTATGACCAGTTGAATTTTGATCTACTTCTCATATGTGAATAATGATGTTGGCAATATACATAGATGATTTGTCAATCCGCATGTCTATAACAGTTTCGAGTGTCTATGTTAATCTAGACGGTACTACTTTCTAAATATTTGCATAACTATTTGATAATTTGTGTATACAGAATATTTTTAATATAAAACAAATATTCGATCATGCAGCATGTTTGGAAATCAAAATTTATTTGGAATTACATCCGAATTCTTAAAGTTTATCGAATTAGGGTTCTCAAGTCAGAGCTCTTGAGCCTATTTTGATAGGGTCCTTCTATTTTCATCTCTCCTTTGGTTGGATAATGTTTTAGATGCTATACATCGTTGTTACACAACTAATATTTTGACTGTTCGTCTTTAAGCACCAACTCCTGATGTCATGGTCATTTTTAATTGATACGGGGATATTTTTTTTAAACGATACTTTCATTCGTAATACGTAGAATACCATACAAAATAAAATCAATTAAAGATAAATGAATATGATAAAAATGTCTACTTTAAGTTTATTTAATGATAAACTGACCAAAATTTGTCTATAAAACTATATTCTTTGATCTTTTGACTATCGGAAATGTACGTGAGACGATAGGCAAATTTTTGATAGCCTACTAGAAAATATTTTGGGCTTATAATATCCATGAATATCAGACCATCGCAATGGAATCCTGTGCTGAAATTTTGCACAAACTCTATAATATAGATGCCTTTCTCACGATATTTATATTATTCTTGTATTAATTTTGTATTATTTTAACCTCAATATCGTGGACAATCCAACTTTAATATGTCTGCTTGTCCGTTGTAGTCCTGCAAGGATGCCATTTAGTGCACCACTTGGAATCCAGCCCTCTCATTGTGCCCCAGATGTCACTGATGACGAGGGCCTTAGAGCCCCTGTTAAACCTCTCTCGAAATTCCTATGGCAAGAGACGCAACAGTATCAGAGTCAAGCATTGCAGTCCGGTTTTGTGCAAGGAGTCAAGAACGCTTCACTAAACCCCGAGGCATTCGGTAAATACACATGATAACAGTTCAACTAACGAACATTTTTCATTTGTTAAATGATGATAACGAGCAGATATATACTAAGAAAAGTAAATAAAACATGTCATATTACATATTATCCTGATATAAAAGTAAATACAATAATGTTGACATGAACTCAAAACACTTAAATATAGACATTATTTCTCTTTGCAAAAAATAGCGCATGTTAACTGCATTGTCATTAACCACATAACCACATGTTAATGCTTAATTAATGTCTAACATTTCAGGACGTTACATGCTTCAAGACTCGGTGTTTTGTTATGAAGCAACAGAGAACATCAGCATTGCCGAATCAAACGCAACTGATCCGTGTTTGAAAAAATTTCTTACGAAAAGGCTCGAGTCATACCAGAAGTGAGTATATGTTTCTAAAGTGCATGATAATGGTCTTTAAATGTCAAACGCTCAACATGTTGTTTTTGTTATTTTATTGTACAACTACTAATAACGATGCTAAGTCGCCACAGCTGAACTTAGTGAAAGTGATCTATTGCTTATGTTTATTTGGAAATATGGCAGCGAAAATTATTTGTTATGCCGAAACATATTTGAGGATTGATTTTCGCCAGCTGAACTTAGTATATAAGATATGTTGTCTATAATTATTCGAAACGGGTTTTTTACCGAATAATGTTTAATGACTAATTTGAAGCTTGGATTTTAAATATAAATTAAAAGAAAGCTCGCTATCGACGTTCATTGGTCATTTGAATTTATATTTAACATATATTTAACTTATTTATATATTATTAAATAATACTATGGCTATGTTCAACACCTGACATACAGAAGCATCAAAGCTAGGGAAAGCCTGTTTAGAGAACATTACATATATTCAACATTGCTCCACTTATTACATATTTATCTATGTTAAGAATCTACAAAGCCCTGTTTGACACCTGGCGTATTGAGAATCCCTCTGCAATAACGCTTGGAGATGCCTGCTCGGAGTACATTCTCCATGAACACAATGTAGCCATGAACCTTGACTCTGTCTACTTCGTCGTTGCCCTCATACCTTGTGCTAAGCTGTGGCCCTGGATTGGACAAATGATTGGAGCAGCTACAGTATGTGCATTCTGTTTATCCACACAATTATTTAACTTGTCAATGACCATTAATACGCAAACGTACATAGTTTTGTAGGATCTTTATGTCATTTTAAATGTGATCTTTCACAATTTCCCGATATTCAGAACTATGGTTCCGCGAAAATGAACTATACAATTAAACCTTACTATGGTAAAGGTACATCCAGTGTTTGGGTACTTTCAATTTAATACAGAAGTGTATATGACCAAATAACTACATAATGCAAATGCCGTATGTTTACAGATGCATCAAATATAAAGTGACGACTTATGTTATTTCATTCTAGGACGATTTCGGCGTGTATACCCAGTGGGTTAAAAAGAACTTTAATCCTGACAGTTCTGGAGTGACCAAGTACGAGACTCTGATCAACAACGCTGAAGCACAAGGGCTGATAAACAGAGACGACGCTTTGGAAGTTTATAAAAAGAGCATGATGGGTGAGGCTAACTTTTTTGGCTCCATCGAGACAATGTAAAAGGAATGTGTCACAATGAGAAAAATCTGTGTCAAAGATACATTTATTGCAGTTTAAACCTGTTTAAAAAAAATATGTATATAATTTAATACTCGCTGAGTATTGACTATGTACTATCATGATGTATATATTGTATTGGCAGTGTACGCATGGGTATATTGCCAATATCCTTTTGAAATAAATTAAAGGCTCTATTCTGAGAATGTTGCCTTGGTGACTGTCTCATTTCCAACCCATATAACAAAGGAATGAGCATGAAACTCAGAAAGATTACGAAAGATTGGCGAGCAGATTACCGACGACCCAGAGCTAGATTTTAAATGTAATATCGCCGAGTACACTCACCCGGAAAAGTAATTAAACACAAATGAAGAACGAGTATGACAACGTCATTCAATTCAAATAGTCCTCAGTTATTCACTTCAGCTGAGGTGTATAATTATATAAGTTATGCGTATTCAATGATACAAAGCAAAACTCACGATTCAATATTTAAGTATCCTTAATTGGCCCATCAAAACGTTCAATTAAAGACCGCATAATGCCAGTCGGTCTTGATAGGAAATATTAGAGTCTTTGAAAATCTATAGAGTCTAACATGTACACGAAATGGTAAGAAATCAAAGTATAAAAGTCATTTCCGAACATTATTTCAATGCTCAGAACAAAAGTACAGTAACAGTGAAAATACAGAGGCAACGTTCATTAGAATGATTCCAACACATACTAATGTCATGCTTAACATGCAGAAGAGTGTTTCAGCTAGAAAAAAGCATACGCATGATATTTCACATAGGACTGTTTATCTTCATGAAAAATGGCTAGTGAGAGCGTGTGTCGCTAAAAAATACAACCAATAAGAGGCTAAAAACAAAAGTGTGCAATATATCAAAGTTACCAATATGAAGAATTACCAGTAGGAGCCATCAAAGGAAGCATACACCGGTTCGGTCAGGAATTAATAGTCACAGACGATCAGCGATGCAAATATTCAAGGTTGTGGGTTCCTGAGAGTTGTATAGTGGTATAATTGTCCACCACCTATAAAATAGGTTGTTTTTTCCTTTCCCATAAGGCTGAGATTTGTCTAGTGGTATATGTGTCCACCTCTCACCCAAGATATTGTTGGTTCATTCCCTAGCAAGATGAGAGCGGTCTTCTGGTATAGGTGTCCACCTCTCATCCAAGAGCTTGTGGGTTCCATCACCACCTAGTATGTAGTAGAAGTACCCGCATTATATATAACACCCGAGCATGAGAACCCGCTTAACGTTCTTATGAGTGGTAGTACCTTAAAATTCTGATACGGGGCTATCGAAACAGTTGCGGACAGAATGTTCTTAACCTGTGAGAGAGGTACCTTAACATCCGTGTGTTGGGATACCTTAGCATGGGAGAGTGGTACCTTAACATCCGTGTGTGGGGATAACTAAACATGTGAGAGAGGTACCTTAACATCCGTGTGTGGGGATACTTAAACATGTGAGAGAGGTACCTTAACATCCGTGTGTGGGGATACCTTAACATGTGAGAGAGGTACCTTAACATCCGTGTGTGGGGATACCTAAACATGTGAGAGAGGTACCTTAACATCCGTGTGTGGGGATACCTAAACATGTGAGAGAGGTACCTTAATCTCCGTGTGGGGGGATACCTTAACATGTGAGAGAGGTACCTTAACCTCCGTGTGTGGGGTTACTTAAACATGTGAGAGAGGTACCTTAACATCCGTGTGTGGGGATACCTAAACATGTGAGAGAGGTACCTTAACATCCGTGTGTGGGGATACCTTAACATGTGAGAGATGTACCTTAGGATCCGTGTGAGGAGATACCTTAACATGTGAGAGAGGTACCTTAACCTCCGTGTGTGGAGATACCTTAACATGTGAGAGAGGTACATTAACATCCGTGTGTGGGGATACATAAACATGTGAAAGAGGTATCTTAACCTCCGTGTGTGGGGATACCTTAACATGTGAGATTTATACATTAACATCCGTGTGTGGAGATACCTTAACATGTGAGAGAGGTACCTTAACCTCCGTGTGTGGAGATACCTTAACAATCCTTTGTGGGGATACCTTAATACTCCCAGAAAGAGACACTGTGTCGTCCGGGGTATAAATTACTTGATAAAACAATCTTCAATGCACATCTTTATTCGTTATCATAAGTGTGATTGACTGAAAACAAACAAATACATCAATATAGTACCTAAACAATTACACTTCACAAATAATAACCTGATCTCAGTCTACACAAAGTACTTCAAAAGTACAATCTTCAAACATGCAGTTTGATCTTTGTTTTCACTAAATATGCATTCAAAATACCCAAAACTATGCACATTTACAAAGAGCCGGGTCGTACTGAAAAGGCAAATTGCTATAAGACAATATACGACGTCAGCCTGATCCCACTCTTCACATTCAAATGTCGTCTGCATAAATAAGTAAACATTCAACGATTACAAATTGTTTGCATAAAAGATAATCATTATATTTGCGTTTACCGGGAAAATTGGCCTACATTATTAACCAAGCAATTTCCTTTTTCTACTTTCTGCATTCTTAAATGAGCAATTACTCTTCTGGAGCAAAATGCATTCTCAGATGAGCGATTCTCCCTTTTTTACAATGTTCAAAGAATTTCAGCTAAATATACCGCTGACGGCATTTAAATTGCTCGCTGAGAATTCGTGACTTGATAACAATATAAATTGACACAATGCATACATTAGTTTTGATTATACAGAACACAAGGTAACGAAATCAAATCGAAGTCTGGTGTGACCAGCGTGCTCTAGGGACGTCGCCATTTTGTTGTGCATTTGACCAGCTAGGACAAACCCTTTAAATTGCAATAACTACGAATGCATATAACTTATGCTTTCGTAAAAATGTGGAATAAACATTTAATCATCGTATCATTGAGTCTTTACATACCAGTATATGGTTTCTACGGTAATTTTCAACATAAATCGACACAGAGCTTCAGCACTAGCTGTCTTGTCCGGGGACATCAACTTGTTCTAAAAATAGCTCACGCTAAATACGTCCCGATGACTTTCGCGTGTTTTCGTTCAATTAATGACCTAAGCGTTTCGGCGCTTACATACCAGCCCCTAATTGGAAAGTATAGTTCCATGCTTTTCAATTACTGGGTGGTGACAAACCGACTTTAGCATATAACAATTCAACTAAATACAATGTAGCTCTAATCAAGAGCTCTGTCATAAACGTTACAATATCTCTCAAATAACTCAAACACTATTGTATAACACTTAAAATTCTTCAAGTTCAAGCAAGACAACTAGTTTGTCTATAGGTCTGATTAATACATTTGTTGCAGTTTTCACTTTGACTTGTCGAACAAACCCTTGCTTATCTGGCATGGTCTGAATGACAACTCCCAGTGGCCACGAGTTTCTTGGTGCGTTTGAGTCTACGATGAGTACTATGTCACCGCGCTTCAGATTACGTTTGCGTACACACCACTTTTCTCTCTCCTGGAGAAGAGGTAAGTAAGTACTCCCGTACCCATCTCCTCCAAAAGAGATCAGCTATATATACCAACGTCGTCGGCAATAATTATCAGTCTTATCGAAAACTCCTGGAGACAAACTAGAAATGTTTTTCAAAAGCAACAAGTGGTTTGGTGTCAGCGGCTGCAGGTCGCCAATTTGATCTGATGCCTTTGTTAGTGGTCTACTGTCGAGTATTGCCTCTATCTCACACATAACGGTCTGAAAGTTTTCGTCGTCTAAGATCTGTTCGCGCATCACGCTATTTAGGGGGAGTCGAATTGATCTTATTAATTTCTCCCACACACCACCGAAGTGAGAACCTCCGGGAGGGTTAAAACGCCATTCAATGTTCTTTTGTATCATACACTTATTGATAGCTGCTGTATTCCATTCTTTAATAGACTCTATTAATACGCGTTCTGCTCCCACAAAGTTTGTTCCATTATCAGCGAGGATTTTTCACACGTGACCTCGACGCGCGATAAACCGCCTCAAAGCATTAATATAAGAGTCCGTGTCCAACGAATGAGCGATCTCGATATGTACTGCGCGACTGGCCAAGCAAGTAAATATGACCCCGTAACGTTTCATACGACTCCTTTTCACCTTAACCTCAAAAGGACCAAAATAGTCGACTCCGACTCGGGTAAATACTGGTTCATCTGGCGTCACGCGATCCTTTGGTAGATTCGACATCTTCTGTTCACCAACATGAAACTTAGTTCGCCTATATGTTATACACTTAGATATTATTTTCCTAATTGCAGATGGCGCAATGATTAACCAATACTTCTGTCTTAGATGAGCAAACATATGATTTCTTCCTGAATGCTTTAAGTCACTATGGATTTGTCTCAGGATGAGTACTGAAACGTGATTGTCTTTTGGCAAAAAGATCTGATGCTTAGTCTCTATCGAAATGTCAGCATTTTGCAATCGACCACCGACGCAAAGAAGCTCTTCTCTCATAATTGGGTCGAGTTTTCTCAGTTTGCTACTGCTCTTGATTTCTCCATTTTTCAGCAATGCTATGTCTTCAGGGAAACACTGTTTTTGTACAAACGATATTATAGCTTTTTCTGCTTTGTTAATGTCTTGTAACGTAAGCTCTTGTGATATGCTGTAATCACTCTCGTTGACACTGCCTTGTTTAATACGTACACGACGTAAAAGTTCATCTTTAACTCGAAGTATCCAACCAGTGGATCTCAGAAGGTTAAGCCATGATGAATGGTAGTTGACTAACCTATCTGCGACGCTATCTTCCTTCACGATACTTGTAGCTGTCTTCACTTCGGGATCGTTTTCAATGTGCTCTTCTGAGAATCTTATCAAATTCACTGAATCTGGCCATTACCTTTTAGCCAATAGTAGGAACCCTGGAGCCTTGATCCACTTCTCTGACCAGATTTCTTTGTCAACAGGGATTTCTCTGGATGCGACGTCGGCAGGATTCAACTTTGTGTTAATATAACGCCACTGTATCAGGAGTGAACCTTCATGAATAACACTCAGTCGGTTAGCTACAAATATATGGAATATTGATGTCTTGTTATTGATACAACGTAGTACTGACGTGCTGTCTGTCCAAAATAATGAATTGTCTATCTTAATATCTATTTCACTTCTCAGCAATTTGTCTGTACGAACCGCAACGTAAGCTGCAGTCAATTCCAATCGAGGCACTGTAACCTTTTTTCAATGGTGCGACTCGAGATCTCCCAAATACGAATGAACAGTGTATTTGATTCTTATTGTTTGTTAAGACTAGGTAAGATACAGTCCCAAAGCCACTTTGGCTTGCGTCCGCGAAGTGATGTAATTCAGCGCGCTTAATGATTTCAAAACCTTCGGGTTTAAAACATCTCTTAATCTTAAAGTATTTGACAGGCACGATGTTGTCCAGCCATTGTTTCCATAATTTTGTGTATTTTTCTGGGATTGGATCGTCCCATCCAAGTCGTAACTGACAAAGTTCTTGCAACATTATCTTTGCTCTTAATACTAATGGGGCCAAAACACCGAGAGGATCGAATATGCTGCTCACTACGGACAAAATTCCTCTGCGCGTAATTGGCTGATCTTTCAGGGACACTGTGAAGTTGAAGGAATCAGACTCAACACACCAATTCATACCTAATGTTTTCTCTATGGGCAGAGACGCGTGATCTAGATCCAAGTCCTTTATCTCCTTTGACCTATCTGCTTTTGGTATAGTGTTCATTACCTCTTTGTTGTTGCTTATCAACTTTGAGATGTGAAACCCTCCATCCTGTAATATATTACGCAAGTCACCAATGAGAGATACTGCTCTTTCGACAGATGGAACCGATTTTAAACAATCGTCCACGTAAAAGTTCTTGAGGACTGTATTCACAATTTCTTCATTGACCACTACCTTTGAATCTTCAACAGTTCTTCATAACGCATAACTAGCGCAACTTGGCGATGACGTAGACCCGAATAGATGAACCGTCATCTCATATTCAACAATTGCTTTATCTGGATTTCCATCTTCCCACCAGAGAAATATCTGAAAGCTTCTATGTTTCTTGGGAATCCTGACCTGATAGAACATGCTGTCTATATCACCAACGATGGCTATTTTTTCTTCACGAAACCCTAGTAACACTCCAAGTAATGAATTGGTAAGGTTGGTTCCCTGTAGTAGTTGGTCGTTCAACGAAGTACCTTGGTATCTTGAAGCACAGTCAAAGACTACTCGTAATTTGTTTTTCTTTGGATGAACAACTGCATGATGGGGTAAATACTAGACCTTGCCTTCCTTTACGTTACTCGGTTCAAATACTCTTTGCGCATACTTATTGGTTATTACGTTGTCCATGAAGGTACAGTACTCTTTGTGGAATTCTAGATCTTTTTCAAAACGCCTTTTCGTCATCAGCAATCGCTGTTGGGCTTGTCGTCTGTTGTTTGGTACATTAACTTGCTCCGACTTGAATGGTAAATCAATTACGTAATGTTCGTCTGTCTTTTGAACTGACTTTGACACCGATTTCATAAACTTTTCGTCTTCAATCGACATTTCTTGCTTATCGTCAATCGTTCTTTCAGGAAACTCGTAATTAAATTGTTCTCTAATTTGATCTTCTAATGTAGGAGCTGCTTTAATCAAGTTTATCTTTACAGGTTTACATGTACTCGTTTTTACTTGAGTTATATCCAATGGTCCGTTTATAACCCAGCCGAATAATGTTTTCACAGCAAATGGGCTGTCATTTTTACTTGGAGCCACATCCCAAGGTTCCATCGCCTTTGGTACGTCTACACCAATCAATAGATCAACCTCGCTGTCTATTCTTTGTAGTTCGACTCCGTCAAAATGCGACCATTTACGTATGTGCTTTTCTGCTACGACATCTTCCTTTGACACTGGCAGGGTTTCTTGTAGATACACAGGTAGAGCCAGTGTACAAGATCCATCTATAGAACAAAGTTCTAGGTCTGTAAATTCGTAGGTTGATTTGACGGATTCTTGACCCATGGTGAGAAGATTTATCCTCGTCTTCCTTCCATTCAACTTCAGAAGTCTTGCTGCTCTTTCTGAGCAGAACGTCGCAGTGCTTCCACTATCTAAGAAGGCATATGTTTCCAAATACCTATGACTATTTCTAGATTTCAGTCTAACTGGCACTATTGGTAGTGCATGTTTCTTACCAGCCCCCGTAAGAGCTGTATATGTAACTGTGGTCCTTGGGCTAATTTCAGAGGTACTCTTCACGTTATTAATTTTGTCTATGTGAAGAATAGTAGGATGAGGGTATTGACACTTCTTACATGAAGGCTTGTATCTACAATTTGTCTTTAAATGTCCAACTTTTAAACATGAGAAACAAAGTCCCTTTGATCTTAGGTAATCATATTTGTCTTTGATGCTCATTTTCATTAGTTTTTCACAAGTTTAGAGCAAATGCTTGCCTTGGCAAAATTCACATGGTTTAGTTTGGGGTTCGTTCGCACTAATGGCAAATGCTTTGCGGGTTTTATCTTTATCTGAACTCTTATTCCCTTTCAAATATTTGTTCATGACTTGCTTCCCATTGACTGGGTCTGTCGCTTTAGCTGCTTCTTTTCGCATAAAGTTTACCAATTCGACAAATGAAACTGATTTATGCTTTGCCTTCAGTTCGTAAACAACACCTCTCAATTTCTCATTTAAGTTATAAGGCAGTTTCATAATTATCTGTCTGAGATTTTCTGGATATTCCAAGATCTTGATAGCTATATTCTCTATTGCATATCGGCATTCGCTTACGAAAATTGAAAAGTCATTTAAAGCACTTGGGTTGTCTGCACTAATAATTGGCCATTCTAGAGCCTTCTTAACATAGGCTTGTGCTACAACCTCGGGGTCGCCATACGTCTCTTTAAATTCTTTCAATGTAGCATTGTAAGCTACTTCTCAAATTAGAGTAACCTAGCGCGATCTTATGCGCCTCCCGCTTAGTATATTGTAAGATGAAGTTCATTTTTTCGTCATAAGAATCTGTGTTAGAAACTACTCTAGAGTCAAATTGTCTTAAAAAACGATTGTAATTCATTGGATCGCCGTCAAATGTCACAATATCTGATTTAGGCTTATTCAGGTATTTCATGACTTCCATTAAATTATTCTCGGAGTGCTCGCTATGAGAACTGTCGTTTGCACGAGTCTTTTCTTTAAACGGTGTAGATGTAAGTTTGTAATTTGGAACTTCATCAAAGTTTTCTTGAATGTATTCATCATCTTCAATAACTTTTTCAATAGCTTTGGTTACATTTAACTCAGTTTTTAGTTCTAACTCCTCTTCCTTCAGCTTGAGTTCGAGTTTTTGTTTTTCCAACTTATGTTTCTCTTCCAAAACGGAAGCGCGTATAAGTAGTTCTGCCTTCCTTTGGTCATTTTTTAATTTCGCTGCTGAACGCGATGATGATTTAGAAGACTCGGAATATAACGAACCCTCGGTGTGTTGTTTTGCTGCTGATTTTTTCACAATGTAAGTTTCTACTTTCTCTTTCAGCTGCTCATATTTCTTAATTTCATGATCGAAAGTCTTACATTCTTTTTCAGGTTCCGAAGAGTCGCACAATTTCATCACCTTTTCCTGCGCGATATAAACATTTTCAAATAAACCTAACCACTTTGAATATGTCTCTTGAACATCTGATAATAAACCGTCCTGATCAATTATATTATGGATCACCTCACATTTCTTGTCCAAAGATTTTAATAGAAAGTTTCTGTCCTTTTCTTTCAATTATTTATTATATTCAAGCCCTTTCTTAGTTGGAAAACGAGTCCTTGCGACGTCTTCATCTTGGTCCGCCATGGTTGTCAATTATCACAAATACTTCTCTTTGTCGTATCTCTGATAACAAGATGTCTTGAAAGTGGTTTTGTTTCAATTGGTTTTGAAGGTTGAATCCATTGTTTCTTCAAAGTTCATCATCCACTGTCAATAATGTGTCGTCCGGGGTATAAATTACTTGATAAAACAATCTTCAATGCACATCTTTATTCGTTGTCATAAGTGTGATTGACTGAAAACAAACAAATACATCAATAGTGTAATAGCCTGCACAGGCATATCCGAATATAAGTGTATCCGGGTATATGTACATATTATTTTTGACACTTACTTGATTTTCATCTCGAAACAGCCCGATTTTCCACATTCGCTGACATAGTTAAATGGATTATGATATGTACAACTGATCTAGTCTCCATTTTATGATTCTCATTAACTTATTACCCCAGAATTTGAATCGCCAGCATTGCTGTTATCTATTTACATTTTGGACTGGTGGCGCCATGTGTATTTTCCGGTCACGGCGTATGAATTTCCTGTTCAGGCATTTTAGGATATGCACTTAATTATACAATGTATTAAGAGTTTTACATTATTACTTATATTGATAGTATTTAAGAAATATGTTTTTTAGCTGTGAATAATAGTTTATTCCCAGCTATTTATCGATGCTGGCGAAGAACTATTTGTTCGTTTATTTTGCGGAATGCTGGGCCGATGCTGGCGCACTCGATTCGTCGTTTCAGATGTTTTCTACGTATGTTGAAATGAATGATTATTTAATAGGATTATTTCTAATCTTCTGTGGTTTCGGTTTCTGCCCTTATGGCATACCGTTTTATTATTATAGAAGTAATAGTGTTGTTTTCTTCGGCTGTCAAATCCGACCGAAGCACTCATTCAGAGTTGCCAGTATGCTGGCATCTGAAAGAGCGCCTCTGATTGGATTGCAGCTCGCCAGCATCCTCGCCAGCATCCAACAATGAATCACCAAACAGAAACATCGAGCTACGTTATTCCAAAAGGTTATTAACCTAAGTATTTATATAACAACTATATAGGGGAAAATAGCCATGCTATTTATTATCTCCAACTTTATTATGTTCGCTACAAATTAAAGCAACTGCATGAGTATGCTTGGTGCGTTACGGCGGCTGGTCACTTAATTGTTAAACGTTATTCATCATCATCATCATCATCATTTGGTTGAATTATTATTATTATTATTAAACATAATGCATTATTTAAACTTTGAATTCGTTATTTCTTTTTTTTACGCTACGTTATTCCGAGGTCTATGCAATTCACTACGAATTCTCGTTCAGTATAAACGGTGCTCTAACTACAACTCTTACTAGAACCTACACAACCCTGCATCGAACTTCTCTACAGCTTAATTAGAACTACAACAACGACTATAGAGAGAGAGAAACTTTTACGTAGAGCTACTAAAAGAGCCTTGTTTATACGTGCAATTCTACTCAGGTATCCTGACAAGGTTCGTGAAGTTAGGTGGACGAGTGACGAATTGACGAGTGACGAACTGTGACATTTTTATAGTCCGTGAAGTTAGGTTGACGAGTGACGAATTGACGAGTGACGAACTGTGACATTATTTCTAAAAACTTTATTTCTTTCTTTAAGATAATGTTTCTAGACGAATAAATGCAAATTGGGCCCTATTTCATGTTTCATGGCCATCAGTCAATCAGAAGAGCTTCGACAATTCGTCAACTCGTCAATTTTGTTGACGAAATTGACGAAACAAATATTTTTCTAAAAACTTTATTTCTTTCCTTTAGATAAGTATCTGGACGTATTGAATGCAAATTAGGGCCCTTTTACATGTTTCATGGCGATCAGTCAATCAGAAGATCTTCTTCAAGTTCGTCAATTTGTCAACTTGTCAATAAAGTTGACGAAATTGACGAAAAAAATATTTTTCTAAAAACTTTATTTCTTACCTTTAGATAAGTATCTGGACGTATTGAATCAAAATTAGGCCCTATTTCGTGTTTCATGGCGATCAGTCAATCAGAAGAGCTTCTTCGTCAACTCGTCAACTTTTCAATAAAGTTGACGAAATTGAAGTGTCTATCCAGGTAGGCCTGTGTGGCATGCTTAGGCTGATCCGGGTCGATACTTTACGCAGAGTCCACAATGTAGATTTTCTCACGAGACGGCCTACACATTGAGTATTGCAAAGCTACGCCCCTGATCTGATAGTAATTACGAACCTTTGTATTAATACAATGTTTCCAAAAATATCTACTAGGAAAATCGCCATATGCTAAATAGTCTTCCAAGCTATTGTAAATATCATATTTATGTAGCAGAGAAACAACATCCGAAATAAACCCGAAATCGGAAGACCCATTCTTAAACAAACTAAGACGTAATAAAAACAAACATTTGGCTGTGCAGTCCCTTTCTAATCGACACACTATGTAGAAAGCTTTTAGTTAGAACCTGTGTATGAAGAGATTCAACTGAAGAAGAATATGCTGTGATGTTTGTCAACGTATTATTTCTTGAAAAACATCAGGGCTCATTTTCATGCATGGTTTGCTTTACGGGTCTGTTCACCGGTTCGTGTGTATGTGATAATTCCATACGTGAGTGCGCCTCACAATATTTTTTCCGATGCAGAATGTCATCAACTACAACCTGTATATGTCGAAGCTCTTCTGAATGACTGATGGCCATGAAATTTGTTTTCAAGAAATAAAGTCAATTTCGTCAACTTTATTGACAAGTTGACGAATTGACGAACTTGAAGAAGCTCTTCTGATTGACTGATCGCCATGAAACATAAAAAAGGGCCTAATTTGCATTCAAAACGTCCAGATACTTATATAAAGAAAAGAAATAACGTTTTTAGAAAAATATTTTTTTCGTCAATTTCGTCAACTTTATTGACAAGTTGACGAATTGACGAAGTTGACGAAGCACTTCTGAATGACTGATGGCCATGAAACATGAAATAGGGCCTAATTTGCATCCAATACGTCCAGATACATTATCTAAAGGAAAGAAATAAAGTTTTTAGAAAAATATTTTTTTCGTCAATTTCGTCAACTTTATTGACAAATTGCCGAATTGACGAACTTGAAGAAGCTCTTCTGAATGACTGATGGCCATGAAACATGAATTAGGGCCTTATTTGCATTCAATACGTCCAGATACTTATCTAAAGGAAAGAAATAAAGTTTTTAGAAAAATATTTTTTTCGTCAATTTCGTCAACTTTATTGACAAGTTGACGAATTGACGAAGCTCTTTTGAATGACTGATGGCCATGAAACATGAAATAGGGTATAATTTGCATTCAATACGTCCAGATACATGATCTAAAGGAAAGAAATAAAGTTTTAGAAAAATATTTCTTTCGTCAATTTCGTCAACAAAATTGACGAATTGACAAACTTGACGAAGCTCTTCTGATTGACTGATCGACATGAAACATGAAATGGGTCATAATTTGCATTAAATACGTCCAGATACATTATCTAAAAGAAAGAAATAAAGTTTTTAGAAAAAATGTCACAGTTCGTCACTCGTCAATTCGTCACTCGTCAACCTAACTTCACGGACCTAAAAAAATGTCACAGTTCGTCACTCGTCAATTCGTCACTCGTCAACCTAACTCCACGGACCTAGACCAAAGCGTTAACTTCAAAAATACAAGAAATTCCAAATATTTTTGTTTAACTAAACGCAAAATCTAAAAATACCAAGAAATTCAAAAAAAATAACAAAATACAAACGTTTTACCCCGAATCCTGTTTGATATGTTGAAGTACTTTATTTATGAAATGTGTGTTCACAATTTGAAATTAATCCAACAAAATATGAAGAAGCTATGTTAAATTCCACCAAATATCAAATGTTTTACCCCCAAAATAGGTCACACTCATCATCCTCAGCGTACAATGTGCAGCAGGCTATAAGATGTAACTATATTCCAAATATAAAAGCCCTAGGACCAGTACTTATTGAGAAAATAAAAAAATCGAAACTTTAACGTTGAGCTAAACGTAAAATTGAAAAATACAAGAAATGAAAAAGAAAAAAAAAATCAAAATGTTTGACCCAAAAACCCGTTTGATATGTTGAAGTTCTTCATTTATGAAATATGTGTGCAAAATTTGAAATTAATTTAACAAACAATGAGGAAGCTATGACCAAATCTCAAAGTCAACCAAAAACCACGAAAATCATGTTTTTTACTCCAAAAAGTAGGTCACACTCAGTATCTTTAGCATACAATGTGAAGAAGAGTATTAGATGTAACTATATTCTAAATATGAAAGCTCTAGTACCAGTAATTATTCAGAAAAGTTAAAAAGAACGTAACTTTAACGTTGAGCTAAACGCAAATGTTTTTGACGCCGCCGTCGCCGTCGCCAGAAAAGCAACACCTTAGTCTCGCTTTCGCAACTTCGTCGCAGCGAGACAAAAACAGACATGGTGATTCTTTCATCGAGTTTCTGCGTGAAGCGAAATTATTTATTTTAAATGGCAGATTAAACCCAGAAAACGATAATTTCACTTCCGTATCAATTAAAGGTAAGGCTGTCGTTGACTATGTATTTACTTAGCACAATAATATTGACATGTTCAAGAGTTTTAGTGTGCAAACTTATGCGAAAGATTTAACATAAAGGCTTCTTGTTCCCTGCCTGATCACTCTGTGCTTCATTGTGAATTAGTTATTTGTAAAGTGGAACCACCTATATGTACGACAAACGATGTAAATACAAATATCGACGATAAATGTAATTCACTACAAGGGAAACATTTCGACTTTACCTCAGTACCCCAGGATCTTATCAATGATATGTCACTCTCAGATATAATTGAGAAAATACAAACAATAACGTTAAATCAAAGTGATATTGATTCTTTGTACACCGATATTTGTAACTTGTATTACAATGAATTAAACTACAAAGTACAATTTAAGTGTATTTAAAAGATTCAGAAATAAAACTAAACCCTGGTGGAACGACACTTTAGATGTCTTGTTTAAAGAATTGTGTATCAGCGAAAAACATTACTTAAAGTGTAAAGAGTCTAAACGTGAGAAAAACGAATATAGACGTGTATACCAATTTAAGCAGAACACATTTGATAGGGAAGTTAAACGTCAGAAACGCCAATATTCACAAAATAAACAAATATAACCAAAATAGATTTATTCAGATAACACACATACGTTTTGGGCACAGATAAAGGATCTTGGACCCAAACGAAAAACACATATTCCTTTTGAAGTCGTTAATGAAGAGGGTTGTATAACAAAGGATAGACCTAGTGTTATTCGTAAATGGGAAAGTGATTTTAGAGACCTGTTCAACAGAGCAAAGGCTAGTGAAGGGCCGATTTTGATGAACATTTCTATGAGGACGTAAAACGGTTAAAGAATGAACTCGAAACACAAATTAACGAAAACCCATTACACGAAGACATTAGCGAAATAGACGCTCTTAACTCAGTGATTACGATAGACGAAATAAGCAGCGCTAAAATATTGAAATGCAAAAACGGTAAATCGTGCGGTAAAGATTGCCTACCTCATGAGGTGTTTAAAAATAAAAACTATCAATAAATGTTGCTACATTTATTTAATATGTGTTTGTCGAAAGGAGTAGCGCCATCAGTCTGGTCTAGATCGATTATTAAACCATTGCCCCAAAACAGTACAAACGATCCAAGAATGCCATTGAATTATCGGGGAATAAGCCTCTTACCTACAACGAGCAAACTGTTTTCAAGTGTGTTAAATAAACGCCTTACTTAATATCTGGATGTAAATGAGTTTATAGTAGACGAGCAAAACGGCTTTCGAAAATTGCGTTCATGTACTGACCATCTTTTCGTTTTATGCTCTATCATAAAGAACAGAAGAGCAAAAGGGTTACCAACGTATGCTTGTTTCGTAGATATGATGAAGGCGTTTGATCGTGTCGATAGAGACTGCTTGTTGGCAAAATTACTTGCTGTATGAGTAACTGGGAAATTTAACAATATACCTAAACACTTGTATAGCACATCCCAGGCCAGAGTAAATGTAAATGGAGCTTATACAAACTATTTTGATATAGAATGTTCTGTAGAACAAGGAAACATTATTTCACCTACCCTTTTCTCACTGTATATAAATGACTTAGCTATGGAAATAAAAAGTATGAACCTTGGAATAACAGTTGGTGACGAAAAGATTTGCATTCTACGATATGCAGACGACATAGTTATTTTAGGCGAAAGTGAACAAGATTTGCAAAACATGTTAGACACGTTGGATATATGGTGTAAGCCATGGCGTATGAAAATTAACGTGACAAAAACTAGTGTTGTGCATTTTAGAAGACTTAGTCAAGATCGCACTGTGTTTAACTACAAAATCGGACAGGAAACTATAAATTTAGTTGAAAAATATAAGTACCTCGGTTGTATTCGCGGGCCTTGCTCTGGGTGGGATCCTGAACAAGGCAAGATCGATAGACAGACTTTCTTTTAATGTTTACACGAAACTATTCAACGCAAGTGTTGTGCCTATAATGGATTTTTGTGCCGCAGTGTGGGGTTATAAGCTATATTCAAAGTGTGAAACAATACAAAATAGAGCGAATCGAGCCTTTTTAGGAGTCCATAAACATGCCTCGAATGTCGCCATAAACGGCGATGTAGGATGGCAAACGACACAGTCGAAGAGACATTCCGCAATGATAAGACTATGGCATAGACTTGTTACGATGTCTGGTGACAGGCTAACAAAGAAAGGGTTTCTCTGGGACTATGATCAACCACGCAGCTGGTGTTCAAATATTAAAAACATCTTTGAAAAACTAAACCTCCAGGACCTGTACCAAAGTCAATCTATGGGCGGTAAATCATTGAATACGACTTTACGGCATACATTTGAAACTTACGAACAAATGAACTATTTACAATGGACAGAAAAACTTTAAGCACAACAAAAATTAAGGATATATAGAGACCTAAAAATTGAATTTTCATGTGAAAACTACGTTAAAATGTTCCTACCGAAACACCTTAGCTCTTTCATTGCACAAGTTAGGACTGGAACTTAACCTCTTCGTATGGTGGCATATTACTGCCGTAAGATAACCAGTTAATGTTTTGTACATTATTAACTGGATATCTAGTTATGGTTTGCGAATTTCACTTAATAAGTAACATACTAACTAGTTAACTAGATAGGATTCTTGTTACCACTTATTTGATATTCTCCAAACGTAAGACTAAAACAGGCATGAAAGTGCCCAGAACTGCCACCAGTTACCTTACCATGCTGTAAAATAAGATTTACACGAGCATTAACTTACAACTGAAACACATTCGTGTTATCAGTTATCGATCACGCGTGTATTGCGCAATAAACGCGTGATCGATAACTGGTAACACGAATCCTATCTAGTTAACCACTTAGTATGTCACATACTAACTGGTTAACTAGATAACATTCGTGTTACCAGTTATAAATAGATACTGCGGAGGTCCTTTGTATTTTTCCTTTGGATCGATAACTGTCCAAAGGAAAAATACAAAGGACCTCCGCAGTATCTTTTACTAAGTGGTTAACTAGATAGGATTCGTGTTACCAATTATAAATAGATACTGCGGAGGTCCTTTGTATTTTTCCTTTGGATCGATAACTATCCAAAGGAAAAATACAAAGGACCTCCGCAGTATCTATTACTAAGTGGTTAACTAGATAGGATTCGTGTTACCAGTTATAAATAGATACTGCGGAGGTCCTTTGTGTTTTTCCCTTGGATCGATAACTGTCTAAAGGAAAAATACAAAGGAACTCCGCAGTATCTATTTATAACTGGTAACACGAATGTTATCTAGTTAACTAGTTAGTATGTGACATAATAAGTGGTTAACTAGATAGGATTTCAGTTGTACGTTATTGATACTGCGGAGGTCCTTCGTATTTTTCCTAAATGAACTTGCAACTTCCATAGCGGAAAAATACAAAGGATCTCCGCAGTATTTATTTATAACTGGTAACACGAATGTTATCTAGTTAACCAGTTAGTATGTGACATAATAAGTGGTTAACTAGATAGCATTGCAGTTGTACGTTAGTGATACTGCGGAGGTCCTTCGTATTTTTCCTAAATTAACTTGCAACTTCCATAGCGGAAAAATACGAAGGACATCCGCAGTATCTATTTATAACTGGTAACACGAATGTTATCTAGTTAACCAGTTAGTATGTGACATAATAAGTGGTTAACTAGATAGGATTTCAGTTGTACGTTAATGGTCGTTTAAGTCTTATTTTACAGCAAGAAAAGGTAACTGGTGGCAGTTCTGGGCACTTTCACGCCTGTTTTCGTCTTACGTTTCGAGAATATCAAATAAGTGGTAACACGAATCTTATCTAGTTAACTAGTTAGTATGTTACTTATTAAGTGAAATTCGCAAACCCTAACTAGATAACCAGTTAATATTTACAAAACACTAACTGGTTATCTTACGGCAGTAATATGCCACCATATCTTCGTATTGAAACAGGACGCTTTAGGAATTTAAAAATTGAAGAAAGACTCTGTGAGATATGTATTTTACCAAAAGTGGTGGAAACGGAGTATCATTTCAGCCAGAATGTTGCCAGACTTGTTAGATGTGCCATTTGCCCAACGACTGAAATACGACTCGTACATGTTGATAGATAAAATACTTATTAAGAAATCTGCTATATATATACAAACAAATTATTTAAAAAGATCTGAAATTGTTTACTCCATTTAATCATGATTAATAACTATTCATAATATCATATCATTTATTAACACTTCTTATTAGTACTTATATTGATTGATGTCTAGTGACTCATAAGCCATTTGTATGGCTGGGTAATACGCCCAATATGTACAATTATTACTAACAAATGTGAATGTTATATTGTTGTATTATTATTTTGTATGTATAACTTGTAATACGTGTCACTTAAATAAAATATATAACTACAAATAAAAACTACTACTAGAAGAACCGGAGAGTTGTCTAATAGCAGAATACATTTTGAATCATTTAATCGATGACATGGTAATTAAACAACAGCCAAGTAAAAGGAAATATCATGAAAAGATTTTCCAAAACAAAATTGATCTTTGGAAACAGGAGTTCCCGTGATTGATTTTAACTGATGAAGATATGTATTTTGTCTTTTTTTCAATAGGAATTGTACACAATGTGTCCCTCAAATAAAAAGTTCACCAAGCTTTAGTGATTTACCAATATTATATGATATTTATTTCAAATACCAATGAATCATTCCGGAGATCTGCGTTTAACCCATTGCAAGGGTCTGTATGCTGTGTTCAAGTAAGAATCTAGTTGTTAAACATTAGATTAAAAAACATGAAAAATTTCCTTTAGTAAAGCAAGCATTTTGGACAGATATGAAGTCTTACAACAAATTATTACATTGTACAGAGCTACAGATAAGGTGTGTGAATGCGCGATCAAGCATTGAAAATCAGAAAAATCGAATTGAAAATATTATCTGTGCGTCATATAACATATTTAAATCTAGAATAACGAATAGATTAAAAAGCATTTGCTGTGTGTCGTGAGGCAAATTGTATGTAAGTAAGAATCGCTTTGTAAAGCAAATCATCAGGTTAAAATAAAAATAGAAGACCCTTCAAAACAGTAGTCATAACAGTGTTTTTTTCTTTTACCCGAATTGGGGCCGGAATTGAACCCCATTCACAATCAAAAGACTATTCTTTTTTGCACAAAATCTGCCTTTCATCACATTTTACATGTCACTCTTTTCTCAATTGATAGGGTTCTGGTCCTGGTCACAAAATAAAAAGTCTAGAATTTCCTTCTCCGATATTTTCTATTTATATGAAGAAAAAAACATAATTATATTTTCGTTCATAGGAAACACGCATGAGATTTTTTTTATTTTTGTTCATATGGTAACCCATGAAATTTTCTAAAATGGAACTGGCTAAAGTCATCGGAGTCGCCATTTTGGTTATTTATAAAAAGCAGTCTGTCAGACGTAAAACACAGATTTAAAATGATCGTTGTCTAGCCAATCTTTTTTTTTAAATTCTTAATCGACCTATAAGGACATAAAGGTGCTATGTTTTTTTCGTGTGAACTTACTTTTTTTAAAAGTTAAAAATATAGAGGATAATTGTTTTTTTCAGTGTATTATCGAAATTTCTTTCATCGAGTGAAACGCAAATTAAGGTGATATTTTCAAGAGTGGCGTAGCCACGAGTGAAAATATAACACTTTGCTTTTTACGAGATGAAAGAAATTTCGATGATATACTGAAACAAATAATTAACACATTTATTGTATATATGTGCTTCAATGGAAAATGAGTTATTTTTTACAACAGTTGACTTGTGTACATTTACCCCCCCCCCCCCCCCCCCCCCCCAATTATCGTATTGGACACCAACTTTTAAATAGGTATGATTTAGTTGTGATTCGTTCCCGTTATATTTTGCAATTCCTTAATCGGAACCTATCGAGCAGGAGAAAATTATTTTATTACTACAGTCTAATTACAATCAAGCATAACCTAATAAAGGTTTATAAGGGAAAGCAATTGTTATTTTACTTATTTCTTTTTATGAATTTCTGTAGAGATACTACTTTAACATTAATTCAGAAGATGGAGTAAATGCTTATCACGAGCAACTTCTTCTGTTCCAACAATGTTTCCTGCTGCAGATCAATCATAAGTTGTCTGCCTCAGACTTGGATCCTGAACTTATTGATGCTTTCCCGAAGAAAAGTATAATAGACAGGGATAGTCTTATCTACTTATCCCTGATTATGCTTATTACTTTAAAATAGGCATTCATCCATAAACTTTCTTTGTTTCCATTTAACAGCATAAACAGTGAATTAATAATAATTGTTGTTTAATTACAGCAACACTTTATCAAATTATTAGTCTACGGGCAGAAGCCCGCGTCTTCTATTTTTAATATGTTTTCTGAAATCACATGGGAGGGGGGATTATTATTAGAAAAAAACACATTTAGATGTCTTGAACATATTACAATTGTGTTTGTTTAAAAACACTAGGTAATGACACATCTAAAATGAAATAAATATTCCGATGTTTTAGGTATTTTCAGTTTCTTTATTTTGACTCGCATTTATGTTTTTTTGTTTTATTTACGAACACAAAACAGTCCCTAGTAGCTAGACTGGTATACTTTTATTTTACAATATATACTACATGTAATCAAAAGTCGATAACTACAAACCTTTACGTCGCAGTCTAATTTGTTTACTTACGCGCATCTGCGTGACTCGCGAATACCAACTGCGTAGATCAATCTCCTTTGCAGAGAGCCGCTCTTTACACTCACTTACAAATAGTAAATTATAGGTGATTTAAAATGTTTATTTGGTTCGAAACAAATGAAGAAAAGAACAAACCGAGATAAAACTGGTTTTAACGGAAAAATGACTTTGAACGAACACTAGCTCTCTGCCTATAAAGAGAGTTTCAAGAACGACACCTCTGCGAATAAGAAAGAATCGGGTCTTTCGTACACAATTATTTCGTCCTTGACAATTTTAAATGTGTCATTTAATTCCCTAAAGGCATATTGCTTCCGATCTGCATATTGTTATGCATCATTGACACAAGGGCGCTCATTATAATATAAATTTAAAACATGAGTAGTTTGTTGTTTTCATTATAAAAAAGGAAGGAAAGAATTAAAATAAATTAACATGTTGTAGGGCTAAGTTTATGTTCGAAATAAAGTTTAAATTATGCAACAATTTCAATGAGATTTAACTGTTTAGTTGATATTATATTTCGAAGGTGGTCTAATTTATAAATATTGGACTACATTTCAACATGTGTTAAAGTATGATATAATTAGGATGCTAAGCTAATATCATTTTGAGAAAAAGAGAAAACTCATGTCTTCAGCGATTTAACCCTTATCTCATTGTTTTAAAAGTAGATTGCTGCAAAGGTGTCCACTGTTGACTTGAAAGAGGAAAGGTAAAATGACGTGCTATTGCATGCAAACCCTTAATTGTCGGTTTTGTGGTGTTATTGAAAAATAATAAAATTCAAATATTCTGACAAACATCTTGAAAAGTGTATGTGGAATTCACAAATCTTATAATTATTCCTTAATGAAAGCACTGTATATATACTAAGACTAATGATTGGCAAGATTACTCATTTCCATTACTGTTTATGATCAATAATTAGTTGGTTGTGTGTATGGTCAACCTACTTTGGAATGGAGATTGATCATAAACAATGAAAGGCTTCAATTATCATTCACTTCGTTGACAAAACAATGCAAGTTATGATACATTTTCACTTGACCCCACCCCTGATGTTCCAATATGCCCCTCAGTTGATAACTGTTTATTCAACTACTATAAGGTTAGTGTTATGCATAACTGCACTATGGATATCCGGCGACATTGATGCGTTGCATCAACTTTCTCTTGTCTTTAATATAATACAGAAAAGGCTAGATCAAACACATCGCATTCACAGGGAGATGCAGACTTATTAGATTAACATAACCTACGTTCCTGGCATTAAATCAAATTAGTCTAAAACCTTTTGACAAAATTGTTCGGTCTTTCTTCTTTTCGAGTGGGCCGAGCCCCGGTAGCTCAGTCAGTAGCGACGCGGGCTGTCAATCCAGGGATTGTGAGTTCGAATCCCAGCTCGGCCAACATTCTCTCCGACGTTTGACAAAAGTCATTCGTCTATCACCAATGGGCTAACAGTCTACGTGGAAAAGCAGCCATTTGCTTGGAAATTATGTTTTGTGAAGTACTGGTGTGAAAAATCCAGCAAACATATGAGTAGGTGAATTGGCCGCCGTGATATGATTGATTTTTTTTAAAAATGGCGTTAAACCCCAATCAATCAATCTTTTCGAGTGGTGGGTATCTGGCAGCGATTCAGTCTTTTATAATATGTTTAGGGAGTGACAGATATTTGAGCCAAGTAATTATCTGGAGCTGGGAAAGAATATTGAAATCACATTCTATCCATCAGTCACTTATGAATTAAAAACACCAGTTTTCATTTTATATTCGGAGAAGACGAATTATGAAAGCATTGTAGGAAATGTAGATGTCGCTTTTCTTGAGCGTTGGCTCCTTTTTCAACTTGATATCTGCTTTTCATATATATATATTACTCGTACGGGAAATGGCGATGTTGCTATTCATGAGCATAGCTCCATAGGCAACAATATTTATACTCTATATTTATCAATAGTGATGTGTTCCTCATATTCATGACCCTGTGTAGAAACACATTTTGCCATGTCTGATCCCTGAGTAAAGAGAGAAACCAGTACTAGGCTAGGAAATGTGCCTTGCCCAAGATCACTCCACCATGACCACAGCACATCGACTGGGGATCCAACCCAGGATGCCCGGTTTCAAATCCCCGATGCGCCAACCACTCGGCCACGGCGGATTCCTATATAGACATAAGACGTAAAGCATGAGTTTGAATTTTGCCGTCTGACCTTTTCCTCTTTGCGTCAACATCTGTATGGCCAACACCCTTGTAATCTAGGAGCATTTCATTGCATGTAACCAAAGGTACATTTTGGAAAAGGAGCTGGAAACATGCTATTTCCGAATACAGGTTTTGATCCTGAAGAAGTGGGACTGCTCATTTTATTTGTGTTGGTTATTATCCTGTATACGCCTGGTTTTACAATTACGTCCACATTTCCTATCGCAAATTTCTGACCATGAATCTGGTCAGAACTTTTGGCTACGCTTCAAAGATCGAATCTCGCGTACGCAATGTATGTCACACCATAATACACGTGTGGGACAACATTTATCCATTTATCTATCGTATTACGAAATTAATCACAAAGGATCTTACTCACAATTTTGTGTGTAATCCATCTCTACATTAATCACATTTCGTCGATTTTCTTTGACTGAAATTGATACTTAACGAAATAGTTACAGATCTTATTCACTCAAAATGGAAAGGGAGTTGGGGCGATGTTTCGTTTAAAAAGAACCGATTTCGTCTAGTTGATTTAACCGTAAACAACTTGGTTGAAGATTTTGAATGTTTCATCATTGTGGAATTGAGTTTTGAAAGATTAAAGTAGTAAAGAAGTATGCTGCATAATTTTAAGGGTCAAATTAATATAATAATAATAATAATAAATATTGGTTATTTTATCATTGCGATAGCTATCAAGGATGTAAACGTCATACTAACATTGATCCAGTCGGTCTGATAAATGCTATGGAAAATATGAACAGAGTGTTTAGACTTCGGTTGACCAATAAATGACAGATGATAAAACGAGAAACCGAAAGTCTAAATTATTTGGACTAGTCCCGAAGTAGCTCATCATTTCCAGGCTAACCCCCCTGCATTTTTGTTGTTGTGATTTTTAGAATTAAGGGGTTAAAATGGTATTTTTCTGCATTATTTTGCGACCATGCAAGAAGTTTGAGAGTGCTAATAATTGACTCAAAACAGTAATTTTCTGTTATTTTCTATTAATTCTAACTTCCTTTTTATACGCCGCCGTCCGTCCGTACGTCCGTACGTCTATGTCTTGTGAACGCAACTCCTCCTACGTTTCTGACCGTATCTTTTCAAAACTTGGTCAATGTCATAACCAATAACGTGTAGATGTGCATGAAGCAGTGATTTTCCGGTTCATTGATATTTGCAAGATTTATGTCCCTTGTAACTTAGTCTCTGTAGCTAATTGATATTGCAGCCTTGTGAACGCAACTCCTCCTATGTTTCTGGCCGAATCTTTTCAAAACTTGGTCAATGTCATGACTATAATGGGTAGATGTGCATGAAGCGGCGATTTTCCGGTTCAGCGATTTTTGCAATAGTTATGCCTTTCGAAACTTGATATCTATAGCATATTCACGTGAGAACGCAACTCAAGTTTCCAAACAGGTAGAAGTGCATAAAGCAGGGATTATCCGGTAGAGTGATTTTTGCAAAAGTTATGCTCAGAAGGAAAAAAAGGATACATATCGACACTGCCATTTGACCTACTTTCATATCGGAAGCCTCTATAGGGTTCTATCTCTGTTTATATGTATCCTATTTTCCTCCTGACTGAAATCATTTGTTGAATGGGACATTAAGCTCCAACAATCTAATCCAATACTTTGTTTGCTGTTTCTTTTCCATTAAATGATTGTTTTACCATAATGGTAGTTTTGTGATTTTTTTTCATGAAATTACCATTTTTCGGTTCGGCCATTTTGATAGAGATTCCAATGGTAGTCTTGTGATACATGCTAAAAGCAATAATTAAAAGGATCAATCTTGATCTTTATATTTTGTGGCGGCGTATATTGTGGCGGCACTGGCACTCTTGTTTGCATTTAATTTTGTTTAATTATTTAAAATCAAATAATCGTTTATATTCACTTCAATTCACTTTCACAATTTCTATGAAAAATGGAAACACATGTAAAGATTTTGTAAAGAACCCATTTCATATAATATAAAGAAAAATGAAGTTATCTCTCTTTGACCATTACTGCCTTAATACTCCCCGAAGGCTGCTGACTTAGTCAAGTGTAATTCTGTGTTACGAGCTAGCCTCTCCTCTTGATATATGAAGGTAAACCAGCGTCAGATGAATTGCAATAATCTAAAAATCTGATTGTGGGCAATCATTGTTATACCATTTTCATTCTGTCGCGCCTAGCGTTTCTTTACATTTATCAATGTTTAATAGCATATTTTGTTATACCCATGCTATTATACATAAACGTTGTATCTCTTATTCAGTCCAACACATGTATTCCTTTTGACCATCCAATTAACTTTTCCCCGTTATTGCTGTTCATAAAAACAGTATAAACCTTATCATCTAGACCACAATATTGTTAGCTTTTTGTTATACTACCGATCACCAAAGCCATATTTGGTATACAATGTGTTTTATAGGTCTACAAGGGCCGTTTCTTGCTGACGACGCTGGATTGTTAATGTATATATACAGAAGATTGTAGCGATCGGTTAAATAAATTGCATGATATTGCCCACTGCGTTTAGTCATGGCTGTTTTTTATTGCGAAATTAGGTATTTTGATAAATATAAGTCCTTATATTTAAAAATATATAGTAAATAGCCAATTCTCGATTCAAGCAGGCAACGACCGTGGCGTCAAAACGTTTCCCACAATCAGCAATATGCAAAAATATTGATAAATAACCTCGATCTCATTATTCCTACTTTGACAGCTAAGAATCGGAATCTTGATTGGTGAGTAGTCAGTACACACTTAAATGATATATGCAGGCAGTCTTGCACCGAGAAATGGATTGAGATTGACCTAATAAATTAGAGGGCATAACACAAACAAAATATTGTTTGAAAACCTCATATTTCCACCCCCTACCCATGTGTTTATATGTCTCTACCCTACCGTATAGAAACAAAAAATTGTCTGAAACATGAAACATCAATAGTCAATGAAAAAAAGTATAACCTCAACTATTGTCAACAGTATAGTACATGATCGGACTGTGTGGAGACATAGACTGATCTGGATCTGCACTGGTACCTTTGTCGAAAACGTCGATTTCGCATTTGGTGACCATTATTTCTGAAATTTGTCACGGAACATTTGTAATTTACATTTATTAAAACGTCATTAATTGCGTCACTGAAATTATGACGTATTTTTTAAACTCTACATTGGCGTTCATTGGATTTGTTCACAACAACTAATCAGTTGAGAAAACATTACTATCGTTGTTTATAGTATAGGTCTTGGCAGAGAAGATTTTGTGTACTCTGGTGGATTTCTATACAAATATTGGTAAAATATAATTAGGTAATGCTCAAATAGTATGTGTTTCTTCTTTCAACAGACTCATATAACTTTTATATATGTTATAAGACACCAGTTGCATGAGTACTATAAACTGTTTTTCATAAATCAACGAGTCCTAGGCTTAATTGTAAAAAGTAAGTTTTTTAACATTTGTATCAATCTTGGCAAAATTACGTGAGTCTAGGATTCGGGATGCGCATGAGATACTTTTACAGTTTATATTTAGCTAGTTGTTCATTTTTTATTAATAATTTCAGCGAGACTGTGATGTATGGCATTGGTAAAGCTGAGAGCCCGAATCTGCATCTAAACAAAATAATCTTGGTAAGTATGTATTCTGAAATGTATGATAATGTATTATGAACATAGATAAGTCTTCTCTACGTCTTAAAAAAAATAGTTTTAATGTCTCTTGACCATGACCATGGCAAGTGCTATTTCAATTTAATTATAGTAATATGTGTGTGTAGTTCAAAATATCATATGTAAGAATTAGTTATCCATTAATCGTGGTAGCTATACAGCAGTTCTTTCGTATGAGTGTTAACATTAAATTAGAATCAGTAACCTTCAGTTTCTGAACAAAAGGAACTCAAAACAATATGTGATTTATATTTAACATGTATAATTTCAATAAGGGAAAACAAGCCATTATAAAAGGACATACAAAAGCATTAACTGGTATCTATAACTACATAAAAACCACTTCCAGTTCCCTAACCTGACAGGTAAACTATAAATGTAAGGTGTAATGTTCCACAGAAGTTGGAATCATTAGATCTACCTGTCAAAAACAAACGTTTAAAATGCACTGACTATTTATCATTTACTTTAGTGACTGAATTAATATATGCTTTGAGATACATACATCTTATGATCAATTCATAATATTTTGGTATTTTCAGCAGAGTCTGTAAAGTGACGTCTTGGTTGTCTTCATTGTGTTTGTTGAGATTGGCATTTAAAGGAAAGCATCGGGGTAAGAGTTAAAAGTCTGATAGCTTTCATTTCTCATATCATTCCATGTTAAGATCCCCAGAAACGTGACGCTAATTATCGTTCAAACTTGTGCATTCTGATCTTCATCTTTACCGTTCGTCATTTAACCACAGCTATATGTTTTTGATGAATCATTCTCTGTCCATCGTCCAATGTCGTTACATTTTATTTAAAAAAACATCTCCTCCTAATTGACCAATTTCAACCAGTCTTCACAGTGTTGAATGGAAAGACATAGCATACAGGCGGCATCAGAAAAGTGGTAAAATTTACTTTTATGACATCTTTTCTTTATCCACTGAACCAATTTAAACCAAACTTAATAGGAATGTTTTTTGGGGAACCTCTTTCAAAATTGTACTGCATCAAAATGGGAGACAAATGCCATGAAGTATACAATTCTCTTCTCTGAATCTTCTTGTATGATTCCAAAATAATCTGGTAGAAATAGTCCTTGAGTTATCTTCTGCAAATTATGTGCAAGCTATATTGATTTGTTGAAAAACATGTCCACCAGCCGGCATCAGAAAAGGGGCAAAGTGACAAAACTTGAACATTCCATTCTTATTAAAGTTCTCGTCTGATTTTAAGATAGTTTAGCAGAAGTGTTCCTTTAGTGACACTGTACATAAATTCTTCAAGCCATATTGATTGGTTTAAAGAGACAGCTGCCAGGCAGCATCAGAAACGTTGGAAAGGGGAACTTTTTGCTTCAAACGACATATCCCCCTAAACCAATAGACCAATATCAACCAAAATGCAAAGGAATGTTCCTGTGGTGGTCCTCTTTCAAATTGTTCAAATATCTAATGCATTATTACAAATATCCTTTACGGATAAACTGTTACATTTTTAGCTGTTTCCCATTCTTGGTCAAATGTTCACCTTTAAAGTTTATAAGCAGAAGGATTTGACACTAAACCTTCAAAGTTTCACTCAAGTGATCAAATTAATGAAAGATATAAAAAACAAAAAAATAATGAAAAAACAAAGCTATTAACATGAGAAATAAATAATAAAACCAAGTACATATTAACCAAAATTGTTCCACCATACTTGACTTTAAACAAGATTATGTTTATCAAACGATTTTAACCAGCTTTTGGTAATTATTAACATTGTAGACCAAGATCAGCATGTACTTTGGTGTAAACTTATTCTGGCCTCAACTATTCGCTTTTTATCTATCATTGTTTAGCGAATGCAGTTTAACTAGTCTATAAATATGTCCAAATGTGTCAAAACATCTAAGGCGCTATAACCATAAATACAATGGAATAAGTGTTATTTTTATAATCTGGAACTGCACGAATTAATTCACTTCTCTTACAGCGACTTGTGATAATGGCTGAGGCAAGAGTTAATGCATACGTACTGGCCTTTGACAAAATAAGGGAGGAAGAGATACAAGAAGAAAGTCAAGACAGGGAAAGACATTGTAAAGACAAAACTGACGCTTTCTGTGATGTTTGCTTCACGCATAATTTTATTGATTTAAGTAAAAATGTGGCGTTTTTTCTTTGTTATGTATGTGAACAATATCTGTGTGATGAATGCTTTAAAGGACACAAATCTCATAAATATATAAATTTGGTGAGCGAGCAAAGTGAGAGAGATGGACAGATCGATAGTTTTTGTGATGAAATGATGAATGAAAGTGAGAGAGAGAAAGTTTCAATGGTTGATAGAGTTCACGTGAAACACGGATTGGATCAGGAGGATAAATGTTATATAACTGGATTATGTGGACTGAATAATACAAGGTGGGCTGTTTCTGATATTTATAATTATTGTATAAAAATATTTAATGTAGGATCCAACGTTTTACAAAGATATATACGGTTATGGTCTGACCCTTATGATATTACAGAAATAACGGTTAAAAGTGAACCCACTGAGCATGGCGTTATGTCGTCCGATATTAAACTAAAAAGACTTAAACCGTTAAAACGCTTACATGCTGCCATTAAAACCTTTTTTTCAGTAAAACGAGAACCCACTGAGCAGGGTGTTATGTCCACGGGTGATATGTCTGTGACAAACCGAGAAAAGTCACACAAAAAAAATCTTCTAGCCGTTACGTTATCAGAGGAACGTAGAATATTAATTATTGATGTTACACAAAATCCTGCCGTAATCACCAAAACTATCAAAACGGAGAAAAAATGTTATTCTATAAATTTTAGTGAAGATCATATTTTTACCGTCTGTCTTGATGATAATTCTGACTGGTTTGTATCCGTGATGTCCACATACGGATTCACGATAAAAACCATAAACACTGATTTACACACTACTTTGTCTGTTCCTTATCTCGCTGTTTGTCCTGGAAGGATCTATATAACCTTTCCGCTTAATAAACACAAAGTACTTTGTATGAATGACAAGGGAAAAGTAACCTCTCACAAAACGATAGAAGGGTCATTGCCTCACGGGATCAGTGTAGACCCCGAAACGAACCATGTTTATATTTGTGCCTTGGGTCACGAGAAACTTTACCGAATCAATTCTAGTTTAGAGTGTTTCGAGCCTTTCTTTGATTTGAAGTCGGTAAATTCGGATTCGCCCGAAGCTCTTTGTTTATATAGAGATAGAATCTATGTCAGTCATAGCCGGCCGTCTACTCATGGAAACTTTGTTACCGTAGTCAGAGTTCTGTAATTCCTCTCATCCTTTATTACCATACACAATGTAACATAGCAACACTATTCTCACATGAGAATGTTCTTTTGTTTCCATGTTAACCGATGAACGAGATTACTTTCTCTCATTATTAAGTATGCTGTGATGCCTCGTAAACGCAGGCGATACTAATCGTGTCATAATTATACTTTATATTTATTTTTTTATTTATTTATTTATTTATTCTTATTCTGACTTCAAATTTTGATAACTGAAATCCAAATTATGTTTATTGTACAACTTATATGTATATGTATGTATGTATGTGTGTGTGTGTGTGTGTGTGTGTGTGTGTGTGTGTGTGTGTGTGTGTGTGTGAAAATGTGTTTTTCCTGGAAACCAACTACCTGAACATGGGGGCACACCAGACAACCCACTACCTTAAGTAAGGTAGTGGGTTGTCAAACAATGCAAACAGACCTCGTCACTATCACTACAAAGAAATCCAGGCAAAGTTTGGGTTGCCGGTGTGCGTCTGAATTTTAAACACTCGATTAGGTGGTCGATTTAACAGGCTCGCACATTTTACTTTATTTTTTGGGCAATTTAATTTTTAGTCGAATTACAAGCGATTCGCCACATAAAGATTCGCCACAGTCTTTTAGTAGTAGAATGTGTGTGTGTTTAGAACAGCGGTAGTGGAATAGAATGCATATGTGTTTAGAACAGCGGTAGTGGAATGCATGTGTGTTTCGAACAGGTAATGGACCGGATGCGAATGAGCCCTGGTCTTTTTTCTTGAATTTAGTGATCTTAGCCGAACCAATGGTATGGTTGGATAGAGGAGAGTTTCTTCTACCATATTATGCCAAAACAACCTAGAGTCGGTTAACTTTTGAACGTCTGCGAGGCGGAACGAAAGTGGAATACGCACATTTGCGACCCATTTTGGTATCACACTGGTGTAATTTCTCCTAAATGAATGTTTATATATTTAATTTAGTTGAATCTCTTAAGCAGATGATAGTGTCAGGTTATACCTTTTTCTCATCGATGTGTTATGCTTCTTTCCAAACTACTACATGTTAGCGTGTTTCTTTTCAAGGGTGTTTCGTGTTACTTCCCACAATGTTTCTATCATATCACTGTATCACAACAGAACATAACAAAACAGAATATAAGCTTTATTGAGAGCTTTACGTAGGAATGCTTCGAACTTAAGCACAATGAGATATTTAGACCTGCCCGGTGTGACCACATATCGGGATTTCTCTTTGTTCTTACTAAGTATATTAATTAAAGGTAAATGACTTTTAAAACATCCCTTTTACACTCTATATACATGTGTGAGTTTTACAAATTTGAAAAAAGGACGAAGACCGGTATATTAATGTAATGTGTGTACTTGTTTAGTTAAGCGAAATTCATACTGTATCTAGTATAAACAGTAAAATAGAGAACCATGATACTGAATTGGTTACCTGCCTCATACGCTTTATTATTTCAATATTATCTCAAACCGGGAACAAAAAAAGCGCGCTAAATGTAGTCTGGTTTCTTACATCCTATGATATATTACGCAGTAATTAGAGGAGAAGCCAAGGCTCGTATTCATCAAACTTTTCAATTTAGATTTTTGACTCAATCTAAATCTTAATATTTAATCCAATTTTTGGATTCCCGGTGATTTAGATTTAGTCCTTATTCACCAACGCGTTTTAAACTGATCTCAGTTAAGTCCAAATTTGTAAATGTCGTAAGCGGCCGCGCACCGACTCTGGTTCCCGAAAAAAGTTAGGAGCTAAAATAAAAGTACCATTCATCTATAGTCTATTTATAGATTTTTATTTTTATCTGACGAAAACGTCGTCTGTCGCTCTTATAATAATTGTTTGTTGTCGTTTTTGATCATCTGTCATTTTTATTCATTTATGCATTTTGTTTTTCGCCCTTTCCTACAAACAGACACGTTAAGGCACCTCTGCAGGTAATATGTTTGAAAAGATTGTGGAAAAAGTAGAATTGTTTTCAACTTTATTAAATTATAATTATAATTGTTCTTTCAATTATAGAGAGTGTCCTTATTTTTGAATACCGGAAAATTCTTTGAAATATATTTGTTGCAGAATTGTTGTATGGAGGAAAGGGTTAACAAAACAGTGTCTTAAAATGTACTATAAATGTTCTTTTACATATCTTTGCTTAACACAACATTGACTTAAAATGTTTGTAATATAAAAGTACTCTGATTATTAATTTAAGGTCATGATTTTATAGTTTGAGAAATAAATTAAAATAAATTTTCATGCACTGGTTTAACGTTTTCAAAAAATTTGAAACAGGTTCCTATGTTAAGCCATTCCCACGTACAACCAAAATATGTAGCACATTAGGTACACATTGGAACATCTGGCTAAATGAAGGTATAATGTATGAACATAAAGTAGAAAACATTGTAGCAAAAGGATAAATTCCTCGTGAGCAATTTCTCCTTTTGTCACAATGTTTTCAAAAGTCGTCTGCTGCAGCAGCTTTAAAATGCATATATTTTAAGGAATGTTTAACAAAATATTGACGTTACCCACCTATTGAATTGTACATTAATTGTTTCATTGAAAAACTTAACAGTGTAAGATTGGCCGCTTTAGGATTAGTATTGACTGTACGAACATTGTAGACGTGGCCATATTTTCTCATTGTCAGTCTTTCGGATTACGTGAACATTGAAATACGTTTCCTTGAATTTCTGAATGCTAATCACGACACGAGTTCACATCATTTTCATCCATTCGAGAGTGTTCGGTTGTCCGACAGCTTTGATTTTCAATTTCTCCGTTTGCCACAATAATTTTAACTCTTTTCAATTATCTTACTATCATTTATAGAGATGTTCTATGTTTTGTACTTGATGATTTCAAAGTCTGTCAGTTTAAACATCATTGAAATCATCATAATGAGCAATATCTGCATTTGTCACAATAATTTCAACACTTTTCAATTATCATTTGATCATTTATAGAGGTTTTTAATTTGTACTTGATAATTTCAAAATCGTCTGCTGCATATTTGTTTAATGTGGGAAATGGTTAAACCCTTATCCACTATCATGACTTACTGATACAAACCAAAAACAGATTTTCTGTGTGTCAGCATTATTTGACAAAAGATTATCATAACATGGCGTGTGTTCAATACAAATAGTTGATTGTTTTTCGTACAAATTGAAATTTATCATACCCTCTTGTCCATTTATCTTTAGTATTATATGTTACTTTTCGTGATTAGTTAACTCTCATTCAATTAATACTGAGACTCTGCTAGGTTAAATATCATACACAAAACTTATATCTTCAAATACCGATATCAGCATTACTGACTACAGATTAAATGTTTCTAATTTTTGTGGATTTAAATGTTCTTTTTTCTTATTTCTTCAAGTGCAACGAAATATTTCGGCTTCTCTTTGATGCTTTGCGACAAACATTCGTCTTGTTCATATATGGTTCAACTTGAAAACATTATACATGTGCATACGAAACATATCATACGATGACAATTGGTTTAATGCTAAACCTCTGTCTAGGTTTCTGTGATATAGAATGGAACAGAACAGAACAGACCGTTTATTCATAATGCAATATATAAATGTATAGGGCATACACAAACTATATACCAGACGATGTTAATATTGATCTCTCTCTCTGTCTCTCTCTGTCTCTCTCTGTCTCTGTCTCTCTCTCTCTCTCTCTCTCTCTCTCTCTTTCTCTCTCTCTCTCTAACTGTGTAACGCTCAATCTGCCTGTATGCATGTGTATGTTTAGCTGTCTATGTGTATGTATGTCTATCTGTCTACGTATGTGTATGTGTATCTGTCTAGGTATGTCTAACATCATGAATGTATGTCTACCATCATGTGTGTCTATTAGTATGCATGTCTATCACTATGTATTTCTATCTGTATTTATGCATGTGTCTCTGAATTTATGTGTATTTGAATTCATGTCTATCTGAGTGTATGTCTAACTGTATTTATGTTTTTATGTTTATGTATATATGTATGTCTGTCTATCTGTTGGTGTAACTGCCAATCTGCTTGTATGTCTGTGTGTATGTATATACGTTTGTATGTCAATATGTATGTGTATATCTGTCTATGCGTTTGTAAGTTTATATCTTGCAAAATATGCAAAGGTGAAAATCATTAAAGAGAATCCCACGTCGCCTACCGGCTTGTGTTTATATATATGTCCGTCTATCTCTCCGTCAATCTGTTGGTGTAACTGTCAATCTCCCTGTATGTTTGTATGTATGTATATACGTGTGTATGTCAATATGTATGTTTATCTGTCTATATGTGTGTAAGTCTATCTGTCTATGTATTTATATGTCTATCTGTCTATGTATGCACATCATCATGTATTTCTATCTTCGTGCTTCTATCATTATGTATGTCTATCACTATGTATGTACAACTGCATTTATTCATGTGTCTCTGAATTTATGTTCATCTGATTGTATATCTATCTGTATTTATGTATTCATGTTTATGTATATATGTATGTCCGTCTATCTCTTCGTCTATCTGTTGGTTTAACTGTCAATCTGCCTGTATGTCTGTATGCATGTATATACGTGTGTATGTCAATATGTATGTGTATCTGTCTATGCGTTTGTGTTTCTATCTGTTTATGTATGTCTATCATCAGTTATGTCTACCATCATACATGTGTATCATCGTGTGTCTATCATTATGCATGTCTATAACTATGTATGTATATCTGCATTTATTCATGTGTCTCGAATTTATGCGTATCTGAATTTATGTCTATCTGTATTTATGTCTTTATGTTTATGTATATATGTAAGTTTATATTACATATAAGACAAGAATCAGTGTCTGCCTGCCTGCATGTCTGTCTGTCGTTCTCTCTGTCTGTGTGTGTGTGTGTGTGTGTGTGTGTGTGTGTGTGTGTGTGTGTGTGTGTGTGTGTGTGTGTGTGTGTGTGTGTGTGTGTGTGTGTGTGTATGTGTGTGTGTGTGTGTGTTGGCTAAACAAATATTGTACACCAAAATAAAATCTAAATATTTAACCTTTTGAAATCTTACTTGTGTAGAACATTTTCTCAGGTTTTTTAACAGCTGCATAGGGTTGTATTTTATAATATAGCTGGGTAAAAAGGACATATTAGAATCCATGTATATAAGTTTTAATCTAAAACGTTAATAATATCATATGCTTTTGAAAATAAGAAGAAAACATTGGAATACTTTTATTACAATTGAAGAAATGTTTGAAAAATAAATATAAATATATTCATATTTAACATTTTTAGACACGTATTCAGACAAGAAAAACTCAAAGATTTACTCAGGGACATATAGTTTTCTTTTCAAATATTAATAAATGATAGATATTTCAATAATCTGAAGAAGTTTTAGAAAAAGTTAAATATTATAAATATGTTTTTTCCTTATTTCAAAGTTTTGAACCTGTCTGTTCTTACACCTGACAGATATTGGTTCTCATCAGGGCGAAATAGCTTATATTTGTGAGGTTTAATTACAACATAGCATGTGAACCTCCAACGATATGAATAAAATAACTCCAGAATGTGATTTATACCACAAAAAGACAAGAAAATAGCATATCATCTTTCAAATATTGGTAATTTGCATAACAACTTTTTGTTTACTCATGTGCTGAAATAGCAAAAAAATAAGCATATCATAACGCTTTCATAAATTAATCTAGCATAAAATTAAGCACAGTCACATACCAATTTTCTTGTGCTTTTTTTTTATTATCCATACATCTAACTTTAAAAAAACAAAGCTACAAATAAAATTAAATATTATAAAAAAAATATTTTCTTTTGAAACTTTACGAATTCAAGCTGATTAAACACTTTGATCTGGATCTATACTGTTCAGGAATGCGAACGTATACCTTTCGCACAAACGGGCTCAAATGTGAGAAGCAAATTTAATTACTCAATTCTTAAAATATATCATTTACGAATTGTCAGTTGTTTGTACAATTATAAATATATTAACATAGTGGTTACACCAACTGTAGAATGTCAAGGACGTTCGGAAATCGGTGGGCTGTAAAGAGATTAGTAATATCCACTATCATGTAACCTCCAGTTGTAAACTTTTTTCACTTAACCCTTTCCCTCCGTCCGATTCGATAGCCTACTGGTAAAGACATTCGATTCGGGAGTGGCAGGTCGAAGGTTCGAATTCCAGCGGTATGGCAAGTTTGGTAGCCGACGGCTACTTACATAACGGTACCAAAATCCTGTCTGCGACGTGCCTTGAACAAAATATGACTCTGGCAGTAAACAGTTTCAGGGAAAAAAAGTGTCTAATAAATACAATCTTTACTTTTAGACGTATTTTGACGCCTCTGCAGAAAGGAAAATGCGCATGATGAACACTTTTTTCTTTTGCCACTATTTTTTTCAATTATAATCAATTAGGGGGTTGTCTTTGTTTTGTTTTGAAATACATACATTTTGCCATTAGGTTTTCAAAGTCGTCTGCTGCTGATTAGTTGTAAGTGGGAAAAAGTTTAAATATTTTTAATTGTTAAGTATTTGCACAAAACGTGCAAAGCATATCGCGAGATTTGTATCAAGTAGGGTTTTCTAGGAATCTGGTGCTTGATTGCTGAGTTGTTCAAATTTAGATTGATGATGTGTTTCCATTTTAGTCTGTTTTTATCTTTTTACAAACGTTTGACACGTCTGAAACTTCTTAATGTTACATTATAGAGAATATTGTCGTAAAGAAACACGTTTTATACGTTTGGAGAAAACACTTTTGTAAATGGAGGAAATGTTTAATACAAGTAATATCTCCTCTCTCCCCGATTTCCAACTGTTTCCCAAACTTAAAAAGTCGTCTACTGCAGAAACGTTTGAAGATACATCAGTCCTATGTGATAAATACTGATTGATTGGGGTTAAACGCTTTTTTCAACATTGTTTCAGTTGTATCACGGCGGCCAGTTCACCTACTCATATGTTTCCTAGTTTTCTCAGACCAGTACCCCACACAACATAGTCACCCAGCAACTGACTGCTTTTCCACATAGACTGTTAGCCCATTGGTGAAAGACGAATGACGCTTGTCACAGTGTCTTTTGTCAAACGTCGGAAAGAATGTTGGCCGAGCTGGGGTTCGAACTCAAAACCCCTGGATTAACAACCCGCGTCGCTACCGACTGAGCTACCGGGGCTCAGCTACAATGATACATGTTTAATATTCCCCCAAGGCCAACCCATCGAAAACATATCGGTGCTTAACAAAGGCTTAGATACGTGTCGACGCACAATTACGATCAGACAGTTCATATTTCATTATTGGCATTCTCATGTTTCTGAAACGCATATTTTTCTTTTCAAAGGACCTACTTTAAACATGCGTCTTCTACGAAAACAAGTACAGTTTTTACGAATGATGATACAGGTTTAATACGCAAAATTATATGCACCGTCAAAAGACTCCATCCTAACAAATACACATCGATCCTCAACCAAGGTTCAGCTTGTGAAAACGCTCAGTTATCGATCAGACAGTTCACATTCAAAACAGACAATTCGCGGACTTTTCGCTATATTTACGAGATATTTCTACGGTTGATCCTGATTACCAAACGTCACAGTTATAACATAATTTATAACAGATTTTCTCGTGCCTAGGCACACGCAGTCTATTTCTACTATAATGTGAAACCGCGTCAGGCGACTTGCGGCCTTATTGACACTCCGACGTGAAATCAATCTTCCGATTACTCTGAAGCCTCTTCAGCAAACGAATTTTGAAAAGTTTTTTTACAAAAGGAGAAATTGCTCACTACAGATTTGTTGTATGTGGAAAAGGTTTAATGTCTATATCACATCTTGGCCAAAGGTGAGTTAACTGATGAGATTGTGCAGATGCATTAAGATCCAACATCGCTAGACACGGTGCACGTGTGTTTAGCCCCGTGAAAATTCGGCAACAACAGATAGATGAAATTACATAGAGATTGGGATACATAATATGTTGATGTCCTTGGCAGGCAGGTGCTGTTTGTCCCTTTCCATTATACTGTCCACAACTGACGTGTCTACAGCAGACGGGTGTGAAAAATGTCTGTAAATGAAACATTGTTACCTATTCAAGTTGAAATATTGTGGGAAAAGGAGAACTTGCACGTTTTGATCAATTTCATCTTTTGACACATTGTTTTCAATTGTCGTCTGCTGCAAATGCGTCAGAAAGTGTTTGTATGTAGAAAAGGGTTACAGCCGTGATAATGTTCTAGTAATGGTAACTTAGAATGCTGATATGTGTCACTCTCGTGTCCGTTTCATGGTCATGATTATCTAAAAAAAAATCCAACATGGTTCAAAAGTCGTCTGCTGCAGATGCCTGAACTACGTCTGCATTTAAGAAACCAGAGCCATATAAGATAGACTAAATAACATAGAGACTGGGTTACATGATGTATCCTTGACAGATGGATGTAATTTATCCCTTTCCCACACACAACGAATTTACAGCAGAGGACTATGCAAACATCTAGGTAAAAATACGGACACTCTGTTTTTATAATAGTATAATTGTTTAATAGAGTTTAAAACAATCTGACAAAAGGAGATATTGATCATCTATTGTTTTCAAAAATCGTCTAATGCAGAGGCGTCGGAGAGAGTCTGTGTGTAGGATAGGGTTACCCTTACCTTGATATAGTCGACAAATGACGTGTCTACAGCAGAAGTTACTATAAAACCTATGTACGGGAGAACAAGAGATAGTGCTCTAGATATACAAGTTCTCCTTAATCCATGATGGTTTCACGTCTGTATAAAAACACGTCTTCAATGCCTCCAGAAACTAACATTCAGTTTTGCCTTATATGTTTATAAGTAATCCGCCGTTGCCTACTAGTTGAGCGTCGGGGACCGTCGAAGTGCGTTTGGGTAAGGCACATTTCTTAGCCGAATGCTTTTTTGCCTGTTCAGGGATTAGGAATATGTTAACTGTCGCCGCGATATAACTTGAATAATGTTGAAAACGGCATATAACCCAAATTAAACGACGGTTTAACGTATGTACAAAAAAAAACGTCTTCATTGCATCCAGATGATAACATTCAGTTTTAACTAAGGTGTTCGTCGAGTTACCAAACATTAAAATACCCTTTTTTCATCCCGAATTAAAGCCGTTAAAATAATATATGGAGGACGATTCCATTTTCTTAGATTAAAATTATGAAAAAAGTCTTAAACTGTTGATACATTAAACATACTATCGTCCGTTATTTAACATGAAATAGTATTCTTTATAAAATTCCGTCCTGACAGAGTTCAGCTGAAATGTGGTGACAATTAATACGCCGATATGAATCACTCTCGGGTCCTTTCCCTGGTAATGATTATGTTCAATATTGCTCTTGTGTCAACCTGTGACAAATGTCGTCTGCTGCAGATTTCTAAAATATAGCCTAAGGCTTTTTTTCTCGATAAGCAGCTACTAAGTACAGGTTTTAGGCTAAGATGTTTTTACGAATGATGTGAAAGCTGCTCAACAAAAAACGCCTTTCTGCATTTAATTTACCCTTTATCACACATAGACCCTTTCTGGCACCTCTGCAGCAGATGACTTTTAAAAGTGTTGTGGCAAATGGAGAAAATAGCCCAAAATGAGCAATGTTTGTTACAATGTTTTCAACTCTATTCAACATTTATACTTTCTTTGCCTTAGGTTTACCATACTGTAAACCATATATGTTCGACGTCATCTGTCGTAGGTTTCATGTATGTTGGGATGAGTTGAATATTTAAAAACTGTTATCTGTCACAGCGGTCG